>LR738714.1:757208089-757251688 GCA_902687465.1 Secale cereale
CCCCCCTCTAGACATACTTTCGATCCTACAAACGTTTTCCGGTAGAAGCCCCCTCAATGTAATCGGAAGCAGTTGCGTCATAATCACGTGGCAGTCATGAGATTTTAGGTTCTGGAACTTTTTCTCCGCCATATTTATTATTCCATTTATATTCGACGAGAAGCCAGACGGTACCTTAATACTGAGCAGGCATTCAAAGAAGATTTCCTTCTCTTCTTTGGTAAGAGCGTAGCTGGCATGACCCTGATGTATGTCGTCTTTTCCATGCATACGTTGCTGGTCCTCCCGTGCCTCCGATGTATCTTTTGTCTTCCCATACACGCCTAAGAAGCCAAGCAGGGTCACACAAAGATTCTTCGTCAAGTGCATCACATCGATTGCGGAGCAGACCTCTATTTCTTTCCAATAGGGCAGGTACCAAAACATAGATTTCTTCTTCGACATGGGTGCGCGTCCGTCAGCGTTAGTCGGAACAGGTTGTCCGCCAGGACCCTTTCCAAAGACTACCTTCAAATCCTTGACCATATCATGTACATCAGCACCAGTTCGGTGGCGAGGTTTTGTCCGGTGATCCGCCTCACCTTTGAAATGCTTGCCTTTCTTTCTTACGGGAAGCCTGCTCGGAAGAAATCGACAATGTCCGAGGTACACATTCTTCCTACAATTATCCAAATATATACTGTCGGTATCATCCAAACAATGCTTGCATGCACGGTATCTCTTGTTTGTATGTCCTGAAAAGGTTATTGAGAGCAGGCCAATCATTGATGGTAACGAATAGCAATGCCTTTATATCAAATTCTTCATGTCTGTGCTCATCCCACGCACGTACACCTTTTCGATTCCACAGTTGTAAGAGTTCTTCAACTAATGGCCTTAGGTACACATCAATGTCATTGCCGGGTTGCTTAGGGCCTTGGATGAGCACTGGCATCATAATGAACTTCCGCTTCATGCACAACCAAGGAGGAAGATTATACATACATAGAGTCACAGGCCAGGTGATATGGTTGCTTCTCTGCTCTCCAAAAGGATTAATGCCATCTGCGCTTAGACCAAACCACACGTCCCTTGCGTCACCTCCAAACTCCTCCCTGTTGTACTTTCTCTCAATTTTTCTCCACTGCGACCCGTCAGCGGGTACTCCCAACTTTCCGTCTTTCTTACGGTCTTCTCTGTGCCATCCCATCGCCTTGGCATGCTCTTTGTTTTGGAAGAAATGTTTCAACTGTGGTATTATAGGAGCATACCACATCACCTTGGCAGGAATCTTTTTCCTGGGGCGCTCGTCCTCGACATCACCAGGGTCATCGCGGCTGATCTTATAGCGCAATGCACCGCATACCGGGCACGTGTTCAAATCCTCGTACTCACCCCGGTAGAGGATGCAGTAATTACGGCATGCATGTATCCTCTGCACCTCTAACCCTAGAGGGCAGACAGCCTTCTTTGCTTCGTACGTACTCTCGGGCAATTCGTTGTCTTTTGGAAGCATCTTCTTTAACATTACCAATAACTTTCCAAATCCCTTGTCAGATACACCATTCTCTGCCTTCCATTGCAGCAATTCCAGTGTGGTGCCCAGATTTTTCTTGTCAGCTTCGCATTTTGGGTACAACAAGTTCTTGTGGTCCTCTAACATTCGCTGCAACTTTAACCTCTCCTTTTCAGTTGTGCAGTTTGTCTTTGCATCGGAAATGGCCCGACCTAGATCATCAGCGGGCTCATCTGATGCCTCTTCTTCAGCTTCTTGCCGCATTGCCGGCTTAGCTTCTCCCCCCATTGTTGTACCATCGTATTCAGGGAACCCATGGCCAAGATAGTTATCATCGTCCTCTTCTTCTTCATTGTCTTCCATCATAACCCCTCTTTCTCCATGCTTGGTCCAAACATTATAGTGGGGCATGAAACTGGACTCAAACAGGTGGACGTGAATGGTTCTTGAGTTAGAGTAATTGTGATCATCCTTACAGCCAGCACATGGACAAGGCATAAAACCATCCGCCCGCTTGTTTGCCTCAGCCACATTCAGAAAAGTATGCACGCCATTAATGAACTCAGGAGAGCATCGGTCATCGTACATCCATTGCCGGCTCATCTTCATTACACAACACCGAAAATACCAAATTAATATAAGTTCATACATAAAGTTCATACAACACTTAAATGCAACATACAAATAACTCTCTAGCTAAAGCATTTAAATACAAAAACAAATGCGATCAAGATCGCAACTAAGGTAACAATTGATCCAACAGCATAATGATACCAAGCCTCATTATCAATGGCATATTTTCTTATCTTTCTAATCTTCAAGCGCATTTTGTCCATCTCGATCTTGTGATCATCGACGACATCGGCAACATGAAACTCCAATTCCATCTTCTTCCACTCAATCCTTTTCAATTTTTCTTTCAAATACGCGTTTTCTCTTTCAACTAAATTTAACCTCTCGACGGATATCAAAACCATGGCACTATGTATAACAAACAACGTACGGGTAAGATAATTATACCAGTAACTATATATCTAAATCACACAAACATGAATTTTTAATATAAAAAGATAAGAACAAGAGGCTCACCACAAGGTGGTGCCGGCGACAGGACGGTGCGGACGATCGATGGTGGTTAGGACGGAGACGGGAAGGCACTAAGTAAACCACACCTACAATTGCAAACTAAGTGTTATTTTGAGCTCAAATTGCATATAAATCAAATAAACTACCACATATAATTCCTCCCAAATTACTAAAACCCACAAATTAATGACTATATAAAGCATTGCAATAGCTAATCTAGCAATGAGAGATGAAAGGACAAAGTTGCTTACCTTTGTGATCACTTGGATGGATGGGGTGCCTTCAAATCTTCACAAATTTTGGCAAAAATGGAGTGTGAGCTCGAGGGTAGTGGGGAAGAACAGAGAGGAGAGGGGAAACTGGAAAACAGAGTGAGCTCGGGTGGACGAAGGGTTTATGTAGGACGAACTTTAGTACCAGTTCAAGGCAAGAACCGGTACTAAAGGTGCTGGAAGGGCCCCGGTCTGACAACATTCTGCCACCACTCTCTTTTGTACCGGTCCGTGGCACGAACCGGTGCTAAAAGTTCAGCACAAACTAGTACTAATGAGAGCGGCTCGCCTAGCCGTTGGAACCGGCACTAATGACCACATTAGTGTCAGCTCATATCATAACCGGGACTAATGATCTGAACATTTAACCTTTTTTTCTACTAGTGCTCCTCCATTGTGTGACACGCGTCCTCAGCATAAAGGCAAGTACAAGCACCTATTCCAACAACAACGTCATTGTTCCAAATTTTATAAATATTTGAAAAAAGGGGTAATCAGTTTTGTCTTGAACAAAAGTGTTCCAACTCAATAAAAAGACTAACGAAATAAATAAGGAAACAATTGACGGGTGAATCGAGCAAGTCAATGTATGTGTGCGAGCGTTTATGTGCTACGGACACTACTTGGTGCCACAAAGGCTGACGATAAGCTTTTTGGTATATAAGTTGTATCATGAAAAATAAATTACTTTATAATAAATGTTTATTTTGTACAAGCTTCTGCTTATAATTACTTAGTATTTCGTGTAATAACAATCTTTTGCATTCAGCCAATTTATGTACATTGTCAATCACTTATAGTTTTCTATTGCACTTAATGGAATTATCAACGGTGCATTATTATTAAACATAATAGAATACATTGTTAGTGTTTAGACTATTTAATGCATTTGTTTAAAAAAATCACTAAATACAAACTATATTTTGAACATTTTTTAAAGTTTCCCGTTTGATAAACTAACTTTTGGCAACAAACTGCATTGAATAAGTTTTTTCAAATATGAGGAAAACTAAATTGAATTATAAAACTGCATGCCTCCACGATCTATGCTACATATAGAAGAGGGTACTAGGAAAATATGAGTGTGTTTTACTATGGACACATAATACATATTTGACTGTGCTAAGTTAGCACTGATGGTTAAAAGCTTAACAGACATGTATAGTCTGCCATGTTTATGTTGATATCTTGTAAAAAAGTGGTTAGTTCTATTTGAGTTAGTTCTATTTGTGTACTTTCAAACTTGAGGCCAAAGCTTGACAGCTCCAGCGCCCACTCGACAATCATGCCTGTTGCTTCTGGATTTTGCAATATCCTTTTCAGCGGAAAGCGAGTGACCACAGTTATCTCATGTGCTTGGAAGTAGTGGCGCAGCTTTCTCGAGGCCATGAGAAGGCCGAAAAGCAGTTTCTGCACCCCCAGAGTACCTTGACCTAGCCCCCTGGAGAAGGGAGCTGACAAAATAAACTGGGCGCTGCACCATCTTCTTCCGTACCTCTTCTTGCATCTGCGCAGACCCATCCTTGTCGGGGCCAGAGCTTGTCGGGGTAGCCCCCTGCTTGTCGTTGGATGTGCTTGCCGGGACTGTTGGCTCATCTTCTGCCTCCCTCTCCGCTACTAACGCAGCACTAACCACTTGATTGGTTGCTGCTAAGTACAGCAGCAACCTCTCTTGTGGCTTAGGTGCGACAAGTATTGGAGTGGAGGACAGGTACCTCTTCAAGTCCTGCAGTGCTGCCTCCGCTTCCGGAGTCCATTTCATTGGACCTGCCTTTTTCAAGATTTTGAAAAACGGCAGGGCGCGTTCTGCAGACTTAGAAATGAACCTGCTAAGAGCAGCCACACTGCCGGCAAGCCTTCGTACATCCTTGACGCGCTTCGGAGCTTCGATCTGCTCGATGGCTTTAATCTTGTCGGGATTAGCTTCAATCCCCCTCTGTGACACGGAGAACCCGGGAAGCTTGCCGGAGGGGACTCCGAACACGCACTTCTCGGGGTTAAGCTTGAGTTGAATCTTGCGCAGGTTCGCCAAGGTTTCATCTAGGTCTTGTATCAGGGTAGCCCTGTCTTTGCTCTTGACCACTATATCATCCATGTAAGCTGCTACATTCCTGTGTATCTGTGACTCAAAAGCAGTGTGGACTACCCTTGCAAACGTTGAACTGGCATTCTTCAATCCAAAGGGCATGCGTATGAAGCAATAAGTGCCACATGGAGTTATGAATGCGGTCTTCTCTTCATCTTCCTCAGCCATAAATATCTGGTGATATCCGGAGTATGCATCAAGAAACGAAAGCAACTCACATCCAGCCGTGGAGTCAACGATCTGGTCAATGCGCGGCAAGGGAAATGGATCCTTGGGACAAGCTCTATTCACATCGGCGAAATCAATACAAAGCCTCCACTTCCCGTTCACTTTGCGCACGACAACAGGGTTGGCCAACCACGTAGGATGGAGTACACCTCTAACAAGGCCTGCCGCTTCCAGCTTCTTGATTTCTTCTGCAATAAACTCTTGGCACTCCACCGCTTGTTTTCTAACTTTCTGCTTGACGGGCCGCGCGTGAGGACAAACGGCAAGCTTGTGCTCAATCACTTTCCTGGGAACACCGGGGATGTCAGACAGTTGCCATGCGAACACGTCGACATTCGCCCGCAAGAAAGCAACGAGCGCGCTTTCCTATTTGGGGTCGAGCGTGGCACTGATGGTGAAAGTACCACCAGTGCCGTCTTCCTTGGCAGACACCTTCTTAGTTGCGGGTGGAGCTGCCATCGCTTTCTTGCACTTGCCGGTGGAGCTCGATGGTCCGTCGTCGACGGCAGGGCAGCACTCCGAATAGGTGCGTTTGCCGGAGTGGGCCCCAGAGCTCTTGTCGGACTTGGTCTTGTTCATCCCCCCGGGAGCTTCAGCGTCAAGTGTTTTGCTATCTGTTGCGGCTGCTGCATCCCGATAAATTTTGTCGGCACAGATAAGGGCGTCCTTCTTGTCGCCGGGGACAGAGATGACGCTTATCGGGCCTGGCATCTTGAGCATATTGTAGGCATAGTGAGAGGCTGCCATGAAATTGGCGAGTACTGGGCGGCCAAGTATCCCGTTGTAAGGCAATGGGATATCGGCAACGTCAAAGGTGATCCTTTCAGTTCTGAAGTTTAGCTCTCCGCCAAATGTCACTGGCAGTGTGATCTTCCCCTTCGGCTTGCTCCTTCCCGGGTTGATCCCTTGGAACGTGCCGGTTTCTTCAAGCTCGCTGTCGGGGATCTGGAGTTTCCGTACCACAGCGGAGGAGATCAGGTTCAGGCCGACCCCGCCGTCAACCAGCATCTTGGTGACCTTGAGGTTGCGGATGGTTGGCGAAACCAACATCGGCAAACACCCGACCGCAGTTGTGCGATCAGGGTGGTCCTCAATGTCGAAGATGATGGGCGTGCTGGACCACTTCAGAAGTTTGTGCGACTCGATGGGTGGCTCTGCTGCATTAACTTCCCGCACCCATTGTTTGAGTTGGCGGTGGGAAGTATGCAGAGAGGCACCTCCATCGACGCACAGAACTTCTGTGGCCTTCTGGAACTCCTGCTCGTTGTTATCTCCGTCATCCATGTCTTCGTCGTCGTCTTCGTCTTCGCCCTTGTCGCGGCCGCGGGGAGGTCTGTCTCCTTGCCGCTGCTTGGCCTTGCCGCGGCGTCCTCCCCGGCCATTGAATGGCCGCTTCTTGCCGGACTCTCCACCACCTCCCTGGGCCTTCTCCTTGTCGCGTCGCTCGTACTCAGCTTTCTGCTGCTCGACGAGGTATTCGACCCTTTTGCAGTTCAGGAGGTCGTGGCCCTTGGTGCGGTGGATCTTGCAGTACTGCTTGTCGGAGCCGTCCCTCTTGTCGGCGGCCGCCACAGCGGCAGCCTCCTTGCCGGAGCCACCAGTCTGGGCTTTCTTGGCGCCAGCCTCCTTGCCGGACTGCTCGACGACCAGTACTTCTTTGTTCTTCTTTTTCCTGTTGTTCCGCCGCCGGTTCTTCTTTGCCGGGGCGGCATCCTCACTATCAGTTCCCCCTGCTCCAGTATCCTCTCCGGGGAGTCTCCTCCCCTCCTCAGCGCGTGCGCACTTGTCGGCCAGGGCATAAAGCTCACTGACGTCTCGGATCTTGCACATCGCCATTTCCTCCCTCATCCTGCGGCTGCGCACGTTCTGGTGGAACGCGCTGATAACCGCGGCAGGGTGGACGTCTGGGATGTTGTGCTGGACGCGGCTGAATCTTTGGATATACTTTCGCAGGGACTCTCCCTCCTTCTGGGCAAGTATGTGAAGGTCACTCTCCTGGCCATGGGGCTTGTGGCCACCTGTGAAGGCGCCAACAAACTGATGGCACAGGTCGGCCCAAGAAGAAATGGAGTTCTCCGGCAAGTGCATGAGCCAAGATCAGACATTTGGCTTGAGCACGAGCGGGAATTAGTTTGCGAGTATCTTCTCATCTCGTCCCCCTGTAGCCTGTACCGCGATGGTGTAGATGCTGAGGAACTCCGACGGATGAGTCTTGCCGTCGTACTTCTTGGGTACGTCGGGCTTGAAGTTTTTCATGTTGGGCCACTGGACTTGCCGCAGCTCACGGGTGAACGCAGGACAACCCGCCGCGTACGGCAAGTCGCATGGTTCTCCGGGCGCGTGCATGTCGACAGCGGGCCCAGCGCGCTCGTCGGATTGCCGCCGCGCTTCTCTTCGACGCTCGATGCGAGTTCAAGCGTCCTCTTGTCGTCGGTCGTCAAGGACTTGGCACTGATCACGGAGAGCTCGTGGATCCGACGACGCAGTAGAGTCGTCGTCGATGTTGATCCTGCGAGTCGGCGATTTTGGCCTACAAGGCGGGGAGTGCACGGTGGTTGCACCCCCGGCAGTCTTGTCGCCATCAGCCCGCGCCTGGCTAACTTGCCGCGGCCGCGATGTCGTCGGCTGCTGCGGAGTATCGTTGTTGGCGAAGGCAATGAGGCTCTGGATGGTGGCCCTCCAGTCGTCTTCCTTGTCTGCCGCTGGAGGGAAGTCGAGGAGCAGCTGAGCTCGAGCTAGAGCTTCTGCTGGAGTGGCGGGGAGCGGTGGCGAGCGGTGCGAGGAGCGAGATATGCTCGGGCTTCTAACTACGTTAGAAGGAGCAGCGTCTCGTCCCGGCGACCACGCCTTGCTCGTGCCAGCATGTTGGCCTTGAGCGTCCCGTGAACCGCCAGCTTGGCCTTGACCCAGCAAGCGTATGGTACCTTGAGTACCACAACGCTGTCGTTCTCGCGCCTCCCGAGAGGGGCGCGGTGCGTGCCGAGGTCTTAGAGTGTGCTCGGTCGTCCGTCTTGTCCTTGGATTTGGCGGCGCCGTTTGTTTCCTCACCGACGTCTGTCCTCCCGCCAGCGTCTACCCCACCAACCGTTGGCTCCGGTGGTGGCGGGATCGACGCGGACGGGCCTGCTACCTCCGAAGCCTTCTTCTTCGGTGGCATGTCGATGAAGTCGATGAAGTTGGTGGAGATTTCGCCCGCGTGAACGCCGGACCAGGTTCATACAACCTCGACGCGCCCCCTACCTGGCGCGCCAAAGATGTCGGGGAAACTGGTCGCCCACGAACACCTATGGGACCGGGGCCCCTTTTCGGTACGGCAAGGGGGCGGAGGATGCACAAAGAGCAGATCGAGGCAAACACCCGAGCAGTTTACCCAGGTTCGGGCCGCACGGATGCGTAAAACCCTACTCCTGCCTTGGTTTGTATTGCGTTCTGGGCTCGGGAGCGAGAAGAACTACCGCGTTTATCGCTAGCGATACCGAGCGTGAGGGTGATTGAAGATCGGAACCCCCTCTACGTTGCCATGGGCCTCCTTTTATAGGTCAAAGGGGTCACCGACAGGTGGCAACGCAGTCGAGGGTAAAAACATAAAATGGGTGATAGATGGAACAGTGTTTTCATAGTGCTCTATACATAACCCTGACGGCAGGGGACAAGGGCATTAAATGCCCGTCGCCGTCGCCCTAAACAGTGCCAAAAAGCGTCCGTCGGGGCGCCTCCGTCCGCCACGACGGTGGCCTCGTCACCGCAGCTTTGCCACCGTGTTCCCCAGGCTGCACAGCCTTCCGCCACGTGCGCCTGGAAGGGTCCCAGGGCGACGCGTGGTCGGATGAGCTGGAGCGCGGGCACGTAGTGGAAGCTTGCCGCGGCTTGTATCTTGCCGCGGTTGCTAACTTGTCGCTCTTCGGGCCTTGCCGGGACGCGTGGCGTGCCGCGGCAAGTCTCTTGTAATGCCATGTTTGGCCTTCCCGGCAAGCTCCTCTTGCCAGGGTCTTGCGCTAACGAAGCGGTCTTGAGGGATCTCATGCCTTGGGTGGCCTTCCCGGCAAGCTCCTCTTGCCGGGGCCTTGTTTCCTTAATCTTGAATACTTTGTTCTTGAATGGCTCCAAAGGAACCTTAGTGGACCTTGGCGGCCGCGCGGCAAGCCTTGCCACGGGACGCTGCGACTGCCCGTGCACAAGTTCGGGATACTAAGGTACCCCTACTTTAGTACACCGACAGGATATTAAAGAGCTCAACTACGATTTCAAACTTGCTGGTGAAAAGAGGTTATTTGACATTAGCTGTCTCGATGAATGGAGAACCCAGGCCTACAAGAATGCCAAGCTGTTTAAAGAAAAAGTTAAAATATGGCATGACAAAAGGATACAAAAGCGCGAGTTTAACGTAGGGGATTATGTCTTGTTATTCAACTCTCATTTAAGATTTTTTGCAGGAAAACTTCTCTCCAAGTGGGAAGGACCTTACATTATCGAGGAGGTCTATCGTTCCGGTGCCATAAAAATCAACAACTTTGAAGGCACAAATCCGAAGGTGGTGAACGGTCAAAGAATCAAACATTATATCTCAGGTAATCCTATAAATGTTGAAACCAATGTTATTGAAACCGTAACCTCGGAGGAATACATTAGGGACACTTTCCAGAACGATTCAGCCTCCGAAAAGGAAGAGGTACGTGATACGGTAAGTAAACCGACTCCAAAACAGTTCTAAAGGCAATTTTTCTCCATTTTGGAATATCTAGAAAAATAGAAAAATAAACCGCAGTCCGGAAGAGACACGGGGCACCCTCGAGGGTAGGGGGCGCGCCCGCTTCCCAGGGCGCGCTCCCTGCCTCGAGGGCACCCCGTGTGTCCCCTGGACTCCGTTTTCTTGTGGGTTACTCCTTGCGTTCGGGAAAACTTCATTATATATACTCCCGAAGGTTTTGACCTCTATATCACGTAGAAATCCTCTGTTTTCATTTCGAGCTATTTTCTGCGAGGGTTTGTGAAGCTAGGCATCATGTCATCTCCCTCCTCCAACAACGAAGGCAACGATGCTTGGCTAATGAAGATAGATCTGAAGAGAGAAGGACCCGAGGAGATCCACTAGGAGAAGAAGATCAAGATGGAGGTGGAGGTGGAAGATCAAACTCCGGCAGCGGGGGAAGAAGACACCTCTAAATCCCTTCCTAATCTCTTTACCTCAACTGAGCTAGAAGCTTTCAGGATGATTGAGTTAGCTCAGATTCGCAACAAGCATCTCACAAGTGAAAATCTTTTGTTTAAGGATTACATAGCTGCTCTCAAAGGTATTATCCGCAAGCTGGAAGATCTCCTACGCTCGATATATGAGGATCCCCCATCACTACTTGCAACTCCATCATCACCACCCCCGAAGAAGGAGACATAATCATATGGGTATGGGCACTCCCCTTGGCAACTGCCAAGCTTGGGGGAGTGACCCTGGTATCGTATCACCATCACTCCTATCTTTACCGTTTTACTTAGTTCGATCCTTTTGGTAGTATCTTGATCTAGTGGCATAAAGTTAGCATGATCTAGTTGTGAGCTTTTACTTTGTGAGCTTTATCCTTTGTAACCGAGTCCGTGAGCTATATAATAAAGATTAGTGTTTGAGTCAAGGGCTTGATTCCCTCACTTGGGTCATGATAAAAAGAAAGAAAACATAAAGAGTATCAAAGAGATCATATCGATCTTATGGGGAGTAATGACTTCACATACAAGAGTATGATAAATAAAAGTTGTTGGGAGGTGACAAACATAGTTTTGGTCATCGTTGCAATTAATAGGAAGTAATAAAAGAAGAGAGGCTTCACATACAAATATACTATCTTGGACATCTTTTATGATTGTGAGCACTCATTAAAGTATGACACGCTAAAGAGTTGATGTTTGACAAGGAAGACAACATAATGGGTTATGTCTTCTTACATCCGAAATAAAGTATATTGTCATGGATCATCCAACATGTTGAGCTTTCCTTTCCCCCTCATGCTAGCCAAAACTCCTTGCACTAAGTGGAAATACTACTTGTGTTTCCGTACATCCCTAAACCCAGTTTTGCCATGAGAGTCCACCATACCTACCTATGGATTGAGAAAGATCCCTCCAAGTAAGTTGTCATGTTGTAAACTCGCTAAAATATGTATGATTTATTAGTGTGGGAGAAATTAGCTCTATACAATCTTGTGATATGGAAGTAATAAAAGTGACGGACTGCATAATAAAGGTCATTATCATAAGTAGCAATATAAAGCGAAGTTCTTCTATGCTAAGACTTTGTGCATCCAACCATAAAAACACATGACAACCCCTGCTTCCCTCTGCGAAGGTCCTATCTTTTATTCTTGTCTTATAAGGGTCAAGGTGAAATCCACCTTTCCTTCTTACATTTTATCCTTTGGCAAGCACATTGTGTTGGAAAGATCCTGACATATATACCCACTTGGATGTAAGTTTTCATGATCTATTACTGTTGACGTTACCCTTGAGGTAAAAGGTTGGGAGGCAACACTATAAGCCCCTATCTTTCTTTGTGTCTGATTAAAACTCCATAAACATAAGTATTGCGTGAGTGTTAGGAATTGTGAAAGACTATATGATAGTTGAGTATGTAAGCTTGCTGAAAAGCTCTTATATTGACTCTTTCCGATGTTACGATAAATTGCAATTGCTTCAATGACCGAGATCAAAGTTTGTTAGTTTCCAATGAAGTTTATGATGCATACTTAATATTGTGGATGAATTGTTACTTTAGCATAAGAATCATATGACTATATTTATATAAGTTGCTGTTATAAGAATGATCATGATGCCCTCATGTCCGTATTCTGTTCCTATCGACACCTCTATCTCTAAACATGTGGACATATTTTTCGATATCGGCTTTCGCTTAAGGACAAGCGAGGTCTAAGCTTGGGGGAGTTGATACGTCCATTTCGCATCATGCTTATAAGTTAATATTTATTGCATTATGGGTTGTTCATACATGTTTTGTCACAATACTTATGCCTTTTCTCTCTTATTTTGCAAGGTTTACTTGAAGAGGGAGAATGCCGGCAGCTGGAATTCTAGGCTGAAAAGGGAGCAAACTCTGGAAACCTATTCTGCACAACTCCAAAAGCCCTGAAACTCCACAGAGCATCGTTTCGGAAAATATAAAAAATATCTGGCGAAAGAAACCCATGGGAGGGGCCACTGGTTGGCCTCGAGGGTGGTGGGCGCGCCCCCATTCTCAGGGCGCGCCCACTACCTCGAGGGCCAGGCGGCAGGCCCACGGTGCCCATCTTCTCCTATATGAAGCGTTGACTTGGAAAAAATCAAAGGGAGGCTTTCGGGACCAGACGCCACCGTCTCGAGGCGGAACCGAGGCGGAAACAAATCTAGGGCTCCGGCAGAGCTGTTCTGCCGGGGATATTTCCCTCCGGGAGGGGGAAATCGTCACCGCCGTCATCACCAACAACTCTCCCATCTCGGGGAGGGCTATCTTCATCAACATCTTCACCAGCACCATCTCCTCTCAAACCCTAGTTCATCTCTTGTATCCAATCTTTGTACCCAAACCTTAGATTGGTACCTGTGGGTTGCTAGTAGTGTTGATTACTCCTTGTAGTTGATGCTAGTTGGTTTATTTGGTGGAAGATCATATGTTCAGATCCATTATGCATATTAATACCCCTCTGATCATGAACAATATTATGTCTTGTGAGTAGTTACTTTTGTTCCTGAGGACATGGGAGAAGTCTTGCTATTAGTAGTCATGTGAATTTGGCCTTCGTTCGATATTTTGATGAGATGTATGTTGTCTCTCCTCTAGTGGTGTCATGTGAACATCGACTACATGACACTTCACCATTATTTGGGCCTAGAGGAAGGCATTGGGAAGTAATAAGTAGATGATGGGTTGCTAGAGTGACAGAAGCTTAAACCCTAGTTTATGCATTGCTTCGTAAGGGGCTGATTTGGATCCATATGTTTCAGGCTATGGTTAGGTTTACCTTAATACTACTTTTGTAGTTACGGATGCTTGCATTAGAGGTTAATCATAAGTGGGAGGCTTGTCCAAGTAAGGGCAGCACCCAAGCACTGGTCCACCCACATACCAAATTATCAAAGTACCGAACGCGAATCAAATGATCGTGATGAAAACTAGCTTGACGATAATTCCCATATGTCATCGAGAGCTCTTTACCTTGCATAAGAGTTTGTCCAGGCTTATCCTTTGCTACACAAAGGATTGGGCCACCTTGCTGCACCTTATTTAATTTTACCTTTTGTCACTTGCTACCATTTACCTTATCACAAAACTATCTGTTACCTATAATTTCAGTGATTGCAGAAAATACCTTACTGAAAACTGCCTATCATTTCCTTCTGCTCCTCGTTGGGTTCGACACTCTTACTTATCGAAAGGACTATGATAGATCCCCTACACTTGTGGGTCATCAGGGGCCCACGAGGCAGGGGCGCGCCCTATAGGGGGCACCACGTGTGCCCTACTCCGTGGTTCTCAAGTCACCCGTGCGTGATTTTCTCCAAACATATCTCTCCCGAAGGTTTCATTCCGTTTGGACTCTGTTTGATATTCCTTTTCTGTAAAACCCTAAAATAGGCAAAAAAAAACAGCAATCTGGACTGGGCCTTTGGGTTAGTAGGTTAGTTCCAAAAATAATATAAAAGTGTATAACAAAGCCCATTAAACGTCCAAAACATCATAAATAATAGCATGGAACAATCAAAAATTATAGATATGTTGGAGACGTATCAGGCCTCACCGCGCGGGCGAGGTCGAGGCGACGGCGACGGCAAGGTCGAGGCGACGAGGACGGGGGCGGCGACGGCGACGGCGACGGCGAACGGGGCGGCGCACGACGGCGACGGGGGCAGCGCGACAGGCGCGGCGACGACGACGGCGGCGACGACATCGTCGATGGAGAGGAAGAAGAGAAACTGAGGGAAACTGAAATTTTTCAAGTGTCGTATATATAGGATGGACCTTTAGTACCGGTTGGAGCCACCAACCGGTACTAAAGGCCTGTTTTGGCGAGGCCAAGCGGCGGGAAGGGCAGGCCTTTAGTACCGGGTGGTGGCTCCAACCGGTACTAAAGACACCCCTTTAGTACCGATTGGAGCCACCGCCCGGTACTAATGGTGGTGCGGTGCCAGGCGAAGGGCGCAGAAGTTTAGTCCCACCTCGCTAGCCGAGGGGGGCTCGCACATGCTTATAAGCCCCGCCGCCGCTGCTATCTCGAGCTCCTCTCTAAAGCAGGCCTTATGGGCCTATCTCTGTCGTGTTGCCCCGTTGGGCCTACTGGGCTAGCTGGCCTACATCATGGCCCAACTAGAGGTTGGGTTTCTAGTCGTATGCAGGCAGCTATTGCCCAGTAGGCGGGCTTTTTTTCATTTTTTTTCTTTTTTTCTTTTCTGCTTTACTTATTTTCTTTTATTTATTTTTGAGTTGTTTTTTGCTGTATTTGAGTTTTTTTGTGGATATTTTTGCTCTAGGTACAAAAAATTACAAACTTTCTGTTAGTGCCGGTAGTTTTTAAATTTTAATAGTTTAAATTTGAATTATTTCAAATTTGTGTGAATCACTAGTTTGTGAATAACTTAACTTTAAATATAGATTTTCAGTGATTATTATTTCATATGTTTAATATTAGTGTGTTCTATCATTATATTCAACTTGGTAATACTTAGGTTATATAAAAAATAAAATGCCTTTGTAACAGATGACTTATCGTCCGAAACCCTGATATTTCAAAAGAGATTGTCCATTTTGTACACGAAGTGCATCCAGTTTTTGTCGTAACCCTCTCTACTTTTTTGCATATGCTATGTGGGTGAAATTATGATATCATGCCAACTTTCAACCT
This sequence comes from Secale cereale, assembly GCA_902687465.1. NCBI lineage: Eukaryota > Viridiplantae > Streptophyta > Magnoliopsida > Poales > Poaceae > Secale > Secale cereale. The sequence goes on from LR738714.1 coordinate 757,223,135, forward strand.
TTTCAGAGTTCATTTGAAGTGTTTTTAAATTTCAAGGTCATTTAGCTGAGAAATTCAGTAAATGCATGAAAGAATTTGCACATAAAATTTCTTCGCGTTTCAAATGCCAAAACACACAAGTACCCTAACTATTACAAAGATTCCCTCCGGTTTGTTCGAAGCGGGACTTTCCAGTTATATTAGTCCGGAAACTCATTAGAGAAGAAAGTGATGACAGTGAAGCCGATCACATCCCAGAGTGGGATCTTTGGGTGTGAAACTTTTTCTTTGCGTGCGTCCCTTTGCGCCGTAACCATGGACAATCTTTGTCATTTAACTGGATGCTCGGGTCAATATTCACTGTGAATGGAGCAATTTCATCAAACTTTTCATAATCTTCTGACATGTCTGTCTTGTCATCCACTCCCACGATGTTTCTTTTCCTAGAAAGAACTATGTGGCGCTTTCGCTCATCGTATGATGCATTCACTTCCTTATCTTTTTTTTTTCTCGGCTTGGTAGACATGTTCTTCACATAGAAAACCTGTGCCACATCATTGGCTAGGACGAATGGTTCGTCTGCATACGCAAGATTGTTGAGATCCACTGTTGTCATTCCGTACTGCGGGTCTTCAGTTACCCCGCCTCGTTTCATATTGACCTATTTGAACCGAAACAAAGGGACCTTCAAACCACGTCCATATTCAAGTTCCCATTTGTCCTCTATGTAACCATAATATGATTCCTTTCCCGTCTTGGTTGCTGCATCAAAGCGGACACCACTGTTTTGGTTGGTGCTCTTCTTATCTTGGGCGATTGTGTAAAATGTATTCCCATTTATCTCGTACCCTTTGAAAGTCATTATATTCGAAGATGGTAACTGGTAAGGTAAGTACAGGTCATCTTCAATAGTGGCGTCATGCATGGCATGTGTCTGCAACCAGCGGGCGAAAGTCGTCGTTTGTTCACGTGTAATCCAGTCGTCAGACTGCTCCGGGTATTTGGAGCGTAGAAAATTCTTGTGTTCGTCCATATACAGAGCTGATACGTCTCCAACGTATCTATAATTTTTGATTGTTCCATGCTATTATTTATGAAGTCTTGGATGTTCAATAGACTTTATAATTCACTTTTATATCATTTTTGGGACTAACCGATTAACCCAGAGCCTAGTGCCAGTTTATGTTTTTCTCCTGTTTTAGGGTTTTACAGAAAAGGAATATCAAACGGAGTCCAATTGACGAGCCAATTTTTTATGATTTTTTCTGGACCAAAAGAAGCCCCCAAAGCAAAAGAGGTGGGCCTGGAGAGCCACGGGCTGCCCTCGAGAGTGGAGGGCGCGCCCTGGGAAGGGGGGCGCGCCCCCCCTATCTCGAGGACGGCCCGTAGCTCCCCTTTACTTGGCCCTGACTCCAAAAAATCTTATAAATACTGTAACCTCCAGAAAGAAACCTAGATCAGGAGTTCTGCCGCCGAAAGCCTCTGTAGCCACCGAAAACCAATCTACACCCGTTCTGGCACCCTCCTGGAGGTCGGAATCCCTCTCCGGTGGCCATCTTCATCATCCCGGCGCTCTCCATGACGAGGAGGGAGTAGTACACCCTCGGGGCTGAGGGTATGTATCAGTAGCTATGTGTTTGATCTCTCTCTCTCGTGTTCTTGAGATGGCATGATCTTGATGTATCGCGAGCTTTTCTATTCTAGTTGGATGTTATGACACTTCTCCCCCTCTACTCTCTTGTAATGGATTGAGTTTTCCCTTTAAAGTTATCTTATCGGATTGAGTCTTTAAGGATTTGAGAACACTTGATGTATGTCTTGCATGTGCTTATCTGTGGTGAAAATGGGATATCATGTGATCTACTTGATGTATGTTTTGTTGATAAACTTGCGGGTTCCGTGACCTTGGGAATCTATGCATAGGGGTTGGCACACGTTTTCGTCTTGACTCTCCGGTAGAAACTTTGGGGCACTCTTTGAAGTTCTATGTGTTGGTTGAATAGATGTTTCAGAGATTGTGTGATGCATATCGTATAATCATGCCCATGGATACTTGAGGTGACAATGGAGTATCTAGGTGACATTAGGGTTTTGATTGATTTGTGTCTTAAGGTGTTACTCTAGTACGAACTCTATGATAGATTGAACGTTACTACGGACTCTTGAATAGATTGATCAGAAAGAATAACTTTGAGGTGGTTTCGTACCCTACCATAATCTCTTCGTTTGTTCTCCGCTATTAGTAACTTTGGAGTGACTCTTTGTTGCATGTTGAGGGCTAGTTATATGATCCAATTATGTTATCCTTGTTGAGAGAACTTGCACTAGTGAAAGTATGAACCCTAGGCCTTGCCTACTATCATTGCAACACCGTTTATGCTCACGTTTACCACTTGCTACCTTGCTGTTTTTATATTTTCAGTTTACAAAAACCCTATATCTACCATCCATATTGCACTTGTATCACCATCTCTTCGCCGAACTAGTGCACCTATACAATTTACCATTGTATTAGGTGTGTTGGGGACACAAGAGACTCTTTGTTATTTGGTTGCAGGGTTGCTTGAGAGAGACCATCTTCATCCTACGCCTCCCACGGATTGATAAACCTTAGGCCATCCACTTGAGGGAAATTTGCTACTATCCTACAAACCTCTGCACTTGGAGGCCCAACAACGTCTACAAGAAGAAGGGTGCTTAGTAGACATCAAGCTCTTTTCTGGTGTCGTTGCCGAGGAGGTTAGTGCTTGAAGGTATATCTTTAGATCTTCCAATCGAATCTTTTAGTTTCTTGTTTTATCACTAGTTTCGTTTATAAAAGAAAACTACCAAAAAAATGGAATTGAGGGTACCTCATATGCTTCATCTTTTTAATATCTTTCGTGAAAATGATGGGAAGGAAAATTGTGCTCAAGTACTAGAAGAAGAATTACATAGAATGCTTGGCATAAAATATGCGCATGATGAGCATGATTGCAATGTTGTTAGTATGAATTCTTTGAATACCCTTGACGCTAAGGATATGCAAAGCCACAAGCTTGGGGATGCTATGTTTGATGAAGATGATATGTTTAGTCCCCCAAGTCTTGATGAGCAAATTTATTATGATGAAAGCATGCCTCCTATTTATGATGATTATATTGATGAAATTGGATTTGGAGAGGTCATGACTTTATTTAGTGATGAATCCTCTATTTCGGAAGAGGTTCCAATTGATTATGAGAACAAAGTTGCTATCTATGATGATTATTGTGATGAATTGTATGCTATTAAGAATAATGATAACCATGAAACTTGCCATCATGATTTTAGTTTTCAATTGGATTATGCTTCACATGATAGTTATCTTGTTGAGTTTGCTCCCACTACTATGAATGAGAAGAATTTTGCTTATGTGGAGAGTAGAAAAATTTCTATGCAAGTAGATCATGAAAAGAATTCTTTATGTGCTGGTTATATTGTTGAATTCATTCATGATGCTTCTGAAAATTATTATGAGAGAGGAACATATGCTTCTACATATCCCAATAATATCAAGTTTCCTCTCTATGTGCTTAAAATCTTGAAGTTATGCTCGTTTTCCCTTCCTATGCTAGTTGATTATCGTTCCCACAAGTTGTTTGCTTACAAAATCCCAATGAATAGGAAGTGGGTTAGACTCAAATGTTCTATTCATATGATTCATGATGCTCCTGTTATGTTTCAATTCTTATCTTTTATGTGAGCATCATTATGCCTAGCTAGGGGCGTAAAACGATAGCACTTGTTGGGAGGCAACCCAATTTTATATTTTTCGTTTTTGTTGCTGTTAGGGAATAAATATTGCATCTAGCCTCTGATTAGATGTGGTTTCATGTTTCGTTTAGTGTCTGTGCCAAGTAGAACCTTTGGGAAGACTTGTGTGAAGTTTATGTGATCTTCCTGTGAAAAACAGAATCGTTAGCGCCGCTAAAGTAGTCGTGGGATTTTACTGGAGTATGCTTTTTAGTTGATTCTTTTTTCAGATGATTGGTAGAAAAATTGCGCAAATTTAACAATTTAGTTTAAATTTTGTGGAGTTCCAGAAGTAGGAGAACCCTGCAGATTACTAAAGACTGTTCTGTTTTTGACAGATTCTGTTTTTCGTGTGTTGTTTGCTTATTCCGATGCATCTATGAGTAGTATTGGGAAGTATGAACCATAGAGAAGTTGGAATACAGTAGGTTTAACACCAATATAAACAAAGAATGAATTAATTGCAGTACCTTTGAGTAGTGGTTTGCTTTCTTATACTAACGGAGCTCACGAGATTTTTGTGTAAGTTTTGTGTTGTGAAGTTTTCAAGTTTTGAGTATTCCTTTGATGGACTATGGACTATGGAACAAAGAGTGGCAAGAGCCTAAGCTTGGGGATGCCCAAGGCACCCCAAGGTAGTATTCAAGGACAACCAAAATCCTAAGCTTGGGGATGCCCCGGGAAGGCATCCCCTCTTTCGTCTTCATCCATCGGTAACTATACTCGGGGCTATATTTTTATTCACCACATCATATGTGTTTTGCTTGGAGCGTCAATTTAGTTTATTTTGTGTTGCTTTCTGTTTGAATAATATCCCAAGATCTGAAGTTCTTAAATGTTAGAGAGTCTTCACATAGTTACATAATTATTCAACTACTCATTGATCTTCACTTATATCTTTCGGATTAGTTTGTTATTGCTCTAGTGCTTCACTTATATCTTTTAGAGCACAGCGGTGGTTTTATTTTGAATAAATAGATGAACTCTCAAGATTCACTTATATCTATTTGAGAGTCTATTAAAACAGCATGGTAATGTGTTTAGGCTAAAGAAACTAGTCTTCACATGATAGACATCCAATATCAATGTAGTAAAAACTTTCACACTAAGTGCAATGAATATGATGAGAAGTTGGATGCTTGATAAATGTTTTGAGATATGAGGATAGTGATATTAGAGTCATGCTAGTGGAGTTATTATGAAATTGAGAAATACTTGTGTTAAGGTTAGTGATTCCCGTAGCATGCACGTATGGTGAACCGCTATGTGACGAAGTTAGAGCATAAGGTATTTGCAAAGTGTCAACCTTTGTGTGGAGGTCGGGGGCGCGCGATGGTTAACTCCTACCAACCTCCCCCCTAGGAGCATGCGTTGATTGCTTTGTTTTGATGACTCGTAGATTTTTGCAATAAGTATATGAGTTCTTATGACTAATGTTGAGTCCATGGATTATACGCACTCTCACCCTTCCACCATTGCTAGCCTCTCTTGTACCGCGCAACTTTTGCTGGTACCATACACCCACTATATATCCTTCCTCAAAACAGCCACCATATATTTTCCTCAAAACAGCCACCATACCTACCTATCATGGCATTTCCATAGCCATTCCGAGATATATTGCCATGCAAATTTCCACCGCTCCGTTCATATGACACGCTTCATATTGTCATATTGCCATGCATGATCATGTAGTTGACATCGTATTTGTGGCAAGGCCACCATGCATAATTTTTCATACATGTCACTCTTGTTTCATTGCACATACCGGTACACCGCCGGAGGCATTCATATAGAGTCATACTTTGTTGTAGTATCGAGTTGTAATATTGAGTTGTAATGAAAGTGTGATGATCATCATTATTAGAGCATTGTCCCATGGGAGGAAAGGCTAAATCTATAAAGCCCCTCCGCAAAAAAAAAAGAAAAAGAAAGAAAACAAGAAAGGCCAAAGAAAAAAAGAAAGGCCCAAAAAAAGAAAAGAAAAAAGAAAAAAGGGACAATTGCTACTATCTTTTTTTTCCACACTTGTGCTTCAAAGTAGCACCATGTTCTTCATTGTAGAGAGTCTCATGTGTAGTCACTTTCATATACTAGTGGGAATTTTCATTATAGAACTTGGCTTGTATATTCCAACGATGGGCTTCCTAAAATGCCCTAGGTCTTCGTGAGCAAGCAAGTTGGATGCACACCCACTAGTTTCTTTTGTTGAGCTTTCATTCATACTTAGCTCTAGTGCATCTGTTGCATGGCAATCCCTACTCACTCACATTGGTATCAATTAATGGGCATCTCCATAGCCCGTTGATACGCCTAGTTGATGTGAGACTATCTCCCTCCTTTTTGTCTTCTCCACAACCACCTCTATTCCACCCATAGTGCTATGTCCATGGCTCATGCTCATGTATTGCGTGAAAGTTGAAAGGTTTGAAAAGATAGAGTATGAAAACAAGTGCTTGGCTGAAATCGGGGTTGTGCATGATATGAATATTTAGTGTGATAACGAGGGAGCATAGCCAACACTATATGATTTTGTAGGGATAACTTTCTTTAGCCATAGTATTTTGAGAAGACATGACTGCTTTGTTAGTATGCTTGAAGTATTGTTATTTCTTATGTCAATATAGACTTTTATCTTGAAACTTTCAGATCTGAACATTCATGCCACAATTAAGAGAATTACATTGAGAATTATGTTAGGTAGCATTCCACATCAAAAATTCTGTTTTATCATTTACCTACTCGAGGACGAGCAGGAATTAAGCTTGGGGATGCTTGATACGTCTCCAACGTATCTATAATTTTTTATTGTTCCATGCTATTATTTATGAAGTCTTGGATGTTTAATGGGCTTTATTATTAACTTATATATCATTTTTGGGACTAACCTATTAACCCAGAGCCCGGTGCCAGTTTCTGTTTTTCTCCTGTTTTAGGGTTTTACAGAAAAGGAATATCAAACAGAGTCCAATTGACGAGCCATTTTTTATGATTTTTTCTGGACCAAAAGAAGCCCCCGAAGCAAAAGAGGTGGGCCTGGAGAGCCACGGGCTGCCCTCGAGGGTGGAGGGCGCGCCCTGGAAAGGGGCGCGCCCCCCTATCTCGAGGACGGCCCGTCGCTCCCCTTTACTTGGCCCCGACTCCAAAAAATCCTATAAATACTGAAACCTCCAGAAAGAAACCTAGATCGGGAGTTCCGCCGCCGAAAGCCTCTGTAGCCACCGAAAACCAATCTACACCCGTTCTGGCACCCTGCCGGAGGGGGGAATCCCTCTCCGGTGGCCACCTTCATCATCCCGGCGCTCTCCATGACAAGGAGGGAGTAGTCCACCCTCGGGGCTGAGGGTATGTATCAGTAGCTATGTGTTTGATCTCTCTCTCTCTCTCTCTCTCTCTCTCTCTCTCTCTCTCTCTCTCTCTCGTGTTCTTGAGATGGCACGATCTTAATGTATCGCAAGCTTTGCTATTCTAGTTGGACCTTATGACGCTTCTCCCCCTCTACTCTCTTGTAATGGATTGAGTTTTCCCTTTGAAGTTATCTTATCGGATTGAGTCTTTAAGGATTTGAGAACGCTTGATGTATGTCTTGCACATGTTTATCTGTGGTGACAATGGGATATCATGTGATCTACTTGATGTATGTTTTGGTGATCAACTTGCGGGTTTCTTGACCTTGGGAATCTATGCATAGGGGTTGGCACACGTTTTCGTCTTGACTCTCTGGTAGAAACTTTGGGGCACTCTTTGAAGTTCTATGTGTTGGTTGAATATATGTTTCTGGGATTGTGTGATGCATATCGTATAATCATGCCCGCGGATACTTGAGGTGACAATGGAGTATCTAGGTGACATTAGGGTTTTTATTGATTTGTGTCTTAAGGTGTTATTCTAGTACGGACTCTATGATAGATTGAACATTACTATGGACTCTTGAATAGATCGATCAGAAAGAATAACTTTGAGGTGGTTTCGTACCCTACCATAATCTCTTCGTTTGTTCTCCACTATTAGTAACTTTGGAGTGACTCTTTGTTGCATGTTGAGGGCTAGTAATATGATCCAATTATGTTATCCTTGCTGAGAGAACTTGCACTAGTGAAAGTATGAACCCTAGGCCTTGCCTACTATCATTGCAACACCGTTTATGCTCACGTTTACCACTTGCTACCTTGCTGTTTTTATATTTTCAGTTTACAAAAACCTATATCTACCATCCATATTGCACTTGTATCACCATCTCTTCACCGAACTAGTGCACCTATACAATTTACCATTGTATTAGGTGTGTTGGGGACACAAGAGACTCTTTGTTATTTGGTTGCAGGGTTGCTTGAGAGAGACCATCTTCATCCTACGCCTCCCACGGATTGATAAACCTTAGGTCATCCACTTGAGGGAAATTTTCTATTGTCCTACAAATCTCTGCAGTTGGAGGCCCAACAACGTCTACAAGAAGAAGGGTGCATAGTAGACATCAGGAGCCACCAAGGCGGAGCTCTGTAGAACTGTGTAGTGTGCTTGAGTGAGAGAATGCCCATCCATACATATTATTTGATCCCCTCCTAGCGTGCATTTTCCATCCAGACTGCCCTTATGACGCGATTCATGAACACCAATCGGCTTAAGGTCAGGAATAAAGTCAATGCAAAACTCAATGACCTCCTCATTTTCATAGCCTTTGGAGATGCTTCCTTGTGGCCTAGCACGGTTATGAACATATTTCTTTAAGACTCCCATGAACCTCTCAAAGGGGAACATATTGTGTAGAAATACCGGACCCAAAACGTTAGTCTCTTCGCATAGGTGAACTAGGACGTGCGTCATGATGTTGAAGAAGGATGGTGGGAACACCAACTCGAAACTGACAAGACATTGCACCAAATCATTCTGTAACGTTGGTATGATTTCTGGATCGATTACCTTCTGAGTGATTGCATTGAGGAATGCACATAGCTTCACAATGGTTAATCGAACGTTTTTCGGTAGAAGCCCCATCAATGCAATCGGAAGCAGTTGCGTCATAATCACGTGGCAGTCATGAGATTTTAGGTTCTGGAACTTTTTCTCTGCCATATTTATTATTCCATTTATATTCGACGAGAAGCCAGACGGTACCTTAATACTGAGCAGGCATTCAAAGAAGATTTCCTTCTCTTCTTTGGTAAGAGCGTAGCTGGCATGACCCTGATGTATGTCGTCTTTTCCATGCATACGTTGCTGGTCCTCCTGTGCCTCCGATGTATCTTTTGTCTTCCCATACACGCCTAAGAAGCCAAGCAGGGTCACACAAAGATTCTTCGTCACGTGCATCACATCGATTGCGGAGCGGACCTCTAGGTCTTTCCAACAGGGCAGGTCCCAAAATATAGATTTCTTCTTCGACATGGGTGCGCGTCCGTCAGCGTTAGTCGGAACAGGTTGTCCGCCAGGACCCTTTCCAAAGACTACCTTCAAATCCTTGACCATATCATGTACATCAGCACCAGTTCGGTGGCGAGGTTTCGTCCGGTGATCCGCCTCACCTTTGAAATGCTTGCCTTTCTTTCTTACGGGAAGCCTGCTCGGAAGAAATCGACGATGTCCGAGGTACACATTCTTCCTACAATTATCCAAATATATATTGTCGGTATCATCCAAACAATGCTTGCATGCACGGTATCCCTTGTTTGTATGTCCTGACAAGGTTATTGAGAGCAGGCCAATCATTGATGGTAACGAATAGCAACGCCTTTAGATCAAATTCTTCGTGTCTGTGCTCATCCCACGCACGTACACCTTTTCGATTCCACAGTTGTAAGAGTTCTTCAACTAATGGCCTTAGGTACACATCAATGTCGTTGCCGGGTTGCTTAGGGCCTTGGATGAGCACTGGCATCATAATGAACTTCCGCTTCATGCACAACCAAGGAGGAAGATTATACATACATAGAGTCACAGGCCAGGTGCTATGGTTGCTTCTCTGCTCTCCAAAAGGATTAATGCCATCTGCGCTTAGACCAAACCATACGTCCCTTGCGTCACCTCCAAACTCCTCCCTGCTGTACTTTCTCTCAATTTTTCTCCACTGCGACCCGTCAGTGGGTACTCCCAACTTTCCGTCTTTCTTACGGTCTTCTCTGTGCCATCCCATCGCCTTGGCATGCTCTTTGTTTTGGAAGAAATGTTTCAACCGTGGTATTATAGGAGCATACCACATCACCTTGGCAGGAATCTTTTTCCTGGGGCGCTCGTCCTCGACATCACCAGGGTCATCGCGGCTGATCTTATAGCGCAATGCACCGCATACCGGGCACGTGTTCAAATCCTCGTACTCACCCCGGTAGAGGATGCAGTAATTACGGCATGCATGTATCATCTGCACCTCTAACCCTAGAGGGCAGACAGCCTTCTTTGCTTCGTACGTACTCTCGGGCAATTCGTTGTCTTTTGGAAGCATCTTCTTTAACATTACCAACAACTTTCCAAATCCCTTGTCAGATACACCATTCTCTGCCTTCCATTGCAGCAATTCCAGTGTGGTGCCCAGATTTTTCTTGTCAGCTTCACATTTTGGGTACAACAATTTCTTGTGATCCTCTAACATTCGCTGCAACTTTAACCTCTCCTTTTCAGTTGTGCAGTTTCTCTTTGCATCGGAAATGGCCCGACCTAGATCATCAGCGGGCTCATCTGATGCCTCTTCTTCAGTTTCTTGCCGCATTGCCGGCTTAGCTTCTCCCCCCATTGTTGTACCATCGTATTCAGGGAACCCATGGCCAAGATAGCTATCGTCGTCCTCTTATTCTTCATTGTCTTCCATCATAACCCCTCTTTCTCCATGCTTGGTCCAAACATTATAGTGGGGCATGAAACTGGACTCAAACAGGTGGACGTGAATGGTTCTTGAGTTAGAGTAATTGTGATCATTCTTACAGCCAGCACATGGACAAGGCATAAAACCATCCGCCCGCTTGTTTGCCTCAGCCACATTCAGAAAAGTATGCACGCAATTAATGAACTCAGGAGAGCATCGGTCATCATACATCCATTGCCGGCTCATCTTCATTACACAACACCGAAAATACCAAATTAATATAAGTTCATACAACACTTAAATGCAACATACAAATAACTCTCTAGCTAAAGCATTTAAATGCAAAAAAAATGCGATCAAGATCGCAACTAAGGTAACAATTGATCCAACAGCATAATGATACCAAGCCTCATTATCAATGGCATATTTTCTTATCTTTCTAATCTTCAAGCGCATTTTGTCCATCTCGATCTTGTGATCATCGACGACATCGGCAACATGCAATTCCAATTCCATCTTCTTCCACTCAATCCTTTTCAATTTTTCTTTCAAATACGCGTTTTCTCTTTCAACTAAATTTAACCTCTCGACGGATATCAAAACCATGGCACTATGTATAACAAACAACGTACGGGTAAGATAATTATACCAGTAACTATATATCTAAATCACACAAACATGAATTTTTAATATAAAAAAGATAAGAACAAGAGGCTCACCACAAGGTGGTGCCGGCGACAGGACGGTGCGGACGATCGATGGTGGTTAGGACAGAGACGGGAAGGCACTAAGTAAACCACACCTACAATTGCAAACTAAGTGTTATTTTGAGCTCAAATTGCATATAAATCAAATAAACTACCACATATAATTCCTCCCAAATTACTAAAACCCACAAATTAATGACTATATAAAGCATTGCAATAGCTAATCTAGCAATGAGAGATGAAAGGACAAAGTTGCTTACCTTTGTGATCACTTGGATGGATGGGGTGCCTTCAAATCTTCACAAATTTTGGCAAAAATGGAGTGTGAGCTCGACGGTAGTGGGGAAGAACAGAGAGGAGAGGGGAAACTGGAAAACAGAGCGAGCTCGGGTGGACGAAGGGTTTATGTAGGACGAACTTTAGTACCAGTTCGAGGCAAGAACCGGTACTAAAGGTGCTGGAAGGGCCCCGGTCTGACAACATTCTGCCACCACTCTCTTTTGTATCGGTCCGTGGCACGAACCGGTGCTAAAAGTTCGGCACAAACCAGTACTAATGAGAGCGGCTCGCCTAGCCGTTGGAACCGGCACTAATGACCACATTAGTGTCGGCTCATATCATAACCGGGACTAATGATCCGAACATTTAACCTTTTTTTCTACTAGTGCTCCTCCATTGTGTGACACGCGTCCTCAGCATAAAGGCAAGTACAAGCACCTATTCCAACAACAACGTCATTGTTCCAAATTTTATAAATATTTGAAAAAAGGGGTAATCAGTTTTGTCTTGAACAAAAGTGTTCCAACTTAATAAAAAGACTAACGAAATAAATAAGGAAACAATTGACGGGTGAATCGAGCAAGTCAATGTATGTGTGCGAGCGTTTATGTGCTACGGACACTACTTGGTGTCACAAAGGCTGACGATAAGCTTTTTGATATATAAGTTGTATCATGAAAAATAAATTACTTCATAATAAATGTTTATTTTGTACAAGCTTCTGCTTATAATTACTTAGTATTTCGTGTAATAACAATCTTTTGCATTCAGCCAATTTATGTATATTGTCAATCACTTATAGTTTTCTATTGCACTTAATGGAATTATCAACGGTGCATTATTATTAAACATAATAGAATACATTGTTAGTGTTTAGACTATTTAATGCATTTGTTTCAAAAAAATCACTAAATACAAACTATATTTTGAACAATTTTTAATGTTTCCCGTTTGATAAACTAACTTTTGGCAACAAACTGCATTGAATAAGTTTTTTCAAATATGAGGAAAACTAAATTGAATTATAAAACTGCATGCCTCCACGATCTATGCTACATATAAAAGAGGGTACTAGGAAAATATGAGTGTGTTTTACTATGGACACATAATACATATTTGACTGTGCTAAGTTAGCACTGATGGTTAAAAGCTTAACAGACATGTATAGTCTGCCATGTTTATGTTGATATCTTGTAAAAAAGTGGTTAGTTCTATTTGAGTTAGTTTGTTGTTTTTATTAGAGTTTTTTTGTGGAAAATGGACATGGAAGTTTCGGATGGACCATCGCATTGTTCAACTCTCATTTAATAAATACTACATATTCTTTGATATTTTAGTAACATTAAATATCAAGACAAAGACATATGGAATGAAGCATCCAACAAATATCTCAATACATACCTCCAAAATGAAGCACACAGTAAATATCTCGGTAGAGATTTCCAGAAAGCATGGTTTTTTATATCACATGTGATTTAATGGATGGTTTCCGATATATTTTTGCCCGATGACCTATCAGCACCAAAACCCACCGCTTATAACTTCCCTTCCAGGGCCTTTTTGATGATATGTGGAATTACGGTGGTGAATGCGCCCCCACCACAACCACAAGACCACATGAATGGGTTCACCGTACGCACTAGTCACACTCCATCTATATATATGGTTCCTCTTAGTCTGAATTTTTTCGAGATTGATTGCAAAGGGTATCAGAAAGTTAGGATCAATACGTTGAAGGAAGGAGTAAACATAATCAGTGGCTACTTGCGCCTGATCGAGGACGACCACTTGGAGTGGTTTTATATTCAACGGGGTGATTGTGCTCTAAGTATTCATCACCATTGTTGATGAAGTTGGGGATCTGAGACGAGTTGCTAGAGGCGGTGTTGAACAGATGTTGCTTGTTCTTGTTTTGATATAAATCTTAAAATCTTACGCAGGAAGAATTTAATATAGAATTTCGCTACTAAACGAACATCAAACGTTTGGGCATGGCAAATCAAACACCCAAGATGGCAAACTATATGTTGTCGTGAGGATGACAATTCTTTCAGCAAGCAGAATGACAAATCATTGCCTTGTTCAGCTGTTTGCCAGGATTTGCCATTGCTTACTAAAGGAAATTGCCATCCTCATAATTTGTCACAAAAAAGTCCAATTTCTTATGCTTAAAAATCTAGCGTCAAATTTTTAACATTACGTTTAATAAATAGAAACAAGAAGAAATACAACAAAGCCCAATGTACGTTGAAACTAGAAAGGCAAAAAAATACTTGCATTGGTTTAAGTGCTAAACTTTTAGAAGGATACCAAAAACACAAATAGCTTCACCTATACCAATAAAAAAAGACCCAAAGGGGTAGATCCAATTATTCTCGGCCATCAAATCATGTCAATCCAACGATCTAGACTACTTCAATGTCGAAAACTCAACACGTTTAGCGTGCAGTTAACTTCATGCCAAGTGTAATGCTAATCACATAATAACACGCAAATAATATCCTACTTAATATCGGCATGCACTTAATATACCTCATGTACATATTGACTAGTAGCTTCAAGAAACCTAAATCACTACTCCCTCTGTAAACTAATATAAGAGCGTTTATAGATCACTGACGGAGGGAGTACTTTATATATATGATTACTAATCATGCCACTCGCTCCATCTTCATAATAACTAAACATATGGTTCACGATCCATCCAACCATCCAAGCCACACACCTAGCAGTGCGCACGAAACAAACAGAATAAAATCTTACTCCATGGCCAGTTCTCTAAGGCGAGAAACAAATAGCGCCCGCCAATCGATATCCAAGGGCACAATCTCTCTACGGCCGACGCCACCGCGCGGACAATCTGCTACCTCCTGCATCGCGCCTGTCTTGACACTGACAACGTAGACGCGCTGTTGATCGTCCTTGATGAGCAACGTGCCGTTCTTCTCTCCCAAGCACACGTACTCCACCCGACGTCCAGCCTTCTTCTTGTTTTTGTTCTTCTTATTCTTCGACGGTGGATCCAGCTCCAACAAAGTAGGGGTGCACCTCCCATCGCCGTGCCATGTCCAGATATCCACCTGGTTGCCGTCCAACTGCAGCGAGAACAACGTGAGCCTCCCCTCGGCGTCCAGGCTAAGGTACGGCTCGTCATGGGTTTTGGGGATGAGGGGGTCTCGTGGTATCACGATCAGTAGCTTTGCCATGGAGACGGCGCCGGTCCTGGTATCGACATCAAACGAGTGCAGGCCTGACTTGTTGCAGAAGAACCACCGCGCGGCGCCACCGCAGACGACCGCGTTTTGCTGGGAGAGCGGCGCGCACAGGTTGTGGTTCACGCGGCCGGAGCACGTGCTCCATCCCCACTCGCCGGCCGACGAGAACGTGTGGAGGCGGTACTGCATCGTGTCCTTCTGGATGGTCATGGTCAGCACCTTGAAGAAGGACAGCTCGTCGCCGTCCTCCGAGTGCGAGCTCGAACAGTCCGCCGCGGTCAGGACGACGGCGTACCCGGTCGAGTAATTGGAAGAACCGCAGTTGAGCTTCAGAGGGGGGAGCGACTTGAACCAGCCGGTGAACGGGTTGCACACGACTGGTACGTCGCCGTCGCGGACGAGGAGGAGGCCTTTGCGCGAGGTGAGCGGCACGGCGCGGTCGGAAGAGCCGAGAAGCAGGCGGGGGCAATCGAGAAGGCCGAACACGGGACGCGGCCCCTGGACGAAGCACGGCTGGGGGAGCCCTCTAGGGCGCCGTTGCTGGGTGAAGAAGCCGGAAAAAGGCGACGAGCGGCACGCGTCCTCCGGCAAGCAGCGGCGGAGGAAGGAGGGGTCGGACACGAGGAGCCCGCACCACCGCTTGCACGCCGCGGCGCAGCGGAAGAGGGCCACGACGTCGTCGACGCGGAGGAAGATGTTTCGGAGCACATCGTCAGGGAGCGCCGACTCCTCCTCCATCCTTCTTCCTCGATCCTGTGTATTTTAGTTTCTTTGATGCAGGAGCAGGTATATATGTACTACAATTGACTGGAGTTTGATCCGGATACAAACTGGCCCCTTGTTTGGAAAGTTTTCCTAACACGACTGGTACAAACTGGCTGGAGTGAAGTCATACGACCAGACCAGTAGTCATGGCGAGAAAGCTGCAGCGGGTTTGTAACTTTGTATCCGGCCGGTGGGTGACTCTGCACTTCAAAGGTTCCCCTTCATGGTGGCAAGCAAGCCGGTCAGGGCGGTGAGGACCATGAGGTTTCCTTCGTCCTGGGCGGCGGCGGCGGCTTCCTCCTCGAGCAACGCCGCGAGCACCTCCTCGTCGTCGGAGTCCATCACGGCCGGGGCAGGCAAAGCATCGAACACCTAGCGGGCGTCGTGCGCAGACTCGTCGGCGGGCACCGGAGCGGCGAGGGGAACTCGGGGAAAGTGGGGGGAGAGGGCGTCGGGGGGTCTTTCTTTGTTTCACGGCGAGATAGCGGCGGCGGCGGCGGAGAGGTGGATGGCGACGCCGGGATCGGCAAGGTGTTGGGGAATGAGAGGGGAAAACGGGGTCAATCAGTGTGACTTTTCGCCTGACAGTGGGGTCTCGGGCGATTTTCCTTTCCGTCGGTGCCCCAAGCGCCCCCCAGTGCACCGGGTTCGGCCTGGGCGCGCCGGCTCAGAAAACGGGCCGATCCGGCGGATTTCGGCGTCTTGGAGACGCGACTGGGCCGTTTTTTCAGTGCCGGTGCTAAAAAAAGCGGCCTGGGGGGCGTCTTGGGGGCGCGGCTGGAGATGCTCTTAGGGCCATAGGGCGGAGTGGATCCTGGCCCTTGTCGGTGGGAGGGCTCCGTTTTTAGATCTTTTTTCGATATTTGTTAGGGTTTGTGTCCTACTCAGGAAGGCGAGACGGCGGCGGCTTTCTGAAGATGGAATAAAGGTCTCCCCGCCTAGCCCCCGTTCCGCTGATGCGTCTAGCATCGTCGGTGAGCGTGTGGAGGTGTATCTCCGGTGGATCCGTCTTTGGTGGATCTATTCGGATTTGTTCGTGTGTCTTCAGGTTGGATCCTTCTTATCTACACTCTTCATCGGCGGCGGTTACTGTTCTGGTGTGTTGGTTCTATGGAGTCTTAGCACGACGACTTCCCGATTATCTACTACAACAAGGTTTGCCCGGCTCCGGTGAGGGAGGGGCGATGACAGCGGCATGCCTTCGGCTCGCTTCAGTACTTGTAGTTGTCGTTAGGTGATCGACGGATCTGGATGTAATTTTAATTATTTATAGTGTTTAATGAAGTATCATGATTGAAGATGAATAGATCAGAAGTTTATCTGAAAAAAAAGACATGCCCATCATCAAGAAAAATTACTATAATTTTTTTTCAAGGACACACTAAGATAACCTTTTTTGGTGCAAAAAGTAGTTTTTTTTAGAAAACACAAAAGGTACTGACCTTTTACCGGATATCCATGAGTGAGCCGGCGCTCATATGCTCTCGAGTCCCGATGAGTAGTGAATTTATAACGAAATATGTATATGGCAACCGTGTGGCCACTACAAGGATTCCGGTCTATTGCAACAAAATTTATTGCTACAACTACGTTTTGTTGCAATAAAACACAATATTACCACAAATTCTCTGGTTGTGGTAATAAGCCGCACATATTGCCATAACTTAGTTTCGTCGCGATAAATACTAACTTTATTGTAATACATGCCTCATATTGCAACAAACTATATCGGCGTTGCAATATGGCAGTGGTATTGCGACCAACAAATTCCGTTGCACGAGGGCAATCGTTTTGTTGTAATAGAGACTAAGTATTTCAACAAAATAACTATTCGTGGCAATATTCAAAAAGATGTTGCGACATCGGCGTGATGTTGCATTAGTTACAAATATTGTTGCAAAAAAGTGGCTAACTATTGCAACAAACTGCATCGGCATTGCTATATGGTAGTGATATTGCGACGAACAAATTCCGTTGCACGAGGCAGCCATTTTGTTGTAATAGAGACTAGGTATTTCAACATAATAGCTATTTGTGGTAATATTCAGAAATATATCGCAACATTAGTGCGACGTTGCATTAGTTACAAGTAAAACAGTGGAAAAAGGTATTATTCGAATTTATAGATATTAAGTTATCATTTTTGCAAGCTTTAAGGAGTAATTAAAATATAGTTTAATTGCACCAATTTCAATTAACCAAAACAACGGAAAAAGTTATACATGGATAGAAAACACTTTCTTGCTAGGCATATATATTTAATTTGTTAATTTGGATTCGAAATGGCCAACTTGTTGCCATTTTAAAACTAGGGTGTTTTCTGGCAAAGGAGGAGGTGTGCACTGGCAGAACCTATTTGACGCTCGTTAGCGTCAAAAGGTTGTACTTTTGCTGAGGCGAGCCGCTGGTTGGGCCAGCCCATGTACGGGTTCATGTTTTTTTCTGTTAGCTACAGCTTCCTTCGCTGTTTCCTGCGTTCTCTTTCGTTTTATTTTCTGTGGCATTTTGCTTCCCTTTTTTTCAATGTGTGTCCGGTTTTCAGTGGTTTTGTTCTGATTTTTTTGTTTTAGTTTGTTTTTCCTTTCGGTTTTTTCTTTTACTTTTATTTTTTATTTTCTCCTTCTCTTTACTGTGTGTTATATAAAAAGTTCACCTCCTATTACAAAAATGTTCATCGTATATATAAAAAATTGTTCGCCGTACATTATGAAAAGTTCACTATGCATTACAAGAATGTTCATCGTGTATTACAAAAATGTTCATCGTACATTTAAAAAAATGTTCATCGTGTATTATAAAAATGTTCATCGTACATTTAACAAAATGTTCACGACATATTAAGAAAATGTTCACTGTATACTTGAAAAATGTTCAGCATATATCACACAAAGTTCAATGCCTATTTAGAAAAATTTCAATATATATCACAAACATGTTCATCATATATTAAAAAGATGTTCAATGGTTGACTTTTTTTGTTTTTTTGTCTGTCGCTGCGCTTATTTCTTAAACATTCTCGCACCAAATTAATCACTAGTATTGGTCAGCTCAACTGGTAAGTAAAACTTACAGTCCATCGTTGGTCATGCGTTCAATTCCTCGATTGGGCATATATCCTTTTTCGCTTTTTAATTTGCAGCTTGCAGTGAAGCCACCGAATGGGCCGGCCCAATTCGATGCACACCTGCGCGAAAGCTCCTTTTGTTGACGCACGTGAGCGTCAACTAGGAGCACTCGTTTGCACTGCCCGGCGCTAGGCTTAGCTAGGCGGCGGTGCTGGGCCGTTCGGCCAGTGAGGCCAATTTGGGCTTGGGACTCCTTCTGCTGCGCCCTGAATACCATAAGAAAAGATCCCTAAAGAAACTTTCAAAAAATTCTGATTTAGCTAAAAATTTGCATACACATTTTTTTTGCGGGAATACTCTTAATTATATCAAAGCTCGACAGCTTGAATTGGAGTAATGGAGAATAGATCATGGATTTTAAAAAATTGAAAAAGAGGGATATAGATAGCAAGTGTGTTTATGGGTAATTTCAAAATAATGGAATAATTTATTTTAGCCCCCTAATAATATTGGGATACTATGTAGGTTATAAAGAGAACAACCGTGAACGACCATGTCTATCCACTCGATTTAAATATATCAAAGTTGCATGTAATTTATTAATTCCCATTTAATTGAAGGTGTTGCACGGAGCTTGGAGTTGGGTACGATATGCCTGTGTCCTGTTTAGAGAATATACACGAAATGCTTGTGTTTGGAACAAGTCCAAATAACACAAAACATTGCATTCGGATATTAAAAGAAAGTTATATAAAAAATCTCACTTCGTCTGATGATAGCGCGAAGTTAATAGAGGCCACCGGGTCTATTTCCATCATATATATTCAGATTTATAAACCAAAAAATCCAAACATACCTTGCTGCAATTTATTTGTTTTTATTTTCTTTTGCGTTTTAGTAGATCTCATCCTTGCAATTGACCATGAAGGGATTGACAACCCCTTTATCGCGTTGCGTGCAAGTGTTTGATTGTTTGTGCAGGTGCATAGATTGGAGACTTGTTTGTACCTCCTACTAGATTGATACCCTGGTTCTCTAACTGAGGAAAAAACTTATCTCTATTTTACTGCATCACCTTTCCTCTTCAAGAGAAAAACAAACGCAAGCTCAAGAAGTAGTAGGCGTCACGATGCGGAGGGTCATGGCATCGTGATCCGACTTCCTAACGGCTATGTTGGGAGGTGGGTGACACGGATGTGGCCTCCGGTGGTGGGGTGTGCTGGGTCTTGCTGGCGGCGGCGATCTCACCAGATCTGTGGTCCGAAGCACCAGGTGGCACGAGCTGCGAACGACAACGGGAGGGATCCCTAGACACCTCCCAGCGCCCTGCCGATCTCAAAACAAAATTGGTTTGGTTGTTAATTTACACAGTTGAATCTTTATGGTTTTCGTTGAAACAAAAATGACACAATTATGTTGGACCTACTCTGGCGCGGAGGAACCCTCCACGGGCTGTCTGGTAGGATGAAAGATTTTGAGATCACCCCATCTCAAGATCAAAATGTGAGATCGAAACTAACATAGATCGACCGTCTCATCAACCCATCCCAATTGTACCTGTGTTCCAAGGCAAGAGTATAACCTAATAGTTTAAAATGAGGGCCACATGAGGTTTTTGTGAGTTGTAATTCAAAACTGGCCAAGTTTTTGATGCTTTCTCAAATGATTTTCAAAATTATAGTGCAAACTTGCTTGTACCTACAACCGGGTCGTCCGGCGACAACGCGCTAGCACCGGTCGCGACACCTACTTTCGCACGACGACCACCCCTACCAAGCTGCAACTCGTGCCGTCCTGACCCGGGCAGCAAGCCCCAGCCGGCGAGCTGCCTCTCTGACCTTGCACGCCGCTCTTGGTCGGCCAAGGCTCCTGTCGCCCGCTTCCTCCATCCTCGGTGTTGACCAAGCAGTTTCGTTGTCCCTCTTCCCGGCCTTCGCCCGCGAGCTCGAGCCTCTCCACCGGCCATGGATGCGAGCTTCCCACATGCCACCTACCGCCGGACTTAGGGAAGATGACAGACGTGGGACGATTTCATCGGGAATATCTCGATCTAGTTCGGAGGGAAGATGACGGTCGTGAGACGATATAGCAGCATATATATCTCATATTGCTTTGAAATATTATTTTTCCAATTTAATTCATTATTTTAAATATCCCCTCCAAAAATAATTAATTTTCCACCACATCATTTTGGTTTACTGTAGTTGGCACCAATATTTTATCTTCCCACAAAAAAAAGTCTATTTATCCTTGCCGCTAAAGACCCTTCCTAACTATCCATGATTATACTATTCTAAATCAAATCACACGACGTCTTCACGGCCATTAGATCTGAGCTCTCGTCCGTAGTTCCTCCGTGCTGACAATGTCAAACTGTCAACACAGCCATCGTAGAACATCCAGAAATCCTGGCATCGTCCAGGGGTGCGGCGGTTGCCCAGCGCGCCGTGCGGTGCCGCCGACGAGGAGTCGCCGTCCTCGATCTCGCCCTCCTCCCTCTCCTCCCCGCATGGCAATGCCTGAAAAAACGCGATCTGCCGCTAATCACGGGATCGCTACGCAAAACGGCGCGAAACCCCTTTGCGCTCGCCGCAATTTCGCTGGGGCGGGCCGAAACAGAGGTCTAAGAAGAGCCAGGCCCAAATTTGACCCGATAGAGTGCCAGGAAACCTAATGCAGCGCTCTCCCCGTTCCTTTCTCAGCTGCGGCGGCTGCGCGGTTCTTCCCAGATGCACTCGGCGGGCGCAAGTCGGCGACCAGGGCTCCAGGCAGCAGCCGCACCCTGTACTGCTGCGACCACGCAAACGCAAGGCAGCTTCAGTGCTTCACACACACCACGCTCCAAGGCTGCGACCGGCGACAAGGGCCTATGCTGGACAACGCCGACGAGTCCGCGATATCTCAGTCTCACACGGTTCCAACTCACAGTACATCTCCAGGAGGTACAGGCTTCCTCTGATCTTCTTTATCGTTTGTTGATTCAATACAAGCAATAGAACATTGCAGGCTCTTGGGATTGCACGACTTGTAAGTTCTAGGCTGTAGCTTAGATTTCAACATAGCTTCGACTTTATACAGAAAATCCTCTATTTTCTGCTGACAATACTCTGTTTTTTCAAACAAACATACATATGTACTGTTCCCTCTAAATGGCATAGCAGCCGCGATTGCCCGCTATAGCGGCCGTAGCATTTTGACGAGCCAGCCGCGAAATGCTTTTGCCTTCGATCTTAAAGTATGGTTAGTATTCACATCTGCTCTACATAATTCTACAACTGTATGTGTATGAGTACTAGTCAAACCAAAAACTAATAATATTTCTTTTATTTGTGAAGCAACAATGGTATGAAGAATATCTGCAATTGCCGGCGTGTTGTCTTTGTAGCAGCTCATCGAGAAGTTAGGATTTAATAATGTGACTGATAAGCCAGCTGCACTTAAAATTATGAGAGATGTATGTGAATCTGTTCTTGAATCCTCTGAAAGGAAGAAAAGAAGAGTTACAGAGTGGCCGTGCGGAGGCAGCTTGGGCAGGTTAACAAGGGATTGCATTGGAATTATTTCTGATTAAGTATTAGCTCTGGATTACACCTATGGTAGCGTCTCTTAATTCGGATTGCACACACCTACTTAATCTTCTACTTGATTTTCTTTAACCAATTCTACATTTCCGGGCTCAAGGTGGATTGTGATAATTTACTATTTTCTGTACTGTGAAGCTTTGCGTTGATTTAGCTTTTAGATTGAAAGTAATTCGTTCACATCCTTGAATTGGTGAGACTAACGCTTGACGGAAATATGCATTTCACAACATTTTAGACCATATGTATTAGTAGTTGTTGTAGAAGCAACAACAACATAATAATAATAGAGGGATTGGTCACAAGGTTTATTATTCCCGTATAATAGTTGACCTTTACATTCCGTGGCCTTGTTTTTGAGTTATCAAACCAGTTTGGTTCTCAAAGTTAACATCACAGGTTCGCAACCACATCGAGGGGAAAGTGTAGCATCACTACTACCGTGCAATTGTTTGATTTGAACGCGCGTCATAAAATAGATACTACTAATAACAATCATATGTGATGTACATCTTACTTAGATCTTAGATGGTACTAACAACAATCATAAATTAGATTGTACAATTGTTCAGTGCAGAAAAGTGAGTAAACATATGTATATTCAGCATGATCCCTTTGTATGCAGAATGTTACGACATTTAAAAATGTCAAAAGGATGTGACGATGCAAGGAAAGAATTTGATTAGTGTTCTACTCGCCTTGATGGAAAGGCACCAAAGGTAATTTGTTCTATGCCAGTCTGCAAGATGCATTTTCAATCTTCTATGGACTTTTCTTTATAGAATATTCTAGATACATATTTGTAGCTTAAGATATTTTTGGTTCAATGTTGATTCAATAGCTCCGAACCATTAATAATGTTTTTTTTTCTGAGAATGCTTTTAACTGGAGCTCCAAGAATTGGGAAGAAAATGTTCGCTAGCTTCATGTTATTCTTAACCAAGTAAAAGAACAGACCCATATATGAGGTACTTGCTATGCTTCGTACTTTGTTTTCACACACAAACAATGGATGTTAACTATGTATGTGGGAATGGAAAGGTCAAGAATTCTTGTATTTGCCCTTTTCCGCTTCCATGTTTTCTAGCAAAATGCTTAATTATATTCACTAAAAACTTTTGATGATTACTTGGTTTGCAAGTTTGTGTCCTCCTTAATTCGTAGCAGGGAGCATTGCCCTTACTTTGCATGATAAAACACTAGGAAGGGCTTTGAAGAATCTTTTTTTGAGCAGTGAGAACAACCTTGATAAAAAAACCTCCTTTTTGTTTTTAGACATAATAGAACCATGGCCAATGCCTATCCTTCTACTACCTGCAGTAGGACCAAAACTAAAAGAAGATGGCCATAACAACTTAATTTTAGCGTGGTTCTGGGATGCACAACAGGGAACAGTGGGATATATGTTTGTTATATTAGTGGAAACAATAGCACTCAATGTCAAGTAATCTATGTTCGATACATGAATTTGCAATGAAAACTGCAACAACATGTGCGATTTGCGGAATGTAATGAAGTTAAAAAGTTTTGTTACTGTAGGGAAAATCCATCCTACCACCCGGTGCTAGTTACCCCACATATCTCATATACTACCATATGGTATTATATATACTACTTTATCATTATAAGTATGTTCATATATTATATATAACATATTCCAAAGTGAGTTATGTGAAAGAATTGCAAGTTGACGCATGGTTTTTATTATATTTGTGAAATACGCATATATTTGTACGTAAAAAAGAGCATACTCAAAATACGATGCCTACTATCTAAAAGTAGTATATATACTATCTAAACTTTCTTATATACTACATACTACGCGTGCATACTCTCCGATTTGATAGATACTACATACAACATACAAAACTAAAGTGATGGTAACTATCACCGGTGGTAGATAAAATTTGGCATATGGATTTTCAGCACATGAGCTCACATGCTTTCCTTTTTCAGAAAATTCAAAGAATGGAGTGTAGAGAATTCATAAAGAAGATTTGTCATATAGATTATCTTGAATCAAAGTTTCCATATGTTTCAAGCATCTCATTGCTATATTACTTGGAGAGAAACTTGGAAACTGGAGAAGAGCCAGATTGTATTGCTCTGTGGGAACTCCTAGGATGTTTACGTGAGTACACTGACTTTTGGTTATTCTATAGTTATTCAACGATGTGCACTAGGCATGCTTCTACATAAGCTGGGATTATTCATGTGTTGGATCACGTTATTCTTGTTTCATCTTTTATAGTGTCAATATTGATGCCGCACCTATAATTGTTCTTTTAGTTTTTAGGACAAAGCACGTCTAAGATGTTGAAAACAAAGAAACTGAAACTCATGGTCCACTTTCAAGTGAGCATGTCATTGGCCTTCATAATTAGATAGGTGCTGCTTCTCTTTCACCCTGCATTGTTGCCGCATCGAGTTACAACTTAAAAAAATGAATATGTGCTAGCTAGGGACATGAACTCAACTGAAACTATAGATTGAGCTACAACTTAAATCAATAGTGGAAGATTTTAGTACATGTACTTGTGCTTATGCTTTAAACATTTACAGTTGTAAAATTGTTCTGATCCATCACTTACATGCTTGCTGACATAATATTACTCCAGTTAGTCTGGCGATAGTTCTTTTTAACAATGGGGCTGGAATAATTGTATGGCGTATGTTATGTTGGACTCATTAACTAGAACTACTTTTTTGATTTCTTGATTGCAGGATCCAAAGAACTAGCTCGACTGGACTCTAGATCACGACAATTTAGTCTTGGCACGTAATTAGGATGGCTAAATTATATTTGATGGATATTTGCTATGTGAATTATGAATTTTTTGAATCTACATATTATACGTATGGTTGTGAATATTGTAATTGAATGCCTGTATTTTTTTTAGGTTGCAATAGGCTATTGCCACAACCCGCTTTTGGTTGCCACATGTTAGTGCCACGAAAATTTAAATTGTCGCAATAGTTTCTCGCTACAAACATTTCACCTATTGTGATACCTATTTATCACCGCCAAAACTAGTTTGTTGCAATATCCTGTTACGACGACTGGAATATTTGTTGCCATAATTTAATTCCACAAGTGTAGCGGTCGTGGCACAATGCCTAATGCCACGAAAACAAGAATTGTTGCCATAGTTTATTGCCACAATTGACTATTGCCACGGAACAATATGTACCACGAAATGAGTGTTGTTGGCATAGGTTGTTGCCACAAATGTCTATCGCCACGAGCTATCAGTCGCCATGATTCATTGAATGTTGCATTAAATCTATCTCCACAAAGCAAATTGTGGCATTAGATGAATGTTGCCACGAGAAAACATGTGGCCACTTCCCACATATGGATGTTGCAATAACACACTTTATTGCCACAATTGCTTTTTTGTGGCAATAACTTATTACCATGTGTCCAGTCGCAACGGTTGCCAACGAACGTTGTTTCGTGGCAATAGGTACTTATCGCCACAAATCGGCATGTATTGCGACGAACAATTTTGTTGCAATAGACCCGGATCCTTGTAGTGGGCAGATTGTAAAACTGCCACACGATCTAATCAAGGGGTCCTTTCGCCCCACCAGGCACCCACGATCCACACCTACCTATTGCGTTTCCGCCCCTGCGCAGAATCTCGTGGTAGCCGGCCACGCCGCTGCCCACACCAGTCCGTGCCCGCAAGCTCGACATCCTTGCCATCTCTCCCTGGGTTGAGGTCGTCCCCGTTGATCCACTCCGCCGAGCACTGCCACCGCCGTCAGCGCGAGTCCCGGTCGCTGTGCTCGCGTGCTTCCCCATCTCAACAAACTTCCTTCTCAGGCGGTCGTGATGGGAAGGCGGAGGAGGGCCATGGTGGGGCGGGCAGCGGTGCTCTTCCTTGAAGTAGGGCTAGAAGCGAGGCAGCCAGTGCGCGGCTCACGGCCGGGAAGGCGGGCGGCGGAATCCGGTGCTCAGCCGGCGGCAGCCGGAGGGGCGGGCGATGACGGCCGACACGGGTGCTGCTGCTGCTACGGCCACGGGCGACAAGCGTGGAAGATAGCCTAACGAGCTGCTGCAGCGGGTGAGTGGCGTACGACCGGGAAGATGATGGGCGGCGGCGTCCAGTGCTTAGCCAACAGCCGGAGAGACCAGCGACGACGGCCGACGCTGTTGCTGCTGGTGCTGCGGTGTCCACACGTGAGGAGCTGTTGCGGCCACGGACCAAGTTCCATCTAGCAAGCATCAACTTTTTCGTACTTGTTTGATTGATCTATTCAGCTGCAAGAGTGTGATGTCTTTGTGTCGCGGACATGGACCAAGATCGGCAGCTCTTTGATCCATTCAGCTCTGACTCATGCGACTACTTCTAATGATGCTGCTGCTTTTTACTAGTGACAGTAGTAGATTGAAGGAAAGAGCCACCTGTGGATGAAAGTAGAATGATGCTAGCATCAATTTTGAAGCAGCAGCAGCAGCAGATCTAGCATCAATTTGTTCCCTCTTGATGTGAATAGAGTACTCAGCTTGTTGACAATAAATCATGGTTGTCGAAAACAGTCTCACAAGAGGAGAAGAACCAAATCCATTGTATATTTCATCTTTTCTTTCCCAAACCAAACACACACTTGGATACAAATATCGCGGTAACTTTAACACACGGAAGAAATGTTAGAAAATATACCTCGATAATTGTTGTGTAAATATCATGGTAATATACACACAGAAGAGCTGACAACTCACATACAAATATCACAGTACTTTGGGACCCTAGAAAAATGTTCTTGAAAACATACCCCGGTAAATTACATGAAAATAATATGGTAATATATGAACAACATACCCGATAAATTAAATACAAACAACGCGGTAATTTTGATCAAAGAAAGAAAAACGTTGTTGAAAAACATACCCGGTAACTCATATGAAAATATCATGGTAATATATGAACCACTTATGCGATAACCTACTTACAAACACCACGGTAACTTTGACCAAAGGGGGATAATTGTTGAAAAACATCCTCCGATAAATTATGTGAAAATAGCACGGTAATTAAAAACCATGCACCTGATAACTTACGTACAAATACCGCGGTAACTTTGACCAAGGAGAAAAACAGATGCTGGAAACATAACCCCCTCCCCTTGATAACTTATGTGATAATAGCACGATAATATACGAATTACATACCTGATATCTTAAGTACAAACACCGCTGTAACTTTTGACCAAGGGGGAAAATCGCTGGAAAATATAACCCCGGTAAATTATGCAAGCCATGTGTGGGAGGAGGCTACGAGGACGGGGACGAGGTCTGGAGAAAAATACTACATACACACACTGCGGTAATATTGATCAAGAGGGGAAAGATGTCGAAAAACATACCGGTGATAACTTCAATGTAAATATCATGGTAATATATGAACTTCATACCTGATAACTCAAGTGCAAACACCAATGTAACATTTGACCAAGGATGACAAATTGCTAAAATAACATAACACGGTAACTTCTACGTAAAAAGTATGGTAATGTACAAATCTCGTACCTGATAACATAGGTACAAACACCATGATAACTCACTATCATTCATATTTGATAAGGGGGAGTTATTGAAAAACACACATTAACTTAGGTGAAATAACATGATAATATATGAACCACATACTTGATAACTTGTACGAACATTGACAAGTGGGGAAAAAATTATTGAAAAACATACCCCTGATAACTTATGTGAAAATAGCACGGTAAGTTGCCTACCACAGATATGCTATCTTGTGTAGCCGATGCATGGTAACTTTTGACCCGAAAAAAAGTTATCGGGGACATACCAACATTGTATCTAATTTCGAAGATCTTGTCACGAGAAATATTTTATATGAAAACGATTTTTGCATTGGACTGATGGTTTGAGCTACGAAACATTTTGAATTTTTGGAATATGGAATATGGAAACATCAACTTTTTGTCATCTAGAGCATGTATGTAATTAGAGAAGGGAGTACCTAGAACTCAGCTAGATGAGATATAATTTGGTCTCACTCACATGAAAAATAAGAACAGATACAACCCATGCCAGCATGCACGCATCTTATAACATCAAATTCAATGGCTATAAAAAATGAATGAGACCAAATTATATCTCTTCTACATGAGATCTAGCAAAACTGATTAGAGAAAGGAATGGACGATGAATGAAGAGTGAATCACTCTAACACATACGTGCATCTAATTATATGGAAGGAATGATGTGTGTGGTAGTTTTTCTATCTGCCACACATGTGCCAAATATCATAGTCCTATAAAAAGGTAAAGAAATTACAAAAATGATTCTTTTTTTTGTTATCGAAGAAGATTGCTAGGTGCTTGCAATTTTTTTGTGTGAAAATAACATTTGAGGAGCTC
>LR738714.1:757251722-757271782 GCA_902687465.1 Secale cereale
CCCCCCCCCCCACCCCAAACAATAGAAATCATGTCTCGACAACACTCCTTTCCGAAGTTTCTATCAGACCAGAAACATTTTCTGTGTGAAAAGCTTCTCAAATGTTGTTTCACCGTGGTTTTTTCACTCACTCCTAGCGCACTCGAGCATCTTTGATGGCAAAAAATATCAGATTTTTTAAGAATAGTTTTTACTATTTTTCATGAATTTACAGTTCACACCTAGGTGCAAACGCATCGACCGGGCACCAAAACGCTGCTCTCCTTTTCTACAAGACTACAACCCAATAAGATTACAGTTTCTGTTTTGAGGCAAAATATGATTTTCAGCTAATGCCAGTTATTCTTTAGACAATCAGGTGAAGCTTTCTTAAACCGTCGTACTGCAGTGGAACTCCTAGTTCAACTAGGACCACCATGTACTGAGGAGTTTCTGCCTCTCGATTGTAACCCTATGACTATGGAAAGAATTACTTTCACCCCGCAAAAAAAAACGTCACAATTACCAGATCAAGTGTTTTTTTGAACATCAGTACAGATGCAGGCGCTTATATACACGCGCATACACTCACCCCTACACCTAACCATCTCAACCAGAGGTTGGTTCGCAATTACCAGATCAAGTTTTTTTTTAGTCGAATTACCAGATCAAGTACGCTTTATCGTGTCGCAAAAGGCCGATGATTATTAATGGACTGGGCTGGTTATATTAAAGATGGCCTAACCAAAGAGTGGGCCTAATATACGGACTAGCACATCGCCGTCGAGCCCACGCGAGCACGCCGGCTCGACGAGATCGTCATCGAGGTGCACGCTCCGCCGCCTAATCCACCGCACGCAACGCCGGCCGGTCGCAGTCCTCCCATCGGCATCACTTCCATCCCTTCGCCCACTCGATCTCCTACCCTGATCGCCCCCAACCTCCCCTTCTCCACATAAATCCATCCACACACCGATCGATCCACGCACGAGAGGAAGAGCTTGATGGCACTCGATCTGGAATACATGGAGAGCGACCTAGCTGCTCTTGCTGCTGCTTACTACGGCGAGGAGGACGCCGCCGAGAAGCCATCCGGAGGAGAGGGAAAGGTATTGATTTTACGCAGGCCCCCAATCCCAAAGGATCTCCCGTCCCTGAACCCCCTGCTCACGGCTACCCCGACGGCGGCGGCGACCAGCCAAGCTTCGTCCTCATGGAGCCATAATACGCCTACTTTGCCGACCGCCTCAACGCCACCACCGCCGACTGCAGCCTGGAGGGTCTCCGTCTCCGGGGGAAAATCAAGGTCACCTTCTGCACCGCCCAGCCGCCGCAAGTCTCCTACCTCTGCGTCCATGCCACCGACTACGACCACACCGTGTTCGCCTTCCCGCCTGCCATAGTCGCCACCGAGACTGACGGCGGCCTCGTCCTTCTATCCGTCGTAGTTGGTGACCGCTCATCCTATGATTGGCTTCGCAACAAACCACACTACTTCGTCTACGACGCCGGCGTCCCCGAGCTCAGGCACATCAAGCAACCCGACGACGACCACCCAGTCAACAAGTATTCGTTTGCCATTGTGCGCAAACCTGAACCTGACTGCACCTACGTCCTCGCTGCCCAAGCTGATGGGTTTGCGTACGGCAATCCTTGTCACATCTGCATGTATCAACCTGGCACCGACTCCTGGAGCAAACTGCTGGTGAACGTCGATTCAGTCCCCTACCTGCTCACCACATACAAGGCAATCGCCATCGGAGGGGATTCAGGCCTGGTGGCCTGGGTCGATCTCTCGCACATGATCACCTATTCACCTTCTGCAACGTGCTGGACAAAACCCCGAAGCTCCGTTTCTTAAGACTACCGGTCGAGCCGCAGTATGAAAGCGGCACGCCGGCTGTTCGGGATGTCTCCCTCCTTAATGGCGACATCAGGTTTGTTGAGCTGCGCCACCGTGGCGTCAATGGTTGGAAGGCCACAATATGGAGCATCAAGACTGGTGTCTTCTCCAAAAAGGCTTGGCGCATCCATCGCGAGCTTGATTCCTCTGATATACCTGAACCATCACTGCCTAAGCTCAAGGTCCGTGAAGGTGTCAGAGCTCAGCCGACCTTGTCGACTCTCGACATTGGTCTGCCCAAGCTGAGCCTGCAAGATGATCGCATTCTTTACCTCCTAGCTAAGATTGACTACCGCGACAGGGAACACACAGCTTGGGTGCTTGCTGTTGACATGATGAACAAGGCTGTCCAGAGAGTGGCCGAGTTTAGCCCCAAGAGGTCTATTGCCTTATCCACTGGCTACGATTCAAGTCGGATCTCCCAACATCTCAAAGTTGCTCCAGGTAACTGTTTCCACCGCTGCCTTAATTACCATCTGCCACTTTCGGTGCACGATATATTACATCACCGGATTATGCAATTTCTTCTTGGTGGAAGGAGGGTTGTATCATCATATCACACTGATAGACAGTGTAAGGTTTAGTAGGGTGGATGTACTTTGACTTCAACCAAAATGAGATATGCCATGTCAATGATACCATTCATCTCGAGCAGTGGCGATTCCACTTGGGAGGCTTCAATAGGCTTAAGCCTACCTTCCAAAATCATAATTAAGCTAAGTATATCACTTGACAAGTATATTCTGATGCTTTAAGTGCCATAATTGCAATGCATTTGCTAATTAGACTTAGCAACTTTATGTTTTAAGCCTATCCTCCAATGTCATGCTAGATTCGCCACTGATCTCGAGGACAGATTTGGGATCCTTGACGTTCGGCACTATGGATTTGGGAAGAATCTGCTGAGGTGTTGAACACATTATAGTATAGATACACAACACCGAGAAGACGCGAGTGTAACATATGGTGGAAGCAGATTACGGCCAATACTCTAGTCAAATGATAGCATTTTGGGAACCATAGTTTTGCACTGTTGCTGTGAAATTCTCACCGGAACAATTAACTTTTCCTGTGACACATTTCACCTTGGGTGTTGCTGCATTATAATACTACTATAAACTACTCCCTCCGTTCCTAAATATAAGTCTTTGTAGAATTCCACTATAAACCACATACGGATGTATATAGATGCATTTTAGATTGTAGATTCATTCATTTTGCTCCGTATGTGGTCCATAGTGGAATCCCTCCAAAGACTTATATTTAGGAACAGAGGGAGTAGTATTTACTTATCGAGTGCTACATCTTGTAAACAAGTTTGGCCTTTTCCAGCAATCCTTTTCACAAGCCTAAAGTAGTGGTTATATTTTAGGGCCGTGCTACGAAGTTGTGTATGCATCAGCTTTTTGTTTCTTCCAAACTACAGTACTATATTACTGAAGACATACTAAATTTGATATGCCAGGGAAAGGCGTGCAAGAAGCTGAGCAGTGACCGGAGATGACACCATGGTGACTAATAAGTGGAATGAGTTTACATGTGAGCTGAACTGGACTATATGAATAATGCCTTTGTGTCGATAGAGGGGGTAGTGGATTACGGTTTACGGATTATCAGGTTTCAGGACTGTCCTTCGTTTTTCTGTTCATTTTAGGATTATGGATACTCAAAGGATCCCTCTAGATATTTTTTATTATATGTATGTATCCTTTATTTATTATGTGATTTGCAATAAGAACTTCCTATATATGAACTATATTATGTCAGTTGTACTACCCTCTGTTTTGACTGCATGTTGCTTGCTTTTGCAGATTGAGCCTGCGCCATGGAGAGCATCAGATAGGCTGGGCTACAAACGACAGAACTGTCGAGGTGCTCTAAAATTGAAGTGCTTTAGTTTTTGATTTTGAAGATTGAGCAAAACTCACTAACCTTTCACCAAACCCGAAATTTGGAACGTATTGCCTCTGCCAGGACAGAGAGATAACTCAAAATAAGTAGTAAGCTTTCTCGCACACGCTCTGGTTTCTTTTGGAGCAGCTTTTCCCATCTTATAGTTGGAGTGGGTCATGCTTTCGCTGAATAGTGCACTTCATCAGTTCTTGCAGCCCGAACATAGCTAGCGGCGCCTAATGATTTCTGGAGCGAAAGCCATATCCAAGTGCGTGTGCGGGGCTTGCTCATCGCATGCGCATGCAGAAACATATTCACGGAACAGAATTGTGTCGAGCAATCTGCCATGAACACTACGCATGGCTGTGCAAGAAATTTTCGGTTCTAAGTTCTAACGCGTCGTTAATTTCTCTTGAAGTACGGTTGTATCATGCTAAACTTTCACTGAATTTTATCATGGTTATATTCTTCAAAGTCCTGCATTTGAAAAAGTAAATGTGTATCCCAAACATTTCCAGCATCATAATCAGTTCGTCAATCTGATTGTCTTAATCTTGCCTTGTACTCCTTCTGTAAACAAATATAAGAGCGTTTGATCTAGACGTTTTTATATTTCTTTACAGAGAGAGTAATTCCTTAACACTCTGCTTGGCTGCAGCTACTCGAGATCATGATTGAATGCGTGATCCGTGACCATGATAGTTTTTATTTCAAGAGTATGCAACGAAAAGTATATCTCTTAGTTGCTGCCCGTAACAAAAAGTAATTCTTTGTTGGCGAAGCCTAAGGGCATGTACAATGGTTCTATCTTAAGAGTGTCACATAGGATAAATGATGAAGAGATGATCTCTTAGCACAATTTGTCTCACCATGTTTTTAGGAACAACTAATTATTGAAGATAAGACTAAGAGATCACCCATTGTAGACATCTTTTTTTGTCATATCAAATTTACATGCAAAACTTAAGATAAGACTATCTTATCAATCATTGTACATGCCCTAAGATAGCTAGCATTGCAATTTATGCAAAAGGGATTATAGTTTCAAGATTCCTAAATAAAATATTTTTTGGAAAAAAATTCATATATGTAGGTCCGGCAGTAAGGTACAGGTCAGAGCCCTGTACTTCTTCTCGGGGTGCTTGCACAGGAGATATTATTGGAAATATGAGCAATTTACTAAGTGATTTTGTTAACAGAAAACTAGATAAAGCATGACTAATATAACAGTAATAGAGCAAGTCATGCGATCTGACAAAGAAAAGGTAAATAGCATCTTCATATATAGAACTAGTTGCATATATGAAGTAGGAGCTAACATATTTAGAGCAAACACTAGAACGAAGAACGGTGACACTGTTTCCAATAGAAAAAGCATGAACACATACGGGCCAGTGAATGGAACAACATAAACTCGAGAGATCATCGAGACATACGAAGCAGCAGCCGAAGCCCCGGTCTTGGGTGAGTTGTCCTCGCCGGCCATGTCGTCGAAGAGGTTGTCGACGTCGGGAAGAAGTCGTCGTCGGGGAAGTAGTCGTCGGCGATCGGATCGTCCATGATGAAACAGCCAGTAGTCGCGCCGAGCGCTCCCCAAAAACCTTATCACCCTTCTCCGTATAGGACTCAAAATGTGTGGTTTCGGAGACCTAGTGTCCCGACCTGCGGTGCACGTAGCAAGCCGGGATGGGGAAGATCATAGCAGCAGGGCGAGAGGAGGAAGAAGCTCTGGTGCATCTCTCTGGGAGGAGCGACCTCCCTTTTATAGGCGCAAGAGGAGGAGGCGAGAGGCTGCGCCGGGAGCTGAAACGAACAGCCAGTAACCGAAGGGTGCTGCGTTCGTATTCAATGTCCACTACAGCAAAACTTTCAGCTTTCGACTGACCTTTCGTGCGTGGCAAAAATAAGACATCGGCTCGGCTCATTCCCGCAACCCGCGGCGCGGCGCGGCGAGGCAGAGGAGCGCGCGTGAATGTCCCTCTTGTTCTCATGCTCTTACAAGTGGAGAAAGAGCCTCCCTTATAAAGAGGTCCAACTCCCTGTAAACTAGCAATGTGGGACTAAACTTTAATAGTGCCCCTTGCCTTGCACGAATGGGCTAAGTGGGCCTCTAGGATTTATTAGGAATTTCTGAAATTAATATTGGGCTGGGCCAAAGTAGATAAAATTCCAGCAACCCCCCACCAGATCCCAGAGACACACAAAATTTGCCTTTGGTTTCAAAACACTGTTTTATATACCGGTACTGCAGTGGAGACTGTTAAGTTGAACTTCCACCTAGAACTCTGTGCTACACTAGTAAGCAACTTGAACAGTGGACTGGGCCTTGAACTGCAAGTTTTCTGCGAATCTAGCTTTACACAAAGCCTTGACCGATACTTGGCTACCGTGGGTCTTCCCCGCGGGTGGAGCTTATGCGTCATACTCCGTGATCTTTCATGAGTTTACTAGAGAGAACCCTACTCTCATAGATTACGACGTTTGACAATCGGACTCATATAGGTGTGTTCTTCAAAAGATGTTCTGGAGGACAACATCTCTGCTTACAAGAGCCACTTAGAACACATTAAGATATACATCAACCTGCCATGCAGATTTAGGAGAGTATTGCATCTTCATGGAGTGGTATTGATAGTAAGGATACTCTCCTCTCAGTTGACCAACAGTTTGTCTTCCACATCTAATTCACGGGATCTCCGATCACAAAGACTAGGTTACCACTGTGAACAACTCATATTGTGGGTCTCATACCCATCTCCCTCGATGCATTATCTATCACATTTCGTGATAGACCCTTAGTAAACGGATCTGCCAGATTTTTAGACGTTTGGATATAATCCAATGCAATTACTCTGGAGTTTTTCATTTTCCAGACAGACTTTAACCTTCTTTGAACATGTCTTGATGACTTCATGTTATCCTTTGAGCTGCTCACTTTCGTGATCACAGTTTGATTGTCGCGGTTCATAAGGATACCCGGTACAGGTTTCTCAACTACCGGCAAATCATTCAAGAGCCAACGAAGCCAATCTGCTTCGACCGTAGCTGTATCTAGTGTTGTGAGCTCTGCTTCCATAGTTGACCTCGTTAAGATGGTCTGCTTGCAAGACTTCCAAGAAACAGCGCCACCTCCATGAGTGAATACATATCCGCTCGTGGCATTTATCTCATCAGCATCTGAGATCCTGTTTGAGTCACTATACTTTTCAAGCACCTTTGGGTGGCCGGTGTAGTGAATTCCATAATTTGCAGTGCCTTTCAAATAACGCAAAACTCTTTCTAGAGCTTTCCAATGCACATCTTCTGGTTTTGAGACAAACCGACTCAGTTTGCTAACAGCAAAAGAGATGTCAGGTCTTGTAGCACTGGCTAAGTACATAAGCGAGCCGACAATCTGAGAATATTTCAGTTGATCTCTAGCAATTATTCGATTCTTTCAAAGTAGCACGCTGGCATCATATGGTGTTGAAGAGGGCTTGCAGTCACCCGCCCGCCTCCAGGCACGCCTCGTCTGCCGGCTCTGGCGGGAGGTCGTCACCCAGCGCGCGTGGACGGACATGCGGAGGCCCGTCAAGATCCTCGCCGTGGACATCAAGGAATTCACGCACTTCGCCGGTGGTCTGGGATCTCAGGGGTGGAGCATTGGCTCGAAGCGAGGACATGGCCACATGAGCATCGTCGGCACCTGCAACGGCATCATCTGCCTGTGCTACGACGGCGACTGGGGGGCCGGCTACCCCGGCGGCGAGGTCCAGCTGGTCAACCCGGCGACCGACTACGGGTTCGGGCTCCCGAAGCTTCCACTGTCTGACACCGCCGTCACGCAGAAGCCGGGCGGCTGGAGGTGGCACCAGACGTACGTGTTCGCGCGCCACCCAACGACGCGGCGGTGCAAGGTCGTGCATGTCCCCTGCCACTTGGACCGGTCCTCTAAGCCCGGCGTGGTGCACATGTTCACACTGGGGGAGGCGTCGTGGCGGGAGGTGCGAGCCGGCCCAGCTCCACGTGCGTCCCCGGCGCCTGCCACCTCGCCGACGTCGACGGCACGGTGTACTGGGCCGCGAAGGTCCGCGGGGAGATCATGTCGCTCGACCTGGGAGACGAGCGCGCCCGGCCCGTCGAGCCTCTTCCCGCGCCTGCCGAACCGGCCCGCTGCCATCAACGACGGCGACGACCCAGCGACAGCATGGAGCCGTGCCTGACGAACATGCACGGGAGGCTGGGGGCGGCCGTCCGCGACGACGGGGACGACTCGGTGACAGTATGGGTCCTACAGGGCGAGCGGTGGAGCCGCCGTTACGTGGTGAAGGCGCACAGGCTCGCCATGCCGTACTTCGCTCACGGCGACTGCGTCCTGACGCTTGGAAGCTCCGGCGAAAACTTCGCCGTGTATCGGCACAACATGAGTGCGGCGGAGAGGTCACAGGGCAGCATGGTGCAGATCGGAGACAAGGACGGGCACAACGAGGAAGTACTCTTCCTCTTGCCGCATCGACCGGACGTTTTCCTACGTCCGGACCAACGTGCGGCCTTGGTCGGTAACTGATCTTGAAACTGCAGGGGTTTCGTAGAGACTCCTCCGTAGAAGCAAATGTGTGCGTTGCTGCCGTAGTTTTTTTGAGTAATGCTACGTATATATAGGTTTACATGGATAAAAAATGCTACACCTACGTACAGCTTCTACACAAGCTACGTCCCCCCTCCCCCCGATTTTAAGGGTGGGCCCGCGTCCCCAACTAATGGTCAATAAAAATCTGCCAAGTCAGCTCATACGTAAGATACGTACTTCCTCCGATCCATATTGCTTGTTGCGGCTTTAGTACAACATTGTACTAAAGTTATACTAAAGCGGCGACAAGTAATATGGACCGGAGGGAATAACAAATATTATGTAGGTGTAGCATTGCTCTACACGGATTTTACAAACAGGTGGGTTTTAATTGGAGATTAAGGGGGGAAAGGGGCCCGCCCCGTGAAAATCAGGTGGGTTACAAAGAAAGAATCGTAGTGAGCGTGTAATTGCGTGTAATATGTTTAGCATTAGGGTAACTCTTACCATCAAGTAATTGCGTGTAATTGTGTGTAATGCGCGCTTTGCCACACCGTTTATTTTTGGATCAAAGTTTGGAAAATGCTTAATTTTGCCCAACTGATTTTAGATAGCTCGTAAGCCGCCTTGTTCTTTTGACACGTGCCCTGCGTGGCCCGTAGAGTACTTAGTCAATTCCCACCGCAGAAACCTTTATCCATGTTAAGGATAATTAACTCCTACAGTCCCCTCACGTGCGGTTGCAAATCTAGCAACCGTCCTGTCAGTTCCTTCCTTATTCCACCCCTTGCGAACCGACGCATCCCTAGAGACGCCTCTTCAACCTTGTATTGTATATAATCTGTGAAAGATGACCAATAAAAGACTGCACAAGTTCATTCTATTTGTTTGTCTCCCATTCCCTCTTGACTAATTACAACATGTTATCAGCACGCTCTTCCTTAAGGTCTCGCCGATCAGATGAAAAAGGAATCGAAGACATTCGATCCAAATCGAAGACATCGGGAGCGACTCGGCGTCACATCCGCTCAAGGCAGAATGGCTCCCAACGCCGAGCCACCGGCGGCCCTCGGCCCTGTATCTGCCTCCGGATGAAAATATGAAGTTTTCATGTGCCCATAAGAAGTGGCAAATATTAATGAATTTCTTGACTAATACGTACTATCTTAATTCAAGGCATATTGTTAGCTCCTCCTAATTGATTTCAACATTGGTATCGTTTACTGTGCTTCACTACAGAGCAAACAATGACGCTTCACTACGGAGCAAACGATAGTTGCATGAACCAATCGGTCCCCTAGTCATAGTTTACGATGCGTTTAACGAAAGGCATATTTATAATTAAGTGTGTGTGTTTTAGACAAACTACTCAACATTTTGCCACGGAGACTTGATGGCTTTCTTCGCACTTAGTGAAATTTCACTAAGTCTGGAATCTGTAATATCCTGATGCTATGTTTGCTTGATGTCTTAGACAAATCCATGTTAGTTTTGGGGTGGCCATTGATCATTCCTTGTTGTATATGTTGTTGTCGATCCATTCATGCCTTTACTTGCTCATTTGGGTTGCTGTAGCTTATTTAATTCTTGCTACCAAGTTGCTATCAAACTTGATATCTAACGGAAGAAGTTCAATCACCCATTTTGCCACTCGACCGGTTGCGTCTCGGTTGTTCAGGATCTCTGACAGCGGGGCGTCGCTGACGACTGAGATTGTATGGTCCGAAAAGTAATGGGCAACCTTTTTTGCAGTCAAGTAAATCTCGTACACAAGCTTTTGGTAATGTGGATACCTTTGCTTGGAGGGAGTCAAAACTTCGGATATGTAATAGAGCGGGCGTTGGACCTTGTATGCCTTGCCTTCTTCTTCCCGCTCGACCATGAGTACAAACTGACAACTTGTCCGGTGGCTGCAATGTACAACAGAAGAGGCTCTCCGTTGACTGGGGCAGCGAGCACCGGCTGGGTGGACAGCAGGGCTTTGAGCTCTTCAAACGCCGGTTCGGCTTCGGAATTCCACTCGAACTTGTCGAATTTCTTCATGAGTCGGTAGAGGGGCAGTGCCTTCTCACCAAGACGAGAAATGAATCGACTCAATGCGGCCAAGCAACCAGTAAGCTTCTGGACGTCGTGTATACGCTCGGGGCGTTTCATTCGGAGGATGGTGCTGACCTTCTCTGGGTTGGCGTCGATTCCCCGTTCGGAAACGAGAAAACCGAGCAACTTGCCGCCAGGAACTCCAAATGTACACTTTGATGGATTGAGCTTGATATCATAGCTTCTTAGGTTTGCGAATGTCTCAGCGAGGTCGGTCAGCAGGTCGGAACCTTTCCGTGACTTGACCACAATGTCTTCCATGTATGCCTCGACGTTTCGACTGATTTGCTTTATTAAGCACTTCTGGATCATGCGCATGAAGGTAGCGCTGGCATTTTTGAGACCGAAAGGCATGGTGACATAACAGAAACACCCGAAGGGGGTGATAAAAGTTGTCTTGATTTCGTCAGGTCCGAACAGAGGATCTGATGGTACCCGGAATACGCGTCCAGAAAGGATAAACGTTCACATCCCGCAGTCGAGTCGACTATCTGATCGATGCGGGTAAGAGGAAAATGATCCTTCGGGCAGGCCCGATTGATGTGCTTGAAATCGATGCACATGCGGAGAGACTTGTCCTTCTTGGGGACCATGACGACATTGTCGGAGTGGTAAATCTCGCGGATAAACTCAGCTGCCAGGAGCCGAGCCACTTCCTCGCCAATTGTCTTTCGCTTCTCCGCAGCGGACCGACGGAGATGTTCCTTCACAGGTTTTACCTTCGGGTCGACTCGCAAATGGTGCTCGGCCAGTCCCCTGGGTACACCCGGCATGTCTGATGGTTTCCATGCGAAGATGTCCCAGTTCTCACGGAGGAACTGGACGAGCGCTTCTTCCTATTTGCTATCGAGTGTAGTGGAAATGTGGGTCGGTGCTGCGTTGGGGTCGGTGGGGTGGATGTGCATGGGTTTTGTGTCCCAGGCCGACTGGAAGGCTGACTCGGAAGCCGGCATCTTCGCCCTCAGCAGATCACTCGGATCCACGCTCTTTTGGTACTCCTCCATCTCTACTGCTGCCATTTGCTCGTCGGTGATCTTCAAGCCTTTCTGGAAGCACTCTTCCGCTTTCTGACGGTTCCCAGTGACGGTTATAACGCCGTTGGGTCCCGACATCTTCAGCTTGAGGTAAACGTAACATGGTCGAGCCATGAACCTGGCGTAGGCGGGCCTACCCAGGATGGCGTGATAAGCGCTGTTGAAGTCCACCACTTCGAACGTCAGCTTCTCTTTGCGATAATTCTTCGATTCACCAAAGACCACGCCGAGTGTGATCTGGCCAAGTGAGTCGGCTTTCTTCCCGGGGATTATCCCGTGGAACCTCATGTTACTTTCTCTCAGCTTGGACATTGGAATGCCCATATCCCGAAGGGTTGCTGCATACAAGATGTTCAAGCCACTGCCCCCATCCATCAGGACTCTGGTGAGACGCGTGCCCTCGATCACTGGACCGACCACCAGTGCCTGCCGCCCGGGGGTGGCAATGTGTGCTGGGTGATCAGACTGGTCGAATGTGATGGGGGTCTTGGACCATTTCAAAAGGTGGGGGTCGCCGGGGCAACCATATTTACTTCTTTATTGATGATTTTCAGTCGACTTTTGCTCTCGATGTCCGTGAAGATCACCAAAGTGGAGTTGATCCGGGGGTATCCTCCGTCCCCTTCCTTGTCTTCGGACTCTTCTGATTCTTTCCCCTTCTCAGTCGACTGATCTTTCTGGAAGTTCTGGATCAGGAGCCGACACTGTCGAGTGGTGTGCTTGGGATATACCAAGTTTCCCTCTTCATCTTTCTTCGTGTGTATGGGGCACGGCTGGTCGAGCACATCATCTCCAGCTTGATCCTTCCCTTTCTTGGGGGCCCGGGAACCTTTCGGCTTTCCTTTGCCCTTTCCCTGGTTGACCACTGCAGCCTCTCCCTGAGCAGCTGGCTCGGCCTTGCGCTTGTTCTTCTGATCGGAATTCTGATCATCCTGTCCGACTGGTTTCTTGCCGCTGCGGAGCCGATCGGCCTCCTCACCGTTGGCGTACCGACTGGAAATCTCCATCATCCGCGATAGGGACATATCGCATGTTCGACCAAACTTCAGATTCAGCTCTCGGTTACGCACGCCTTCCTTGAAAGCGCAAACCGCCTGTTGCTCAGACACATTCTCCACCGTGTGATGCAAGGTAGTCCATCGCTGGATGTAATCTCTCAAAGTTTCATTCGACTTCTGTGCGCAGTGCTGAAGCTCTGCGAGTCCAGCAGGCCGCTTGCAGGTGCCTTCGAAGGTCCGAATGAACACTCGTGTGAGCTCTTCCAAACTATAAATACTCCCGGGGGCCAACTAATTGAGCCACGCCCGAGCAGAACGGTCCAACATCAGAGGAAGGTACTTCATGGCCACGTCGTCGTTGCCGCCTCCGACCTGTACAGCCACTCGGTAGTCTTTCTAGCCAGGTGTCTGGTTTCGACTCACCGGTGAACTTGCTTACCCCCGCGGCTAACCTGAAGTTCGGGGGGATCTCTGCGGCTCTGATAGCACTACAGAAGCACTCGGGTCCAGAGACAGGTGCTCAGTTGCCAGTCGGTTGATCTCTGCCTTGCTCTTCTCTGAATGCCCTGTTCCGGTCGACCCGTCCCTGCACAAGGATAGACGTTGCATCGAAATCTGGCCTCCAGGGATCTGGGGGAATCCTCCACTCATCGTCGCGCAGGCGCCTGCCCTCGTGCCGCTGGGGCGAGTACGATCCACTTCCCGGAGGAGGCGTAGGCACTCGACGGCGGTCATGATGTCCGTGTCGACGGTCGTGTTGCTCGTCATTCCGACCCAGATGTCGGTCTTGCCGCGGGCCACGTTCCTCACGCCTCGGGGAGATCTTGGACTGTGGGCCGACCATACGGTGTCTGCAGCCACCGATCTGTTGTGAATCCTGTTGCGCGACTGAGAAACAGCCGCGTTTTGCTCTTCAGCCGTTCGGAGCAAAGCTCGGATCTGCTGAAGGCCTCTCCCAGCCTCCGACTGAGAGGGTTGAATCGACTCCGCGATGCGAGCCGCGGCTTCGAGGTTCTGGACTGGCGTGCGGAACACCTAAGTCTCGCGCTGGCGCGATTGCCACGGTCGTCGACTGGACTCGGGGACCATTCGGCGGGCCTATTCGTCGAGTGCGCGTTGGATATTTTCCAAGCGCGCGCGCTCGGCCACGGTGGCCAAGCGTGTGGCTTCGAGGGCCAGAGCCTCCGGAGAATCCCCCACGATGGGAGTGAAGAGTGCATCTTCGTTGCGGCGACAAAGCTCAGCCCTTTGCTCGAAGGTGAGGGGTTGAGGAATGTAACCGTCGTTGTCGTGTGATCGGCCGCCGCCGCTGTCGCCGTCTCCACCGCGAGGAAAACCCGGCGGGCTGTGGCGCGAATCGACCATGAGGATTTCCGCTGCGGGATCGCTGCTCCCGCACTCGGAAACAGAATCCACGAGCTCGGTCGACTGATCGGCCGGCCCGTAGAGGTAACCGTTGGGCTCAATGGCCGCGACTTGATGGGTGGCCGTTTGACGGGCCACCGCTGGAGCCGTGAGCGACCGGATCGCTTGCGGCGGCGTCCGGCGGGGATGGGGGACGATGTAGGGATCGATGAATATTGAGTCGACGGCTGTCGAAGGAGGACGCCGCAGGCGCTGGCGTGGAAGTGCGCAGCCCCCCGGGTGGGCAGAGCCTCGACTTCAAGAGGGGCCTCCTGGAGCCACGCGGAGTCGTCGGCGATGAAAACGAGCGCGCCGAGCCGGATCTTGCGGCCCAACGCCAAAGCACCGCCTGACACCATGATGAAGGAGGTCGGAGAAGAAGTTGCAACCTCACCAGATGTCGCTAAGACGCCTTGCCCCACGGTGGGCGCCAACTGTCGTGGTTCTAAGTCTGACAGTACGAGTAGGGAGTATGAATGGGGAGGCAAGGCCCTAGCTATGGTGGAGTTGTACACAAGGTGTTTACGAGTTCAGGCCCTTCTCGGGGGAAGTAACAACCCTACGTCTCGGTGCCCGAAGGCGGTCAACTGGTATGTGTATATGTGAGTTACAAAGATGCGAACCCTTGTACCGGAGGAGGGGGTGGCTTATATAGTGCGACAGGACCCCAGCCATGCTCCACGTTACCAAGGGTTCAATGTACATTAAGGCAGGTGTTACTGATAAAGCCTACAGTAAAGAGTAATTAAGGCATTTATTACGGCGAGTAAATACCAGACCGTTATTGTCCTAAGGGATCCTTGACCTTCGGGGGTCGAGTGCCTTGGATTGGTCGAGTGGAGTTGAGTCGTCTTGTAGGTGATGTCCAGTCGAGTGGGGTGTCCTCTTGGGCCGTTGATACGTCCAAAACGTATCTATAATTTCTGCTTGCTTCATGCCTCTTTTGGGTGATATTGCTATGTTATTTATACACTTCCATACACTTTTGATCATATTTTGACTAACCTATTAACTCAGTGCACCCCAGTGCCAGTTTCTATTTTCGGCTGTTTTTGTATTTCAGGTTTTCACATTACGAGAACTGCCAGGAAAAATCCAGAAAAATTATATAAAAAATCAGCGTTCCAGAAGCTAACGTGCGCCCGAAGTACAGCCGGGGGGGGGGAGAGGGGCCACCAGGGCTCCAGGTGCCCTGGCGGCGCCCCCCCCCTGGGCCGCGCCGGGAGGTGCCTGGGCCCCCCAAGGCTCCGCTGATGCCTTCCTTTGGCATATATTTAAAGCGTCTCCCGAAACCCTCGAGACGGGAACTCTTTTTCGCGATCTCATCTCTGTTCCGCCGCCGCCGCCGCTTCCAAGATCGGGAGCACCAGGAGAACTCTTCCCGGCACCCTGCCGGAGGGGAGGATCACCACCGGGAGCTTCTCCACCACCATGGACGCCTCCCGGATGAGTTGTGAGTAGTCTCCCTTGGACCATGAGTCCATGACCAGTAGCTATGTGATGTTCTCCTCCCGTTCTTGTGCTTCACTAATTAGTCCTCGTGAGCTGCCC
The DNA here is from genome assembly GCA_902687465.1 of Secale cereale. Classification (NCBI taxonomy): domain Eukaryota; kingdom Viridiplantae; phylum Streptophyta; class Magnoliopsida; order Poales; family Poaceae; genus Secale; species Secale cereale. The sequence goes on from LR738714.1 coordinate 757,267,131, forward strand.
TACATGATCGAGGCACATATGTAATCCTTATGCTGTTGCTATGATGAGTTTGCTGGGATCCGATGGATTATGAGATTATGTTCAGATTGTGCTTGAGTAATATATTTGATCTACCTCTTTTATATTTATGTTCGTAAGTAATTCTTGCATGTTCTCCGTTGTTATTTATTGCTTTGGCCAAGTAATAGGTAGTGACTCCAAGAGGGAACGTTATGCTCGATTGTGGGTTCAGGCCCCTCGATGACTAGTTTGAGTGACAGAAACATGAGTCTAGGGGATGTGCTGTTGCCACAAGGGGGAAAACAACGGTGCTTGTGCCCGCGGGTGCAAGGACTGTTTACTTTACTGAAAGTTCTTTTAATGCAATTGTCTGTTGCTTTGAGTTTACACTATGGGTGGGACTCGCAACTTAATACCAGCGAGATGTTCTGGATAGATATCTCAAGGTGGATGATTAGTAGTAGATGCAGATGGATTTCGGTCTACTTACCTCGGCGTACCGCCCATGCTTTGAACCTCAACCTTTCTTGCAATGTAGTCAGCATTGGTTTGCGCACATGGTCCTGTCAACTGCCCAGCTGTAATTCGTTTACCTCACATAGCTGTTTTATCGTCTTTTGGGAGAGAGACATCACTAGTGAACATCATGAGACTCCGGTCCATATTACCATCATTGATCACATCCACTATTTACTTTTCCGCTTTTATTTACTATTGCATTATATCTATCACTACTATCACTTGCGTTTGATCCTTTGTAAACGACAAGGCCGGAGGGATTGACAACCTCTCTGTACTCGTTGGGAGCAAAGTTATTTGTATCTGTGTGCAGGTCCACGTTGATTGCTAATATCTGGCGCCGTTAGCAGTTGACACCTTCTTGTTGAAACTGGGAGTCTCAGGGAAAACGATCCTTGGTATTGCCAAGGGAAAACTTCTGCTACACTGCATCTCAAACCTTCCACTTGGGGTAACCAACGAGGGGTGAGAAGCCACCTAGCAAAGCAATTTCTGGCGCCGTTGCCGGGGACTCCACTCTTCAGGATAGGGGGGTTGCATGCTATCTTTTACCTTTGCTTTTTAGTCTTGTTAGTTTACCTTTCAATTTTCTTTATGTCTTTTCACTAGTTATGCTTATGGACAACCTTGCTATTGGATCGTTGCTTGTGGGAAGACGCCCCACACCTGTGGTGGTTGCTCCTCCCCCTACTGAAATTGTTCCCTATAAAATACCAGCTGGTATTATCGATTATGTTTTGGCTAATCGTTATGCAGGAGACAGACATCCCGGTGAACACTTGCTATATCTGTCACAATTATGTTCATTATTTAAGCTTGCAGGTGTATCAAGGGAGTTTGTCATGAGGACATTGTTCGCCGCATCACTTATAGATAAAGCTTCAGATTGGTATAAGCTTCTCGATAACTCACACTTGCTTGATTGGCAAGAGCTCATGTCTCTCTTTTATACTAAGTTTTATCCTCTTCATGATGCTTATGTGGAGAGTAAGAGTACCTTATTGCATGTGGATCATGGGAACAATGCTTTATGTGATGCTTATATTGTTGATTTTATTCGTGACCCCACTGAAAATTATTATGAGAAGGGAACATAAGCTTATAGATATTTCAATAATATCAAGTTCCCTCTCTTTATGTTGAAGGTTTTGAAGCTGCACTTGTTTTGTCTTCCTATGCTTATTGCTTTGTGCTTCAATGAATTATTGTATTGCAATATCCCTATGCATAGGAAGCATGTTAGGCTTAAATGTGTTTGGTATTTGCTTCTTTATGCTCTCTTTTGTTCTTCAACTCTTATTCCTACGAGAGCATCATTAAAGTCTTAAGCCTATCTTTATGACTATAAAGAAAGAGCTCTAGGGAGACAACCCTTGTTATCTTTGCTTTCAGTTTGTTCTTTCATTTTTTAGTGGTCTTGATGTTTGTTACTACAGTAGCATCATCATTGTATCTTTGCTTTTCAATTTTGTGCCAAGTGTAGCCTCTGACTGCTAGAAAGTTCAAAAGTTGTGACGTGCTGTCCAGGAAACAGATTCTGTCCTTGGATAGAAAAATTCGTATAAAATCACCAGATCATCTTTTTGGTCTGAATTTTTTCGACAGCGTGCTCTATATAATTGTATTTCGTGCGTATGTTCTGAGTTTTTTTATTAGAGTTGCAGAAGTGCCCCGAACAAATCATTTACTACCTGCTGTTCTGTTTTTCGCAGATTCTGTCCTGTTTTGCCTTTCCTTCATTTTGCAAACCTAGAGCTTGCTTTTTCTTTGCAAAAACCTTTTGGCATTGTTGAGAAACAGTAGACCTTCAAGAATGTCCTTATTTCCAGCAAAGTATAATTATTTTATTATGGGTACTAACCTCGCTAATCAGATTATGATGAGTTATGTATGAAGGGAGTTTTCAAGTGTGCGAGGGAAGATGATAAAAAGATTCAGGAGTGTCAAACGCTCAAGCTTGGGGATGCCCCCGTGCACCCCCAAGAAATATTCAAGGAGATTCAAGCGTCTAAGCTTGGGGATGCCCCCGTGCATCCCCTTCTCCATCAACATTATCAGTTCGTCTGTTGTTCCACTATATTTTTATCACTTCATGTGTTATGTGCTATGCTTGGAGCGTCTTGTTTTTAGTTTCCTTTTTAGTTTTTCATAACGAGTCGGAACTCAGCTTTCTTTATGTGGGAGAGAAACACGCTCCACTTCTACCTAGAACATAACATAGAATTTTCATGTCTATCTTTGCTGTGTGTGTTCTTTGTCTTTCAATAGCTACTATCATGTTCTGCTCTTAGTATTCATGCTTATCTTTTTAAAGAGCTTTCGTTTAGTTGGATGCTTGAACTCTCTTTAGTTATCATGTTTATCTTATTAAAAGAGAGTTTGCTTCCGTTGCATTGGTTGATATGTCTATGATAAAGATGCTACGTGCATAATGGCGCTTAGTAGTTCATGTTTTCTTATGGTTAGTCTCAAATAGCTGGGGGGGTTTCCAATGTGTTATTGGAGTAACAACATGATTTGTTTGCCTATGATGTGGTATGGTTTAGTAATATCTTCCTTCGATAATTTATTTTGATTGACTTGGCGTATGCTCACGCATATTTAAGACTGTAAAGAAAGTCTGTCAAGCCTTGATGATCTTTTGTTTCTGAGTAGCGATATAACTTCCATGCCTGATTCAATGTTGCTTTGTCGCTCTGCATGATTATGATCGTCATTGCTCTCTTAGTTGGTCGCTCCTAGTCTTTTGCTAACCTTCGCCTGTACTAAGCGGACTGACTGCTTGTGCATCCACATTCCTTTAAACCAGTTATGTCATATGAGTCCACCATATCTTCCTACACGGTATTTACCTGCCATTCCTAACGGAGACTTGCATGTGCCATCTCAAAATTATTCAAAGAAAAAAAAAGAATTCTTATTTTGTGCCTCTGTTGTAAGTTCATGAGGAAGTAGTGGTTAATTCATGATCTTTTTAAGTTGGACAAGCTTCACCCCGGGATTGCATGTATAATGTGCAAACCCATAATACGAGAAGGAACTGGCATTGAGTGCGCCCGGCTCAAAATTAATATAACAAACAAACCCTCCTTCACGCTTTGTTCATGAGAAATCAGAAAACTTTGGCAGTGATAAACAAAGGAGATTAAGAGGATGTGATCGTCCTCATTCGGGAGCTGTTCCTCGAAACTTGTCCATCTCAAAAAGTGATTGAGTTGTCTGCTAGCATTCGTTGACGAAACATGCATAATCAAAAAAAAATTATTACCTCTGTTTTTAAAGCCAAGAGCTCTGGTACATGTTTTGTCTTTGTTTCCGACTACGGGTTTTCAACCTTGCCAACAAAAGCCACGGTTCGAGAGTCTTCACCTTCTTTTAAAGCACCAACTACTGAGAGCATGATTGTCATTCTGAGTGTAATGTGCATTGTCCCAAAGTAGCATTGTCTTTTGCATGATTGTGATATCGTTTATTTTGAAATCATTGTATCTAGTCATCACTTAAACCTTGAAGGTGCCCCTGCATTTATGTTTTGCTTCACTAAAGGGGGCAAGCTAGATATCACTTTATCATATTTGCACATCATGTTCATTACAAATCTATTTGATGTTTCAATATCACATTGTAAAACTTTCAGTTCTTTGTGATTTTCTCACGAGGTAACTTAATTACTATAGATTCATTGTCTCAGTAAGCTTTTGTCATATGACTATGAAAAAGTCCTATATGGTTAATACCATGTCACCACAGAAATTATTCTTGTTATCATTTACCTACTCGAGGACGAGCAGGAATTAAGCTTGGGGATGTTGATACGTCCAAAACGTATCTATAATTTCTGCTTGCTCCATGCCTCTTTTGGGTGATATTGCTATGTTATTTATACACTTCCATACACTTTTGATCATATTTGGACTAACCTATTAACTCAGTGCACCCCAGTGCCAGTTTCTGTTTTCGGCTGTTTTTGTATTTCAGGTTTTCACATTACGAGAACTCCCAGGAAAAATCCAGAAAAATTATATAAAAAATCAGCGTTCCAGAAGCTACCGTGCGCTCGAAGTACAGCCGGGGGGGGGGGCACCAGGGCTCCAGGCGCCCTGGCGGCGCCCCCCCTAGGCCGCGCCGGGGGG
>LR738714.1:757271842-757307907 GCA_902687465.1 Secale cereale
GGGGGGGGGGGGCGCTTGGGCCCCTCGAGGCTCCGCTGATGCCCCCCTTTGGCATATATTTAAAGTGTCTCCCGAAACCCTCGAGACGGGAACTCTTTTTCGCGATCTCATCTCTGTACCGCCGCCGCCGCCGCTACCAAGATCGGGAGCACCAGGAGAACTCTTCCCGGCACCCTGCCGGAGGGGAGGATCACCACCGGGAGCTTCTCCACCACCATGGACGCCTCCCGGATGAGTTGTGAGTAGTCTCCCTTGGACCATGAGTCCATGACCAGTAGCTATGTGATGTTCTCCTCCCGTTCTTGTGCTTCACTAATTAGTCCTCGTGAGCTGCCCTACATGATCGAGGCACATATGTAATCCTTATGCTGTTGCTATGATGAGTTTGCTGGGATCCGATGGATTATGAGATTATGTTCAGATTGTGCTTGAGTAATATATTTGATCTACCTCTTTTATATTTATGTTCGTAAGTAATTCTTGCATGTTCTCCGTTGTTATTTATTGGTTTGGCCAAGTAATAGGTAGTGACTCCAAGAGGGAACGTTATGCTCGATTGTGGGTTCATGCCCCTCGATGACTAGTTTGAGTGACAGAAACATGAGTCTAGGGGATGTGCTGTTGCCACAAGGGGGAAAACAATGGTGCTTGTGCCCGCGGGTGCAAGGACTGTTTACTTTACGCAAAGTTCTTTTAATGCAGTTGTCTGTTGCTTTGAGTTTACACTATGGGTGGGACTCGCAACTTAATACCAGTGAGATGTTCTGGATAGATATCTCAAGGTGGATGATTAGTAGTAGATGCAGATGGATTACGGTCTACTTACCTCGGCGTACCGTCCATGCTTTGAACCTCAACCTTTCTTGCAATGTAGTCAGCATTGGTTTGCGCACATGGTCCTGTCAATTGCCCAGCTGTAATTCGTTTACTTCACATAGCTGTTTTATCGACTTTTGGGAGAGAGACATCACTAGTGAACATCATGAGACTCCGGTCCATATTACCATCATTGATCACATCCACTATTTATTTTTCCGCTTTTATTTACTATTGCATTATATCTATCACTACTATCACTTGCGTTTGATCCTTTGTAAACGACAAGGCCGGAGGGATTGACAACCTCTCTGTACTCGTTGGGAGCAAAGTTATTTGTATCTGTGTGCAAGTCCACGTTGATTGCTAATATCTGGCGCCGTTAGCAGTTGACACCTTCTTGTTGAAACTGGGAGTCTCAGGCAAAACGATCCTTGGTATTGCCAAGGGAAAACTTCTGCTACACTGCATCTCAAACCTTCCACTTGGGGTAACCAACGAGGGGTGAGAAGCCACCTAGCAGCCGTCTCATTCGACTGTCTTTGTCATCATAAGTTTTATCTTTTGATCTTCTAGGGTAGTGACCTTGGGTGGGGTACCTTGGTCGGGCCTGTGACCCTACCCAAGGTCTGTAACCTCGTCAGGTGTTCCTGGCCGTCCTCATGCATTTCTTTTATATTTGAATTTCTAAACAGACACTGCAATTTATATTTCTACCAGTATAATTGTATTGTCACCTATCCTATTTTTTGCATATGTACACATGAATCTATGATCCAGATTTTAGGTGCATCATTTACTACAAGAATCCGGGATATACTGAAAAGTGTACTGCTTATATAGTGAATATCTTTAATTCATACGGTCATCTGCTGGATGCTCCCTACTATCTTTGGTTCATATGCTCGCCAGCTTGATGCTCATTGTTATCTTTGGTTCATATGGTCATTGACTGGACACTCGTTGCTATCTTTGGTTCATAAGTTCTACATACCTGGTTAGTTCAACTTTTTTGAGGGAATGGTTGGTGCAGAGTTAGTTTTTATGGTTATTGAAACCATGCAAAATGTATCTTTGCCCCTCCTCTCTGTCACTTAAATTTAAATCTCATACATGTTCATTTATGAACTCTGCACCATCACAGATGAACCATGCAAAAATTGTTCACTTACAGAGTCTAGCTCAAAGAAGTTCATAACAATGATGTGTGTTGGTACTGAATTAGGGATTTAAATTCAAGTCCTCTCCGTTGCAACTGAATTAGGGGTTTAAATTGAAGCTCCCCCTTATTATTTTACATCGGTCTTTTGTACTCTAATGAAAATGTATATACAGTTTCAGAGTTCCTTTTACTGCTACTCATTATGGGTTGTTCTAGAGGTGGTTTTGTAGCACTTCCTTTTACAGATGTTCATGCCTCCGTAGCATTTATTTGTCGACGCCATGAGATTGCTGCCAGCTGGTTATTTTTCTTTTCTAATGCTTGCTTTTTAGGTAATTTCACTTTGTCCTGGATTAACAACAAAATAATAATTTACTTGAGTATATGGTGCAGACTGTTTAGTAAAGCATTTACTATGCAGAATTAGTTAGCATCAACTTAAGAACACCATTTACTATTGACTGGGTAGTTTACATTTTGGCAGGGACGATGGCGATGATATATACTTGTATGGCAATTATTGATAGGTAGCTATTGGTTCAGCCAATGTTATATTCGCAACTGCTATCATATAGCATGCTTCCTTTGTATCCCAAAGGCATGCAAGTGTGTTTTATTCCTCGGATAGATCCATAGACATGATAATCATTAAAGTAGATGTTTCGGTTATGCAAAACTTTGAATTTTCCAGGCATGGATGGAAGCTTTCCTTTAATCAACATGTGTTATGTTTGCTTCGGTTCGACATATATAGGTAGAAATTATAGATCTCTCATGAAACTTTAGGTGAGATGTTTTTTGCAGCTGCTGTTTTTGCATATTAGTGTGATTTTTTGCATACTAGTAACCATGCACGTGCAACACACGTGTTCACCAAAAAATATAAACTTGACCATGCTGAAAGGACTAGAAATTTAAATTTATAGTTGAACATACGAATTTTAGCATTCCTTTCAAATACAAATAAATACATGTGGGAATGCCTACTGCATATATGGTTCATAGACAGCTTGTGGAGGTCTCAAAAGACCTACAACATTACAAACTGTAGGCTCCTCGTAGAGAAAGATCACATATACTCAAGAGGCACCTAATGTGAAAATCAATGAGGTTACATCTGCTTTCAACATACTATAGATGCAATCCACCAAATAGGACTACCCAACAGATTGCAAATAGGAAAGTCATGTCTGGCAATGACCTCAGTATCCATGTCGTTGTTGTCGGTGAGCACAACACAATAGCTGGTGGAGTTTTTGTCTCCCGTGTGTCACACAATCTCCGGTGGTCCCACCCTAAGCTAAGCTCACCCGAAATCACAATTTTGGTGGAGAACATTGTTGTATAATCACTAATGTCTGAATTAGAATTTAGGATACCCGTCTTGCAAAGAGAATAATCGGCTTCTCCGTTTCCATAAAAAAAAAAGTAAACACAATCCATCATTGTGTAACTGCAACTACCAACACAAGGCCATAATGGGTCGGATTCCATCATGGTGACAGAGGCAATTTAACCAAACAAAAACATTACGTGGGGAGGAACTGGAAAGTATAAAAGTGCATGGCTAATAATCCATACTTCTGATCAAACTACACGAACGCACACTATTTCCTAACTACAATCTTCACAGCCGGGAGAAGGTTTACAATCTTCACAAGTGGTGACAGAGGCAATTCTTGAATTTCTGCAACGATCCCCAAAAAAACCATCGGTCGTGAACTAAATCATGATCACTAGATGATCCTGTCTACCTACGAGTCATCCATAACCCAGCCGTGTTCTCTTCCCGAACTCCCTCGAAAAGAGACCATCATGACTACTCACACGGTAGTGTATTATGTTTGAGGTTTTTGTGTCAAGTTATCTACAACCGGATATTAACAAAGTCCAATCCGCCACATAACCGCGAGCACGGCTTTCGAAAGATCATAACCCTACATGGGTGTTCCTACTTAGCCCATCACAAGCTCTCACGATCAACTGAGGTTAAAACCCCTTATCTTAGGGACTACCCGATCAGACTTGGAATCCCGGTGTATAAGATATTTCGACAATGGTAAAACAAGTCCAGCAAGACCTCCCGACGTGCCGACACCCCGATAGGAGCCGCGCGTATCTCGTCTCAGGCCACGACGGATGAGCTATGGTTACAGCAACCAAAATACCCCAAGTTGCCAAGGGGCGGTGCCGCAAGCTGCTCTAGGTTGGACCAACACTCATGAGGAGCACTGGCCCATGTTGTTAATTAAGTCCTCGGGGTAGCTAGTCCCTATGCAAATTTTAGTTGTTATTAGGCAAATGGTAAAAACCAATGTTGGGCCTTGCTGGAGGAGTTTTATTCAAAGCGAACTATCAAGGGGTCCCCATATACCCAACCGCGTTAGGAACGCAAAATCAAGGAACATAACACCAGTTTATCAGTTCTTAAGGCGGCATGAGTGGAACAAAACACCGAGCAAAAGGCCAAGCCTTCCACCCATTGCCAAGTATATAAGGTGCATTAATGTAAATAATAGATATTGTGTTATTCCCAAAAGCCCAATCCACATGGAGCAAACTTCATCTTCACCTGCAACTAGCAACACTATAAGAGGGGGGCTTGAGCAAAAGCGTAACTTAGCCAAACAACGGTTTGCTAGGTAGGTAGTTAGAGGTTTCATGGCAAAGTGGGGGGCTGACATGCAAAACGACAGGTATCGCGATAAGCAATAGAGCGAGGCATCTAGCATAGCAACAATAGAGGTGATAAAAAGGAATGGCCATCTTTCCTGAAATCCCGCTAGGAAGAAGATCAAGTCTGTGAAGAAGACAAACGAAGGTAGTCGAACGAATCCTCACAACTCCGGAATGAAATCGGAACTAAGAAGCAACACCGGAAAGAAACAAACAACATGGTAAACACACATATCATAACCATGGCATGATGCACAATCAAGTATGATGCATGTCCGGTTTAATGATTCATGGCATGGCAAAGTGCACAAACAATACCACAAGTTAAGTGGAGCCGAATATGCAACGAGTTGCATATTGACGAAACATCACATTCTATTTATTTAGTTGACTCTCGTTTTATGAACACAACAAGTTTAAACGTGGTTTAAGATGGCAAGAGGTGAAACACAAAATAATCTACACTAACTAAGCAATTTAAATGAGGCCGGAAATAACAAACAACAATTTCAGAAAATCCCCATGTCATTTAGCAATTTTTAAGCAACAATAATTTTAACCATTTAGATGTTGTTATTGTTGGGGAACGTAGCAGAAATCAAAAAAATTCTACGCTTCATCAAGATCAATCTATGGAGTCATCTAGCAACGAGGGAGAGGGGAGTGCATCTACATACCCTTGTAGATCGCGAGCGGAAGCGTTCAAGAGAACGTGGATGATGGAGTCGTACTCGTCATGATCCAAATCACCGATGATCCTAGCGCCGAACGGACGGCACCTCCGCGTTCAACACACGTACGGTGCAGCGACGTCTCCTCCTTCTTGATCCAGCAAGGGGGGAGGAGAGGTTGATGGAGATCCAGCAGCACGACGGCGTGGTGGTGGATGCAGCGGTATTCCAGCAGGGCTTCGCCAAGCAGCGCTGGAGGAGGAAGGGGTGTCACGGGAGGGAGAGGGAGGCGCCAGGGCATTGGGTGCGGCTGCCCTCCCTCCCCCCACTATATATAGCGGGCCTAGGGATGCGCCGGCCCTAGAGATGGGATCTCTAGGGGGGCGGCGGCCTAGGGTGGGCTTGCCCCCCAAGTCATGTGGGGCGCCCCCCCACCCTAGGGTTCCCAACCCTAGGCGCAGGGGGAAGGCCCAAGGGGAGCGCACCAGCCCACTATGGGCTGGTTCCCTTCCCCTTTCAGACCATGGGGCCCTCCGGGACAGGTGGCCCCACCCGGTGGACCCCCGGGACCCTTCCGGTGGTCCCGGTACAATACCGGTGACCTCCGAAACTCCCCCGATGGCCGAAACTGGACTTCCTATATATAAATCTTTACCTCCGGACCATTTCGGAACTCCTCGTGACGTCCGGGATCTCATCCGGGACTCCGAACAACATTCGGGTAACCGCATGCATATATCTCTACAACCCTAGCGTCACCGAACCTTAAGTGTGTAGACCCTACGGGTTCGGAAAACACGTAGACATGACCGAGACGACTCTCCGGTCAATAACCAACAGCGGGACCTGGATACCCATGTTGGTTCCCACATGTTCCTCGATGATCTCATCGGATGAACCACGATGTCAAGGATTCAATCAATCCTGTATACAATTCCCTTTATCTATCGGTATAGTACTTGCCCGAGATTTGATCGTTGGTATACCGATACCTTGTTCAATCTCGTCATGGCAAGTATCTTTACTCGTTCGCTAATACATCATCCCGTGACCAACTCCTTAGTCACATGGAGCTCATTATGATGATGTCTTATCGAGTGGGCCCAGAGATACCTCTCCGTCATACGGAGTGACAAATCCCAGTCTCGGTTCGTGCCAACCCAACAAATACTTATGGAGATACCCGTTGTGTACCTTTATAGCCACCCAGTTACGTTGTGATGTTTGGTACACCCAAAGTATCCCTACGGTATCCAGGAGTTGCACAACCTCATGGTCTAAGGAAAAGACACTTGACATTGGAAAAGCTTTAGCATTACTAACTACACGATCTTGTGCTAGGCTTAAGATTGCGTCTTGTCCATCACATCATTCTCCTAATGATGTGATCCCGTTATCAATGACATCCAATGTCCATGGTTAGGAAACCATAACCATCTACTGAGCAACGAGCTAGTAACTAGAGGTTTACCAGGGACACGTTGTGGTCTATGTATTCACACATGTATCACTGTTTCCGGATAATACAATTCAAGCATGAATAACATATAATTATCATGAACAAGGAAATATAATAATAACCATTTTATTATTGCCTCTAGGGCATACTTCCAATAGTCTCCCACTTGCACTAGAGTCAATAATCTACTTACATCGTGATGAATCGAACACCCATAGAGTTCTGGTGTTGATAATGTTTTGCTCGTGGAAGAGGTTTAGTCAACGGATCTGCTACATTCAGATCCGTGTGCACTTTACAAATATCTATGTCTCCATCTTGAATATAATTCCGGAGGGAGTTGAAACGGCGCTTGATGTGCTTGGTCTTCTTGTGAAACCTGGGATCCTTGGCAATGGCAATAGCTCCAGTGTTGTCACAGAAGAGAGTCATCGGGCCCGACGCGCTTGGAATGACTCCTAGGTCGGTGATGAACTCCTTCATCCAGACTCCTTCTTGCGCTGCTTCGCAAGCAGCTATGTACTCCGCTTCACATGTAGAATGCGCCACGACGCTCTGCTTGCAACTGCACCAGCTGATTGCCTCACCATTCAAAATATACACGTATCCGGTTTGTGACTTGGAGTCATCCAGATCTGTGTCGAAGCTAGCAGGGACGTAACCCTTTACGACGAACTCTTCGTCAACTCCATAAACGAGAAACATATCCTTAGTCCTTTCAGGTACTTCAGGATGTTCTTGACCGCTGTCCAGTGTTCCATACCGGGATCACTTTGGTACCTCCCTACCAAACTTATGGCAAGGTTCACATCAGGTCTGGTACACAGCATGGCATACATAATAGAACCTATGGCTGAGGCATAGGGGATGACACTCATCTTTTCTCTATCTTCTGCCGTGGTCGGGGATTGAGCCGTGCTTAATCTCATACCTTGCAATACCAGAAAGAACCCTTTCTTGACTGATCCATATTGAACTTCTTCAATATCTTGTCAAGGTATGTACTTTGTGAAAGACCAATGAGGTGTCTTGATCTATCTCTATAGATCTTGATGCCTAATATGTAAGCAGCTTCTCCAAGGTCCTTCATTGAAAAAATCTTATTCAAGTAGGCCTTTATGCTTTCCAAGAAATCTACATCATTTCCCATCAGGAATATATCATCCACATATAATATGAGAAATGCTACAGAGCTCCCACTCACTTTCTTGTAAATACAGGCTTCTCTCCAAGTCTGTATAAACCCAAACACTTTGATCACATCATTAAAGCGAATGTTTCAACTCCAAGATGCTTGCACCAGCCCATAGAGCGCTGGAGCTTGCATACCTTGTTAGCATTCTTAGGATCGAAAAAACCTTCCGGCTGCATCATATACAGTTCTTCCTTGAGGAAGCCATTAAGGAATGCCATTTTGACGTCCATTTGCTATATCTCATAATCATAGTATGCGGCAATTGCTAACATGATTCGAACAGACTTTAGCATCGCTACGGGAGAGAAAGTCCCGTCGTAGTCAATCCCTTGAACTTGTCGATAACCTTTAGCGACAAGCCGAGCCTTATAGATGATCACATTACCATCCGCGTCAGTCTTCTTCTTAAAGATCGATTTATTTTCTACGGCGTGCCGATTATCGGGCAAGTCCACCAAAGTCCATACTTTGTTTTCATACATGGATCCTATCTCGGATTTCATGGCTTCAAGCCATTTGTTGGAATCCGGGCCCGCCATCGCTTCTTCATAGTTCGAAGGTTCACCGTTGTCTAACAACATGATTTCCATGACAGGGTTGCCGTACCACTCTGGTGCGGAACGTGTCCTGGTGGACCTTCGAAGTTCGGTAGTAACTTGATCTGAAGCTTCATGATCATCATGATTAACTTCCTCCCTAGTCTGTGCAGGCACCACAGGAACATCTTCCTGCGCTGCACTACTTTCCGGTTCGGAAGGGGTGACTGTCACCTCATCAAGTTCCACTTTCCTCCCACTCACTTCTTTCGAGAGAAACTCCTTCTCAAGAAAGGATCCATTCTTGGCAACGAAGACCTTGCCTTCGGATCTGAGGTAGAAGGTATACCCAATAGTTTCCTTAGGGTATCCTATGAAGACGCATTTTTTCGATTTGGGTTCGAGCTTTTCAGGTTGAAGTTTCTTGACATAAGTATCGCAACCCCAAACTTTCGGAAACCACAACTTAGGTTTCTTGCCAAACCAAAGTTCATACGATGTCGTCTCAACGGATTTAGACGGAGCCCTATTTAAAGTGAATGTGCCAGTCTCTAAAGCATAACCCCAAAAAGATAGCGGTAAGTCGGTAAGAGACATCATAGATCGCACCATGTCCAACAGAGTATGCTTACGACGTTCGGACACACCATTACGCTGAGGTGTTCTAGGCGGTGTCAATTGAGAAACAATTCCACAGTTCCTTAGGTGCGTGCCAAATTCGTGACTTAAATATTCACCTCCACAATCCGATTGTAAGAACTTTATTTTTCTGTCACGTTGATTCTCAACCTCATTCTGAAATCCCTTGAACCTTTCAAAGGTCTCAGACTTGTGTTTCATCAAGTAGACATACCCATATCTACTTAAATCATCCGTGAGGGTGAGAACATAACGATAGCCTCTGCGAGCTTCAACACTCATTGGACCGTACACATCGGTATGTATGATTTCCAATAAGTTGGTCGCTCGCTCCATTGTTCCAGAGAACGGAGTCTTGGTCATCTTGCCCAAGAGGCATGGTTCGCACGTGTCAAATGATTCATAATCAAGAGACTCCAAAAGTCCATCTGCATGGAGCTTCTTCATACGTTTGATACCAATATGACCAAGGCGGCAATGCCACAAGTATGTGGGACTATCATTATCAACATTACATCTTTTGGCATTCACACTATGAATATGTGTAACATCACGTTCGAGATTCACTAAGAATAAACCATTGACCAGCATGGCATGACCATAAAACATTTCTCTCATATAAATAGAACAACCATTATTCTCGGATTTAAATGAGTAGCCATCTCGCATTAAACGAGATCCAAATACAATGTTCATGCTCAAAGCTGGTACTGAATAACAATTATTGAGGTTTAAAACTAATCCAGAGGGTAGATGTAGAGGTAGCATGCCGACGGCGATCACATCGACCTTGGAACCATTCCCGACGCGCATCTTCACCTCGTCCTTAGCCAGTCTTCGCTTATTCCGCAGCTCCTGCTTTGAGTTACAAATGTGAGCAACTGCACCGGTATCAAATACCCAGGAGCTACTACGAGCGTTGTTAAGGTACACATCAATAACATGTATATCACATATACCTTTGACGTTGCCGGCCTTTTTATCTGCTAAGTATTTGGGGCAGTTCCGCTTCCAGTGACCCATTTCCTTGTAATAAAAGCACTCAGTCTCAGGCTTGGGTCCATTCTTTGGCTTCTTCCCGGCAACTGGCTTACCGGGCGTGGCAACTCCTTTTCTGTCCTTCTTGAAGTTATTTTTACCCTTGCCTTTCTTGAACTTAGTGGTTTTATTCACCATCAACACTTGATGCTCTTTCTTGATCTCCACCTCCGCTGATTTCAGCATTGAATACACCTCGGGAATGGACTTCTCCATCCCTTGCATATTGAAGTTTATCACGAAGCTCTTGTAGCTAGGTGGGAGCGACTGAAGAATTCTGTCAACGACCGCTTCGTCTGGGAGATTCATTCCCAACTGAGACAAGCGATTGTGCAACCCAGACAATTTGAGTATGTGCTCGCTGACAGAACTATTCTCCTCCATCTTACAACTGTAGAATGTGTCGGAGACGTCATATCTCTCGACTCGGGCATGAGCTTGGAAAACCATTTTCAGCTCTTGGAACATCTCATATGCTCCATGGTGCTCAAAACGCTTTTGGAGCCCCGATTCTAAGCTGTAAAGCATGCCGCACGGAACCAGGGAGTAATCATCACAACGCGACTGCCAAGCGTACATAACGTCTTGGTTCGCTGGGGCGGGAGCGTCACCTAGCGGTGCTTCAAGGACATATATTTTCTTGGCAGCTATGATGATGATCCTCAGGTTACGGACCCAATCCATATAGTTTCTACCATCGTCTTTCAGCTTGGATTTCTCTAGGAACGCATTGAAGTTGAGGGTAACATGAGCGTGGGCCATTGGATCTACAAGACATATTGTAAAGATTTTAGACTAAGTTCATTACAATTAAGTTCATCTAAACAAATTTAAAGAACTCCCACTCAGATAGACATCTCTCTAGTCATCTAAGTGATACATGATCCGAATCGACTAGGCCGTGTCCGATCATCACGTGAGACGGACTAGTCATCAACGGTGAACATCTTCATGTTGATCGTATCTTCTATACCACTCATTTTCGACCTTTCGGTCTTCCGTGTTCCGAGGCCATGTCTATACATTCTAGGCTCGTCAAGTGAACCCTAAGTGTATTGCGTGTGTAAATATGCCTTACACCCGTTGTATGCGAACGTTAGAGCCTATCACACCCGATCATCACGTGGTGCTTCGGAACAACGAACCTTAGCAACTGTGCACAGTTAGGGGGAACACAATTCTTGAAATTTTAGTGGGAGATCATCTTATTTACTACCGTCGTTCTAAGCAAATAAGATGTAAAAACATGATAAACATCACATGCAATCAATTAGTGACATGATATGGCCAATATCATTTTGCTTCTTTGATCTTCATCTTCGGGGCTCCATGATCATCATCATCACCGGCATGACACCATGATCTCAATCATCATGATCTCCATCATCGTGTCTTCATGAAGTTGTCTCACCAAACATTACTTCTACTACTATGGCTAACGTTTAGCAAAAAAGTAAAGTAATTACATGGCGTTATTCAGTGACACACAGGTCATACAATAAATAAGACAACTCCTATGGCTCCTGCCGGTTGTCACAGTCATCGACATGCAAGTCATGATTCCTATTACATGGACATGATCAATCTCATACATCACATATATCATTCATCACATTCTTTTGGCCATATCACATCACACGACACATGCTGCAAGAACAAGTTAGACGTCTTCTAATTGTTGTTGCAAGTTTTTACGTGGCTGCTATAGGTTTCTAGCAAGAACATTTCTTACCTACACCAAAACCACAACGTGATATGCCAATTTCTATTTACCCTTCATAAGGACCCTTTTCATCGAATCCGATCCGACTAAAGTGGAAGAGACTGTCACCCGCTAGCCACCTTATGCAACTAGTGCATGTCAGTCGGTGGAACCTGTCTCACGTAAGCGTACGTGTAAGGTCGGTCCGGGCCGCTTCATCCCACGATGCCACCGAATCAAGATAAGACTAGTAGTGGCAAGAGAATTGAACAAATCTACGCCCACAACTGCTTTGTGTTCTACTCGTGCAAGATACTACACATAGACCTAGCTCAGATGCCACTGTTGGGGAACGTAGCAGAAATAAAAAAAATCTACGCTTCAACAAGATCAATCTATGGAGTCATCTAGCAACGAGGGAGAGGGGAGTGCATCTACATACCCTTGTAGATCGCGAGCGAAAGCGTTCAAGAGAACGTGGATGATGGAGTCGTACTCGTCGTGATCCAAATCACCGATGATCCTAGCGCCGAACGGACTGCACCTCCGCGTTCAACACACGTACGGTGTAGCGATGTCTCCTCCTTCTTGATCCAGCAAAGGGGGAGGAGAGGTTGATCGAGATCCAGCAGCACGACGACGTGGTGGTGGATGCAGCGGTATTCCAGTAGGGCTTCGCCTAGCAGTGCTGGAGGAGAAAGGGGTGTCACGGGAGGGAGAGGGAGGCGCCAGGGCATTAGGTGCGGCTGCCCTCCCTTCCCCCCACTATATATAGGGGGCCTAGGGGTGCGCCGGCCCTAGAGATGGGATCTCTAGGAGGGCGGCGGCCTAGGGGGGGGGGGCTTGCCCCCCAAGTCATGTGGGACGCCCCCCACCCCTAGGGTTCCCAACCCTAGGCGCAGGGGGAAGGCCCAAGGGGGGCGCACCAGCCCACTATGGGCTGGTTCCCATCCCCTTTCAGCCCATGGGGCCCTCCGGGATAGGTGGCCCCACCCGGCGGACCCCCGGGACCCTTCCGATGGTCCCGGTACAATACCTGTGACCCCCGAAACTCTCCCGATGGCCGAAACTGGACTTCCAACCATTCCGGAACTCCTCATGACGTCCGGGATCTCATCCGGGACTCCGAACAACATTCGGGTTACCGCATGCATATATCTCTACAACCCTAGCGTCATCGAACCTTAAGTGTGTAGACCCTACGGGTTCGGGAAACACGCAGACATGACAGAGACGACTCTCCGGTCAATAACCAACAGCGGGACCTGGATACCTATGTTGGTTCCCACATGTTCCTCGATGATCTCATCGGATGAACCACGATGTCAAGGATTCAATCAATCCCGCATAGAATTCCCTTTGTCTATCGGTATAGTACTTGCCCGAGATTCGATCGTCGGTATACCGATACCTTGTTCAATCTTATCATGGAAAGTCTCTTTACTCGTTCCGTAATACATCATCCAGTGACCAACTCCTTAGTCACATTGAGCTCATTATGATGATGTCTTACCGAGTGGGCCCAGAGATACCTCTCCGTCATACGGAGTGACAAATCCTAGTCTCGGTTCGTGCCAACCCAACAGATACTTTCGGAGATACCTGTTGTGTACCTTTATAGCCACCCAGTTACGTTGTGACGTTTGGCACACCCAAAGTATCCCTACGGTATCCGGGAGTTGCACAACCTCATGGTCTAAGGAAAAGACACTTGACATTGGAAAAGCTTTAGCAGTACGAACTACACGATCTTGTGCTAGGCTTAAGATTGGGTCTTGTCCATCACATCATTCTCCTAATGATGTTATCCCGTTATCAATGACATCCAATGTCCATGGTTAGGAAACCGTAACCATCTATTGATCAACGAGCTAGTAACTAGAGGTTTACCAGGGACACGTTGTGGTCTATGTATTCACACATGTATCACTGTTTCTGGATAATACAATTCAAGCATGAATAACAGATAATTATCATGAACAAGGAAATATAATAACATCCATTTTATTATTGCCTCTAGGGCATATTTCCAACAGTCTCCCACTTGCACTAGAGTCAATAATCTAGTTACATTGTGATGAATCGAACACCCATAGAGTTCTGGTGTTGATCATGTTTTGCTCGTGGAAGAGGTTTAGTCAACGGATCTGCAACCAAGGTCGTACATCTGCATGTGCAACCTATGCAGCTGCACAGGGCCCCCCAAAATCATGGGGCCCCATTTTTTCTAAATACAACTATTAGCTAGCACTAATTCAGGAATTAAAGACTAATGAACCAATAAAAAATGGACTAGCCGACTCGCTGCTAGACTCTCAAGAAAATTGTACAACCGTACTAATGAGTACCTTTATTTCACGAATGTACAAGGATTATACCTTAATAAAAAATGTAATTGGCTTTGTACACATGTTATAAATTTTGACTTCGCACCAGGCCCCGTATATTCGAGGTACGGCACTGTCTGCAACATTCAGATCCGTATGCACTTTACAAATATCTATGTCTCCATCTTGAATATAATTCAGGATGGAGTTGAAACGGCGCTTGATGTGCTTGGTCTTCTTGTGAAACCTGGGCTCCTTGGCAATGGCAATAGCTCCAGTGTTGTCACAGAAGAGAGTCATCGGGCCCGACGCGCTTGGAATGACTCCTAGGTCAGTGATGAACTCCTTCATCCAGACTCCTTCCTGCGCTGCTTCGCAAGCAGCTATGTGCTCCGCTTCACATGTAGAATGCGCCACGACGCTCTGCTTGCAACTGCACCAGCAGACTGCCCCACCATTCAAAATATACACGTATCCGGTTTGTGACTTGGAGTCATCCACATCTGTGTCGAAGCTAGCATCGACGTAACCCTTTACGACGAGCTCTTCGTCACCTCCATAAACGAGAAACATATCCTTAGTCCTTTTCAGGCACTTCAGGATGTTCTTGACCGTTATCCAGTGTTCCATACCGGGATCACTTTGGTACCTCCCTACCAAACTTATGGCAAGGTTCACATCAGGTCTGGTACACAGCATGGCATACATAATAGAACCTATTGCTGAGGCATAGGGGATGACACTCATCTTTTCTCTATCTGCTGCCTTGGTCGAGGATTGAGGCGTGCTCAATCTCATACCCTGCAATATCGGCAAGAACCCTTTCTTGGACTGATCCATATTGAACTTCTTCAATATCTTGTCAAGGTATGTACTTTGTGAAAGACCAATGAGGCGTCTTGATCTATCTCTATAGATCTTGATGCCTAATATGTAAGCAGCTTCTCCAAGGTCCTTCATTGAAAAACTCTTATTCAAGTAGGCCTTTATGCTTTCCAAGAATTCTACATCATTTCCCGTCAGCAATATATCATCCACATATAATATGAGAAATGCTACAGAGCTCCCACTCACTTTATTGTAAATACAGGCTTCTCCCCAAGTCTGTATAAACCCAAACGCTTTGATCACATCATTAAAGTGAATGTTTCAAATCCGAGATGCTTGCACCAGCCCATAGATTGAGCGCTGGAGCTTGCATACCTTGTTAGCAATCTTAGGATCGACAAAACCTTCCGGCTGCATCATATACAGTTCTTCCTTGAGGAAGCCATTAAGGAATGCCGTTTTGACGTCCATTTGTCATATCTCATAATCATAGTATGCGGCAATTGCTAACATGATTCGAACGGACTTTAGCATCGCTACGGGAGAGAAAGTCTCGTCGTAGTCAATCCCTTGAACTTGTCGATAACCTTTAGCGACAAGCCGAGCCTTATAGATGGTCACATTACCATCCGCGTCAGTCTTCTTCTTAAAGATCCATTTATTTTCTATGGCGTGCCGATCATCGGGCAAGTCCACCAAAGTCCATACTTTGTTTTCATACATGGATCCTATCTCGGATTTCATGGCTTCAAGCCATTTGTTGGAATCCGGGCCCGCGATCGCTTCTTCATAGTTCGAAGGTTCACCGTTGTCTAAGAACATGATTTCCATGATAGGGTTGCCGTACCACTCTGGTGCGGAACGTGTCCTTGTGGACCTTCGAAGTTCAGTAGTAACTTGATATGAAGCTTCATGATCATCATCATTAACTTCCTCCCTAGTCGGTGCAGGCACCACAGGAAAATCTTCCCGCGCTGCGCTACTTTCCGATTCGGAAGGGGTGAGTGTCACCTCATCAAGTTCCACTTTCCTCCCACTCACTTCTTTCGAGAGAAACTCCTTCTCAAGAAAGGATCCATTCTTGGCAACGAAGACCTTGCCTTCGGATCTGAGGTAGAAGGTATACCCAATAGTTTCCTTAGGGTATCCTATGAAGACGCATTTTTTCGATTTGAGTTCGAGCTTTTCAGGTTGAAGTTTCTTGACATAAGCATCGCAACCCCAAACTTTCAGAAACCACAACTTAGGTTTCTTGCCAAACCAAAGTTCATACGGTGTCGTCTCAACGGATTTAGACGGAGCCCTATTTAAAGTGAATGTGGCAGTCTCTAAAGCATAACCCTAAAAAGATAGCGGTAAGTCGGTAAGAGACATCATAAATCGCACCATGTCCAACAGAGTATGATTACGACGTTCAGACACACCATTACGCTGAGGTGTTCTAGGCAGTGTCATTTGAGAAACAATTCCACAGTTCCTTAGGTGCGTGCCAAATTCGTGACTTAAATATTCACCTCCACAATCCGATTGTAAGAACTTTATTTTTCTGTCACGTTGATTCTCAACCTCATTCTGAAATTCCTTGAACTTTTCAAAGGTCTCAGACTTGTGTTTCATCAAGTAGACATACCCATATCTACTTAAATCATCCGTGAGGGTGAGAACATAACGATAGCTTCTGCGAGCTTCAACACTCATTGGACCGCACACATCAGTATGTATGATTTCCAATAAGTTGGTCGCTCGCTCCATTGTTCCAGAGAACGGAGTCTTGGTCATCTTGCCCAAGAGGCATGGTTCGCACGTGTCAAATGATTCATAATCAAGAGACTCCAAAAGTCCATCTGCATGGAGCTTCTTCATACGTTTGATACCAATATGACCAAGGCGGCAATGCCACAAGTATGTGGGACTATCATTATCAACCTTACATCTTTTGGCATTCACACTATGAATATGTGTAACATCACGTTCGAGATTCACTAAGAATAAACCATTGACCAGCATGGCATGACCATAAAACATTTCTCTCATATAAATAGAACAACCATTATTCTCGGATTTAAATGAGTAGCCATCTCGCATTAAACGAGATCCAAATACAATGTTCATGCTCAAAGCTGGTACTAAATAACAATTATTGAGGTTTAAAACTAATCCCGAGGGTAGATGTAGAGGTAGCGTGCCGACGGCGATCACATCGACCTTGGAACCATTCCCGACGCGCATCGTCACCTCGTCCTTTGCCAGTCTTCGCTTATTCCGCAGCTCCTGCTTTGAGTTACAAATGTGAACAACTGGACCGGTATCAAATACCCAGGAGCTACTACGAGCGCTGTTAAGGTACACATCAATAACATGTATATCACATATACCTTTGACGTTGCCGACCTTCTTATCTGCTAAGTATTTGGGGCAGTTCCGCTTCCAGTGACCCATTCCCTTGTAATAAAAGCACTCAGTCTCAGGCTTGGGTCCATTCTTTGGCTTCTTCCCGGCAACTGGCTTACCGGGCGTGGCAACTCCTTTTCCGTCCTTCTTGAAGTTATTTTTACCCTTGCCTTTCTTGAACTTAGTGGTTTTATTCACAATGAACACTTGATGCTCTTTCTTGATCTCCACCTCCGCTGATTTCAGCATTGAATACACCTCGGGAATGGACTTCTCCATCCCTTGCATATTGAAGTTTATCACGAAGCTCTTGTAGCTAGGTGGGATGGACTGAAGGATTCTGTCAACGACCGCTTCGTCTGGGAGATTCATTCCCAACTGAGACAAGCGATTGTGCAACCCAGACAATTTGAGTATTTGCTCGCTGACAGAACTATTCTCCTCCATCTTACAACTGTAGAATGCGTCGGAGACGTCATATCTCTCGACTCGGGCACGAGCTTGGAAAACCATTTTCAGCTCTTGGAACATCTCATATGCTCCATGGTGCTCAAAACGCTTTTGGAGCCCCGATTCTAAGCTGTAAAGCATGCCGCACGGAACCAGGGAGTAATCATCACAACGCGACTGCCAAGCGTACATAACGTCTTGGTTCGCTGGGGCGGGAGCGTCACCTAGCGGTGCTTCAAGGACATATGTTTTCTTGGCAGCTATGATGATGATCCTCAGGTTACGGACCCAATCCATATAGTTTCTACCATCGTCTTTCAGCTTGGATTTCTCTAGGAACGCATTGAAGTTGAGGGTAACATGAGCGTGGGCCATTGGATCTACAAGGCATATTGTAAAGATTTTAGACTAAGTTCATTACAATTAAGTTCATCTAAACAAATTTAAAGAACTCCCACTCAGATAGACATCTCTCTAGTCATCTAAGTGATACATGATCCGAATCGACTAGGCCGTGTCCGATCATCACGTGAGACGGACTAGTCATCAACGGTGAACATCTTCATGTTGATCGTATCTTCTATACCACTCATTTTCGACCTTTCGGTCTTCCGTGTTTCGAGGCCATGTATATACATTCTAGGCTCGTCAAGTGAACCCTAAGTGTATTGCGTGTGTAAATATGCCTTACACCCGTTGTATGCGAACGTTAGAGCCTATCACACCCGATCATCACGTGGTGCTTCGGAACAACGAACCTTAGCAATGGTGCACAGTAAGGGGGAACACAATTCTTGAAATTTTAGTGAGAGATCATCTTATTTACTACCGTCGTTCTAAGCAAATAAGATGTAAAAACATGATAAACATCACATGCAATCAAATAGTGACATGATATGGCCAATATCATTTTGCTTCTTTGATCTTCATCTCCGGGGCTCCATGATCATCATCATCACCGGCATGACACCATGATCTCCATCATCGTGTCTTCATGAAGTCGTCTCACCAAACATTAGTTCTACTACTATGGCTAACGCTTAGCAATAAAGTAAAGTAATTACATGGCGTTATTCAGTGACACGCAGGTCATACAATAAATAAGACAACTCCTATGGCTCCTGCCGGTTGTCACACTCATCGACATGCAAGTTGTGATTCCTATTACATGAACATGATCAATCTCATACATCACATATATCATTCATCACATTCTTTTGGCCATATCACATCACACGGCACATGCTGCAAGAACAAGTTAGACGTCCTCTAATTGTTGTTGCAAGTTTTTACGTGGCTGCTATAGGTTTCTAGCAAGAACGTTTCTTACCTACACCAAAACCACAACGTGATATGCCAATTTCTATTTACCCTTCATAAGGACCCTTTTCATCGAATCCGATCCGACTAAAGTAGAAGAGACTGTCACCCGCTAGCCACCTTATGCAACTAGTGCATGTCAGTCAGTGGAATGTGTCTCACGTAAGCGTACGTGTAAGGTCGGTCTGGGCCGCTTCATCCCACGATGCCGCCGAATCAAGATAAGACTAGTAGTGGCAAGAGAATTGAACAAATCTACGCCCACAACTGCTTTGTGTTCTACTCGTGCAAGATACTACGCGTAGACCTAGCTCAGATGCCACTATTGGGGAACGTAGCAGAAATCAAAAAAAATCTACGCTTCAACAAGATCAATCTATGGAGTCATCTAGCAACGAGGGAGAGGGGAGTGCAACTACATACCCTTGTAGATCGCGAGCGAAAGCGTTCAAGAGAACGTGGATGATGGACTCGTACTTGTCGTGATCCAAATTACCGATGATCCTAGCGCCGAACGGACTTCACCTCCGCGTTCAACACACGTACGGTGTAGCGACGTCTCCTCCTTCTTGATCCAGCAAAGGGGGGGGAGAGGTTGATGGAGATCCAGCAGCACGACGACGTGGTGGTGGATGCAGCGGTATTCCAGCAGGGCTTCGCCTAGCAGTGCTGGAGGAGGAAGGGGTGTCACGGGAGGGAGAGGGAGGCGCCAGGGCGTTGGGTGCGGCTGCCCTCCCTCCCCCCACTATATATAGGGGGCCTAGGGGTGCGCCGGCCCTAGAGATGGGATCTCTAGGGGGGCGGCGGCCTAGGGGGGGGGCTTGCCCCCAAGTCATGTGGGGCGCCCCCCACCCCTAGGGTTCCCAACCCTAGGCGCAGGGGGAAGGCCCAAGGGGGGCGCACTGGGCTGGTTCCCTTCCCCTTTCAGCCCATGGGGCCCTCCGGGATAGGTGGCCCCACCCGGCGGACCCCCGGGACCCTTCCGGTGGTCCCGGTACAATACCGGTGACCCCCGAAACACTCCCGATGGCCGAAACTGGACTTCCTATATATAATTCTTTACCTCCGGACCATTTCGGAACTCCTCATGACATCCGGGATCTCATCCGGGACTCCGAACAACATTCGGGTTACCGCATGCATATATCTCTACAACCCTAGCGTCACCAAACCTTAAGTGTGTAGACCCTACGTGTTCGGGAAACACGCAGACATGACAGAGACGACTCTCCGGTCAATAACCAACAGTGGGACCTGGATACCTATGTTGGTTCCCACATGTTCCTCGATGATCTCATCGGATGAACCACGATGTCAAGGATTCAATCAATCCCGTATACAATTCCCTTTGTCTATCGGTATAGTACTTGCCCGAGATTCGATCGTCGGTATACCGATACCTTGTTCAATCTTGTCATGGAAAGTCTCTTTACTCGTTCCGTAATACATCATCCAGCGACCAACTCCTTAGTCACATTGAGCTCATTATGATGATGTCTTACCGAGTGGGCCCAGAGATACCTCTTCGTCATACGGAGTGACAAATCCCAGTCTCGGTTCATGCCAACCCAACAGATACTTTCGGAGATACCTGTTGTGTACCTTTATAGCCACCCAGTTACGTTGTGACGTTTGGCACACCCAAAGTATCCCTACGGTATCCGGGAGTTGCACAACCTCATGGTCTAAGGAAAAGACACTTGACATTGGAAAAGCTTTAGCAGTACGAACTACACGATCTTGTGCTAGGCTTAAGGTTGGGTCTTGTCCATCACATCATTCTCATAATGATGTTATCCCGTTATCAATGACATACAATGTCCATGGTTAGGAAACCGTAACCATCTATTGATCAACGAGCTAGTAACTAGAGGTTTACCAGGGACACGTTGTGGTCTATGTATTCACACATGTATCACTGTTTCTGGATAATACAATTCAAGCATGAATAACAGATAATTATCATGAACAAGGAAATATAATAATAGCCATTTTATTATTTCCTCTAGGGCATATTTCCAACAGTCTCCCACTTGCACTAGAGTCAATAATCTAGTTACATTGTGATGAATCGAACACCCATAGAGTTCTGGTGTTGATCATGTTTTGCTCGTGGAAGAGGTTTAGTCAACGGATCTGCAACCAAGGTCGTACATCTGCATGTGCAACCTGTGCAGCTGCACAGGGCCCCCAAAAATCATGGGGCCCCATTTTTTTCTAAATTCAACTATTAGCTAGCACTAATTCAGGAATTAAAGACTAATGGACCAATAAAAATGGACTAGCCGACTCGCTGCTAGACTCTCAAGAAAATTGTACAACCGTACTAATGAGTACCTTTATTTCACGAATGTACTAGGATTATACCTTAATAAAAAATGTTATTGGCTTTGTACACATGGTATAAATTTTGACTTCGCACCAGGCCCCGTATATTCGAGGTACGGCACTGTCTGCAACATTCAGATCCGTATGCACTTTACAAATATCTATGTCTCCATCTTGAATATAATTCCGGATGGAGTTGAAACGGCGCTTGATGTGCTTGGTCTTCTTGTGAAACCTGGGCTCCTTGGCAATGGCAATAGCTCCAGTGTTATCACACAAGAGAGTCATCGGGCCCGATGCGCTTGGAATGACTCCTAGGTCGGTGATGAACTCCTTCATCCAGACTCCTTCCTGCGCTGCTTCGCAAGCAGCTATGTACTCCGCTTCACATGTAGAATGCACCACGACGCTCTGCTTGCAACTGCACCAGCTGACTGCCCCACCATTCAAAATATACACGTATCCGGTTTGTGACTTGGAGTCATCCACATATGTGTCGAAGCTAGCATCGACGTAACCCTTTACGACGAGCTCTTCGTCACCTCCGTAAATGAGACACATACCCTTAGTCCTTTTCAGGTACTTCAGGATGTTCTTGACCGTTGTCCAGTGTTCCATACCGGGATCACTTTGGTACCTCCCTACCAAACTTATGGCAAGGTTCACATCAGGTCTGGTACACAACATGGCATACATAATAGAACCTATTGCTGAGGCATAGGGGATGACACTCATCTTTTCTCTATCTGCTGCCTTGGTCGAGGATTGAGGCGTGCTCAATCTCATACCCTGCAATACCGGCAAGAACCCTTTCTTGGACAGATCCATATTGAACTTCTTCAATATCTTGTCAAGGTATGTACTTTGTGAAAGACCAATGAGGCGTCTTGATCTATCTCTATAGATCTTGATGCCTAATATGTAAGCAGCTTCTCCAAGGTCCTTCATTGAAAAACTTTTATTCAAGTAGGCCTTTATGCTTTCCAAGAATTCTACATCATTTCCCGTCAGCAATATATCATCCACATATAATATGTGAAATGCTACAGAGCTCCCACTCACTTTATTGTAAATACAGGCTTCTCCCCAAGTCTGTATAAACCCAAACGCTTTGATCACATCATTAAAGTGAATGTTTCAACTCCGAGATGCTTGCACCAGCCCATAGATTGAGCGCTGGAGCTTGCATACCTTGTTAGCATTCTTAGGATCGACAAAACCTTCCGGCTGCATCATATACAGTTTTTCCTTGAGGAAGCCATTAAGGAATGCCGTTTTGACGTCCATTTGCCATATCTCATAATCATATTATGCGGCAATTGCTAACATGATTCGAACGGACTTTAGCATCGCTACGGGAGAGAAAGTCTCGTCGTAGTCAATCCCTTGAACTTGTCGATAACCTTTAGCGACAAGCCGAGCCTTATAGATGGTCACATTACCATCCGCGTCAGTCTTCTTCTTAGAGATCCATTTATTTTCTATGGCGTGCTGATCATCGGGCAAGTCCACCAAAGTCCATACTTTGTTTTCATACATGGATCCTATCTCGGATTTCATGGCTTCAAGCCATTTGTTGGAATCCGGGCCCGCGATCGCTTCTTCATAGTTCGAAGGTTCACCGTTGTCTAAGAACATGATTTCCATGATAGGGTTGCCGTACCACTCTGGTGCGGAACGTGTCCTTGTGGACCTTCGAAGTTCAGTAGTAACTTTATCTGAAGCTTCATGATCATCATCATTAACTTCCTCCCTAGTCGGTGCAGGCACCACAGGAACATCTTCCCGCGCTGCGCTACTTTCCGGTTCGGAAGGGGTGAGTGTCACCTCATCAAGTTCCACTTTCCTCCCACTCACTTCTTTCGAGAGAAACTCCTTCTCAAGAAAGGATCCATTCTTGGCAACGAAGACATTACCTTCGGATCTGAGGTAGAAGGTATACCCAATAGTTTCCTTAGGGTATCCTATGAAGACACATTTTTCCGATTTGGGTTCGAGCTTTTTAGGTTGAAGTTTCTTGACATAAGCATCGCAACCCCAAACTTTCAGAAACGACAACTTTGGTTTCTTTCCAAACCAAAGTTCATACGGTGTCGTCTCAACGGATTTAGACGGAGCCCTATTTAAAGTGAATGTGGCAGTCTCTAAAGCATAACCCCAAAAAGATAGCGGTAAGTCGGTAAGAGACATCATAGATCGCACCATGTCCAACAGAGTACGATTACGACGTTCAGACACACCATTACGCTGAGGTGTTCCAGGCGGTGTCAATTGTGGAACAATTCCACAGTTCCTTAGGTGCGTGCCAAATTCCTGACTTAAATATTCACCTCCATGATCCGATCGTAAGAACTTTATTTTTCTGTCACGTTGATTCTCAACCTCATTCTGAAATTCCTTGAACTTTTCATAGGTCTCAGACCTGTGTTTCATCAAGTAGACATACCCATATCTACTTAAATCATCCGCGAGGGTGAGAACATAACGATAGCCTCCGCGAGCTTCAACACTCACTGGACCGCACACATCGGTATGTATGATTTCCAATAAGTTGGTCGCTCGCTCCATTGTTCCGGAGAACGGAGTCTTGGTCATCTTGCCCAAGAGGCATGATTCGCACGTGTCAAATGATTCATAATCAAGAGACTCCAAAAGTCCATCTGCATGGAGCTTCTTCATACGTTTGACACCAATATGACCAAGGCGGCAATGCCACAAGTATGTGGGACTATCATTATCAACCTTACATCTTTTGGCATTCACACTATGAATATGTGTAACATCACGTTCGAGATTCACTAAGAATAAACCATTGACCAGCGGGGCATGACCATAAAACATTTCTCTCATATAAAAAGAACAACTATTATTCTCGGATTTAAATGAGTAGCCATCTCGCATTAAACGAGATCCAGATACAATGTTCATGCTCAAAGCTGGTACTAAATAACAATTATTGAGGTTTAAAACTATCCCGAGGGTAGATGTAGAGGTAGCATGCCGACGGCGATCACATCGACCTTGGAACCATTCCCTACGTGCATCGTCACCTCGTCCTTTGTCAGTCTCCGCTTATTCCGCAGCTCCTGCTTTGAGTTACAAATGTGAGCAACTGCACCGGTATCAAATACCCAGGAGCTAGTACGAGCGCTGGTATGGTACACATCAATAACATGTATATCACATATACCTTTGACGTTGCCGACCTTCTTATCTGCTAAGTATTTGGGGCAGTTCCGCTTCCAGTGACCCGTTCCCTTGCAATAAAAGCACTCAGTCTCAGCCTTGGGTCCATTCTTTGGCTTCTTCCCGGCAACTGGCTTACCGGGCGCGGCAACTCCTTTGCCGTCCTTCTTGAAGTTCTTTTTACACTTGCCTTTCTTCAACTTAGTGGTTTTATTCACCATCAACACTTGATGCTCTTTCTTGATCTCCACCTCCCCTGATTTCAGCATTGAATACACCTCGGGAATGGACTTCTCCATCCCTTGCATATTGAAGTTTATCACGAAGCTCTTGTAGCTAGGTGGGAGCGACTGAAGGATTCTGTCAACGACTGCTTCGTTTGGGAGATTCATTCCCAACTGAGACAAAGCGATTGTGCAACCCAGACAATTTGAGTATGTGCTCACTGACAGAACTATTCTCCTCCATCTTACAACTGTAGAATGCGTCGGAGACGTCATATCTCTCGACTAGGGCATGAGCTTGGAAAACCATTTTCAGCTCTTGGAACATCTCATATGCTCCGTGGTGCTCAAAACGCTTTTGGAGCCCCGATTCTAAGCTGTAAAGTATGCCGCACTGAACCAGAGTGTAATCATCACAACGCGACTACGAAGCGTACGTAACGTCTTGGTTCGCTGGTGCGGGAGCGTCACCTAGCGGTGCTTCAAGGACATATGTTTTCTTGGCAGCTATGAGGATGATCCTCAGGTTACGGACCCAATCTGTATAGTTGCTACCATCGTCTTTCAGCTTGGATTTCTCTAGGAACGCGTTGAAGTTGAGGGTAACATGAGCGTGGGCCATTGGATCTACAAGACATATTGTAAAGATTTTAGACTAAGTTCATTACAATTAAGTTCATCTAAACAAATTTAAAGAACTCCCACTCTGATAGACATCTCTCTAGTCATCTAAGTGATACATGATCCGAATCAACTAGGCCGTGTCCGATCATTACGTGGGACGGACTAGTCATCAACGGTGAACATCTTCATGTTGATCGTATCTTCTATACGACTCATGTTCGACCTTTCGGTCTTCCGTGTTCCGAGGCCATGTCTGTACATGCTAGGCTCGTCAAGTGAACCCTAAGTGTATTGCGTGTGTAAATCTGGCTTACACCCGTTGTATGCGAACGTTAGAGCCTATCACACCCGATCATCACGTGGTGCTTCGGAACAACGAACCTTAGCAACGGTGCACAGTTAGGGGGAACACAATTCTTGAAATTTTAGTGAGAGATCATCTTATTTACTACCTTCGTTCTAAGCAAATAAGATGTAAAAACATGATAAACATCACATGCAATCAATTAGTGACATGATATGGCCAATATCATTTTGCTCCATGATCATCATCGTCACCGGCATGACACCATGATCTCCATCATCATGATCTCCATCATCGTGTCTTCATGAAGTCGTCTCACCAAACATTACTTCTACTACTATGGCTAATGTTTAGCAATAAAGTTAAGTAATTACATGGCGTTATTCAGTGACACCCATGTCATACAATAAATAAGACAACTCCTATGGCTCCTGCCGATTGTCACACTCATCGACATGCAAGTCGTGATTCCTATTACATGAACATGATCAATCTCATACATCACATATATCATTCATCACATTCTTTTGGCCATATCACATCCCACGGCACATGCTGCAAGAACAAGTTAGACGTCCTCTAATTTTTGTTGCAAGTTTTTACGTGGCTGATATAGGTTTCTAGCAAGAACGTTTCTTACCTACGCCAAAACCACAACGTGATATGCCAATTTCTATTTACCCTTCATAAGGACCCTTTTCATCGAATCCGATCCGACTAAAGTGGGAGAGACTATCACCCGCTAGCCACCTTATGCAACTAGTGCATGTCAGTCAGTGGAACCTGTCTCACGTAAGCGTACGTGTAAGGTCGGTCCGGGCCGCTTCATCCCACGATGCCGCCGAATCAAGATAAGACTAGTAGCGGCAAGAGAATTGAATAAATCTACGCCCACAACTGCTTTGTGTTCTACTCGTGCAAGATACTACGCATAGACCTAGCTCAGATGCCACTGTTGGGGAACGTAGCAAAAATCAAAAAAATTCTACGCTTCACCAAGATCAATCTATGGAGTCATCTAGCAACGAGGGAGAGGGGAGTGCATCTACATACCCTTGTATATCGCGAGCGGAAGCGTTCAAGAGAACGTGGTGGAGTCGTACTCGTCCTGATCCAAATCACCGATGATCCTAGCGCCGAACGGACGGCACCTCCGCGTTCAACACACGTACGGTGCAGCGACGTCTCCTCCTTCTTGATCAAGCAAAGGGGGGGAGAGGTTGATGGAGATCCAACAGCACGACGGCGTGGTGGTGGATGCAGCAGTATTCCAGCAGGGCTTCGCTAAGCAGCGCTGGAGGAGGAAGGGGTGTCACGGGAGGGAGAGGGAGGCGCCAGGGAATTGGGTGCGGCTGCCCTCCCTCCCCCCACTATATATAAAGGGCCTAGGGGTGCGCCGACCCTAGAGATGGGATCTCTAGGGGGGCGGCCTAGGGGGGGCTTGTCCCCCAAGTAATGTGGGGCGCTCCCCACCCCTAGGGTTCCCAACCCTAGGCGCAGGGGGAAGGCCAAAAGGGGGCGCACCAGCCCACTATGGGCTGGTTACCTTCCCCTTTCAGCCCATGGGGCCATCCGGTGGTCCCGGTACAATATCGGTGACCCCCGAAACTCTCTCGATGGACGAAACTGGACTTCCTATATATAAATCTTTATCTCCGGACCATTCCGGAACTCATCGTGACGTCTGGGATCTCATCCGGGACTCCGAACAACATTCGGGTTACCGCATGCATATATCTCTACAACCCTTGCGTCACCGAACCTTAAGTGTGTAGACCCTACGGGTTCAGGAAACACGTAGACATGACAGAGACGACTCTCCCGTCAATAACCAATAGCGGGCCCTGGATACTCATGTTGGTTCCCACATGTTCCTCGATGATCTCATCGGATGAACCACGATGTCAAGGATTCAATCAATCCCGTATACAATTCCCTTTGTCTATCGGTATAGTACTTGCCCGAGATTCGATCGTCGGTATACCGATACCTTGTTCAATCTCGTCATGGTAAGTCTCTTTACTCTTTCCGTAATACATCATCCCGTGACCAACTCCTTAGTCACATTGAGCTCATTATGATGATGTCTTACCGAGTGGGCCCAGAGATACCTCTCCGTCATACGGAGTGACAAATCCCAGTCTCGGTTCGTGCCAACCCAACAGATACTTTCGGAGATACCTGTTGTGTACCTTTATAGCCATCCAGTTACGTTGTGACGTTTGGCACACCCAAAGTATCCCTACGGTATCCGGGAGTTGCACAACATCATGGTCTAAGAAAAAGACACTTGACATTGGAAAAGCTTTAGCATTACGAACTACACGATCTTGTGCTAGGCTTAGGATTGGGTCTTGTCCATCACATCATTTTCCAAATGATGTGATCTCGTTATCAATGACATCCAATGTCCATGGTTAGGAAACCGTAACCATCTATTCATCAACGAGCTAGTAACTAGAGGTTTACCAGGGACACGTTGTTGTCTATGTATTCACACATGTATCACTGTTTCTGGATAATACGATTCAAGCATGAATAACAGATAATTATCATGAACAAGGAAATATAATAATAACCATTTTATTATTGCCTCTAGGGCATATTTCCAACAATTATCATGATGCGGATGACATTTACAAGTTTTTATGTAATTTTATGAAAAGTTGACATGAACATGATATGAAGCATTTGGTCGCCACAACGGAAGGAAAGGGGTGTCATGGCAGCGAGAATGGAAGCGATGCCACGGCAACGTTCCGATGATCCAACAACTCGTCGAGATGCTGGTGCAAAAGAAAGGTAGCGTGAGCGTGTCATGCGAAATAAGGTGGGGTGATCCCGTTACCGGGTTCCCACGGGTCGACAACATGGCAAACGAGTGGCACTTCGATCATGATGCAAACAAAGGGTGCATCTCATACAACACATGCATTCGTCCATGGGCATCGTCTCGGCGGTATACCTTTGAAGAGAACGTTTTCGGAGCGGTTCGAGTCGTCGAGCGAAGTAGTCGTTCACGGACGTCGTGGAAGTAGTGGTACACATTTCGGAAGTTGAAGTAGTGGTACACGGCGACGGTAGTTGTACACGGTTCTTCATGGAAGTAGTTGTACTTGCGGTCTTCCACGACGGTAGAAAAACTTGGGGTTTCCTTGAGCTTGTCGGCCCGAGGTCGTTAAACACGATCGTAGTCTGACTTGGCGGTCTTAACAAACCGTAGGGGTACTTGTGGTGTCGATCTTGGCGTAACTTGGGTCTTCGGGTCGTCGTTGTACTTGGCGGCAGAAACACACGGTGTGGGTACTCGAGCTTGATGTAGCCATGCGGTAGTCGAACTTGGGGGTGTCGTGGACTTGGTCACGGTAGATGACAGAAGGCAAAAGTGCACAGCCAACTTGGTGTGCAACAAGAGATGGGATTCGGGTGCTTGGCTGGTCTTGGCAAAGACAAAGGCAGCAAGAGGTGTCGAGGATGGATGGCTCTGGCCGGAGACGAGGCCATGATGCGACGAACTCTCTAGCAGCAGAAGGAGGCAATAGTGGCAGGGTGGACTTGGCGGCGTCGGCTTGAAGGCAAGCGACAGCTCGACGTATGGGAATCGGCGACTCGCGCAAGGAGGAGAAGGTTGGCGCGGCTCAAAGCAGCGGAGGCGTCGCCCTCTGCTCGACAAGAAGCAGAGGCCGTAGCGTGGGACTTGCAGCGGGCTCCGGCGATGGCGGTGCTCCATGAAGAGGATGGCGGCGGCGGCATCAAGAACTTGGCGCGGGGAAGAGGGACTTGGCGCGGCGGCTGGATGGGACTTGCGGAGAGCGGGGCAAGGCGGAGGCGCGTCCAGCTTGGTGGCGGTGGGGTCCGGCGGTGCTGCGATGGCGCTCCGACCTGCTGGTGGTCGATGCCGAACGGAGGGAGGGGAGGCGCGGCGCTGCAAGGTGAGCAGGCATGGCCTGTGACGAGAAGGAGAGACGGCGACGCAGAGCGTTGGCGGGCGACAGGTGCGGGTGGCGGCGTAACTTGGGAGCGAGGGGAGGACGCGATGCGGTCGGGCGGCGCGCAAAGGAATGAAGAGGGAGCGAGGTGCGGGAGAGATGGGGTGGCGATGCTGGGAACGAGAGGGAGAGGTGAGATCGTGCAGGAGGGGCTAGGGTTATGAGGAGGGGCGCTGGGCCTTAGTGCAAATGGGCTGGACTGGTGGTGGGCTGATGCAGCCTGGTTGGGCTCTCTCTCCCCCTCATATTCTTTAGTAGAAAAGAATTAGAGAGAAGAAAAAGAAAGAGATGGTTTTGGCTGAGATAAAAATACCCCTAGAACCTTGGAATTGTGAGCTATTTTAATAAAATGCTTTGGCAATTTTTAGAGACTGCAAATTTATGCAAGTTTGAAAATAACTCAGACTCGAATAAATCCTTAGCCCAACCAACACACTTACAAAACACCTGAAAATTGGAGGAGGTGGTCTTGACATGATCATTTATAGGAAGATACTGAACATTTTTTGGAACATGAAAATGTCACTGGCAATAAACGAGTGAGACTTGGAAGGAAGAAGCTAGTGATGGGGTGGTGCACTTGATGATGGTTTGGATCGGAAGGGCAAGATGAAATAGCGAAGAAGATGAGGAGAAGGAGTTCACAAAGATCACGACAAAATTAAATATGCCACAACCAAAACTATGATGATCTATGATGCATGATGCAATGCACAAATAAAATAGAGCAAGCAAAAAGAAACACACGGTGACATCGAAATATATGGAAAGTCTTCTAGAGCATCGGTCTTGGGACGTCACACTGTAGCATGTCTCTTTCTTGCTCTAAACTTGCTAAATAATGTTCTTGTCAGCCTGTCAATAGTAAGTTCATTTTTGCCATGTGAATAGCTAGTGTTCTATGCATCCTATGACCATGTTCTTGACATGAGTAGCTGCATAAACATGTCTTCTTGTTGTTGGTTATATTCACATGCCATGATATGCTTTGAGATGAGTTGCACAAGCTTGCAAACATGTCTACTTGTCGCTGTTTCTGACATGCCCAGTTTTCACCAAGTCTGTTATATCATCTTGCCATGTTCACTTGAAGCTATCATCAAATCTGTTGCTCCAATGATCATGCTCAGTAATGATGTTTTGTTAAGGGTGTTCTGTAAATATTTTCCATGCCCTTTGATGCCATGAAATATTCCTGTAGCTTATACTTTTGTTGTCTCAAAGTATGCATCATGAATCTGTTTTCTCTCATACTCTATTTTTTTCACTAAATCTGTGATCTGTTATCATTTGCAATCTTGCCATGATAATTTGAGCCTCAGTGATCATTTTTTGTAAAGCTTGACATGTAATTCACTGCCATACCTTTTGTTTTCATGTTGGGGTGCTGTAGCATATTCAGATGTTGCTTATTAAGTGCCTAGTTGATGTTTAGGCAGATCGTTGTTATAACTTGTTTCATGTGTATGTGTTGAACCGTTGCTCTGTTTTGAGCATGCTCTATATGAAACTTGCTTGGTTTTGCATGTAGATGCATCATGTCATGTTGAATCCATGTTTTGAGTGGTGTGCTTGATGTTTGAATGCATTTTGCATCAATGCCATGCTTAACTTGTTTTTCATATCTTCTAGGCCGTAGCTCCAAATTAAATGGACTTTATATGTAACTTGACTAGAAACTTGTGTAGATCATCATGGTGCATATTAACTTGCTGCTTAACAACTTTAACTTAAGGTTTGTTCAGATCTGGACCAATTTCGAAATTTGCATATGAGGGCTTACCGGAATTGTTAAATGTTGTTTCCGGCCTCATTTAAATTTGCTTGGATGTGTTGTTCTTGTATGCACCATCTCTTGTCATGAGTAACTTCTTGTAGCCTTGTCATGCTTCATACTTGGTTGAGCATCTTGTCTTGTTCATGTGTGGTGTGTTTACCAAGTTGTTTGCTTCTTCTCGTTAGTTCCTGTTTTGTTGTGATCGTGAGGATTCGTTCGACTACGCTTGGTTCGTCTACGTGGCTTCGTCTTCTTCATGGACTCGTTCTTCTTCCTAGCGGGATCTCAGGCAAGATGACCGTCACCTTGGATACCTTTACTATCATTGCTATGCTAGTTGTCTCGATGCTATCGCTATATGTCGCGCTACCTATCTATTTGTTTGTCAGCCTCTCATTGTTACCATGAAAACTCTAACCTTTGACACCATCCCAGCAAAACCGTTGAGTGGCTATGTTACCACTTGCTCAGCCCCTCTTATAGCGTTGTTAGTTGTAGGTGAAGATGAAGATTGCTCCATGTCGGATCTTGGATATTTTGGGAATATCATAATATATCTTATTTAAATTAATGCACATATATATCTGGCAATGGGTGGAAGGCTTGGATTTTTGCTCGATGTTTTGTTCCACTCATGCCGCCTTAAGAACCGATAAACCAGTGTTTATGTTCCTTGAGTTCGCGTTCCTAACACGGTTGGGGGTATGGGACCCCCTTGACAGTTCGCTTTGAATAAAACTCCTCCAGCAAGGCCCAACTTTGATTTTAATTTGCAACATAATAAAACTATTAATTAACTAATTAATTTGCATAGGGGGTCGCGTCCCCGATGATTCTTTTCCACATATAGGGTGCTAGTGCTGATGGTGTTGGTCCTGACCAGACTGCGGGGCCGTCTCGGGGAAAGTCAAAGTATTTGGCATACCTATAGGATGACCTATCCGTACGTGGCCTGAGACGAGTTACGCGCGGCTAATACCAGGGTGTCGGCACGCCAGGAGGTATTGCTGGACTTGTTTTACCATTGTCGAAATGTCTTGTGAACCGAGATTCTGAGTCTGATCGGGTTGTCCCTAAGATAAGAGGTTTTACCTCTGCTGATCGTGAGACCTTGTGATGGGCTAAGTTGGGACATCCCTGCAGGGTTATGATCTTTTGAAAGCCGTGCCCGTGGTTATGTGGCAGATTGGAATTTGTTAATGTCCAGTTGTAGAAAACTTGACACGGGATCCGAAATAAAATACACCAATAGCGTGAGTAACCGTGATCGTCTTTTTTCAAGTAAGTTCGGGAAGAGAATACTGTGGGGTTATGTCAGGATCACTTATTGATCGTTACTAGTTTGCGACCATTTCTGTAGATGCTCATCTTATTCTTGTACTCGTAAGTTAGCCACCATATAATGCTTAGACGCTGCTGCAACCTCACCACTTATCCTTTCCATACCCATTAAGCTTTGCTAGTCTTGATACCCATGGTTATGGGATTGCTGAGTCCTCGTGGCTCACAGTTACTACAACAACAGTTGCAGGTGCAGGTTTCCGATGACTTGACGTGAGAGAGATGTTACTTGTGTTGGAGTTCTTTCTTCTTCTTCTTCGTCAATCTTGGGATAGGTTCCTGGACGGCGGCCTGGGATAGCAGGATGGATGTCGTGTGTTTTCTTGTGTTTTCATCCGTAGTCGGATGTCTTGTGTATGATGTGTTGTATTCATGTGACTATTGAATGACTTTTATGTATCCCTATCTATTTATGTAATGGTACGATGTAATGATATCCATCTTGCTAAGCGCCCGAAATGCGGTTGTGCCCCAATCACGAGTTCATCACGTGATTGGGATAGAATCGCATCTTGGGCGCGACAGTTCACCACCCCAATAACTGGTACTTGTTCGCCGACCGGGTGTCGATCCCGCCGGTCCCGACGAGCGGCCGTGCGCGCCGCGAGGAGATCGAACGCCGCTGCCGCCTCCTGCCAGACGACCTCTACCATGACCCTAGGTATGCCATCGACTCCGACCTCTGGGACACGTGGTTTCGGGATGAACACGATATGTGGCGCACGTCCTTCTTTGCCCGCACCTCATCGGGGCCGCGACGGCCACGTGCGCGCCGCGCGCGTGCTCCCAGCCCTCCCCACATGCTCGGGCGTAGGGTGGTGCGCGGCATCACGCCGACGCCGTCGTTGTCGCCCCCTCTCCGTCACCACCACCACCTCCTCGCATGACAGAGGAGGAGGAGGCCCGGCTCCTTCAACATGTCATTGAAGACTCCATGAACACGCACGATGAGCGGCAATGGGAGGGCCTGGAGACCATGATGTCCCTCTGTGCGACCGGCGACGTGGTCGTGCCGGAGCTTGAGGTGAGGGAGGAGGTGAGGGAGGAGCAGCCCGTCGTCGCGTTCCACCCGGGGCTGGTGGGCCAGTGGTGGAGCTAGTCGTGCACGGCCACAGACATGGCCGACGCCGTGGGGGGCGTGAATTGGTGCCCCACGCTGCCGCGGTCACCGGAGCACGAGACCTTGCCACGGGGGGAGGTGGTGCAGGCACCTCACACCTTCCAGCAAGCTCCTGTCTACCAGGCACCGTCGTCCCACCTCTGGACGCCGCCGCCCTACATAGACCTCGTCAGCGATGACGACGACAACGGTGACGCGTGCGAAGACCGCGACGGCCACGGCCGAAGTGCGCGGGCGGCGGTTTTTGTTTATGTTAGTTACGTCTATGTGAACTGTGGAACGGGGTCGTTATGTGGCCGTAATGTTTAATTATGTTCTTATGTATGTGTTTGCGTTTATTTTAAAATTTTCGGCGTTTTATTTTAGTTTTTTGCTTTTTTTAACCACGCCCACCCCGAACATGATTTGGGGTGCGGCCGCGCGTTAGACTCGCCGACACGGCAACGACCTCAAGCTGACATGGGCGACCCCATCGCCCCCCTAAACGGACAAAAGCATGCCAAAACGTACGTCCGTTTGGGGTCGTGCGCTGGTGTTGGTCTAAGTGATTACCCGACATCCAAACACCTAAAAGATACTATGAACTTGTATGCAATATTTTGTCAAGGTATTTTTTATTTCATAGGATGGAATTGCAAATTAAGTTCTTCCCTTAGGCTGGTCACAATGGAAAGGAATATAAGGTAGTAACATACACACTTATCTAGACTATGTTACTACCTCCACAGTGGGTAGGAACATGTAGGTAGTGTCATGCAACGATGCATTTATTAGCTTATAGACTCATTGTTTCTTGAAGTGTGTGATGTTCCGGTAACTTAGCTAGTTACCACAAGCACTTCACTCTTCATTAAATATGTGCCACATAAGCAACGTTGTATTGAAATATGTGATGTTACTCCTAAGTTTCACCCCATTGTGACCAGCCTTATGATCTCTACTCCATAAATAGGATCGCGGGCAAATTTTTTTACCAAATTAATGGCTAGTAAATGCGTACATTCGCATTCGACGAATATATGGCAGGATATATATTTTTGGAACACAATACATGGCAGAATATGAATTGCGCGTTAATATTAGGGAGCAATATTAATTACTCCCTCCGTTCCATAATGTAGTGTCTATAGATTTTTTAAGAAGTCAAACTTTGCAAACTTTGACCAAGTTTGTAGAGAAAAATATTTATATCTACGATAGCAAAAATATATAATGTGAAACTACATCTTATGATGAATCTAGTGATATATGTTTCGCACTCTAGATGTAAATATTTTTCTCCACAAACTTGGTCAAAGTTTGTGAGGTTTGACTTTTCAAAAAATCTATAGGCACTACATTATGGAACGGAGGAAGTATATGATTAGCATTAGTATTTATATTTGATATGACATTAATTGCACGCTAAACATGTTGAACGTTCGCCACCGGAGCAATCTAGATCGCCGGATTAGCACTGATTGACGGCCAAGATTAGTTGAGTCCGCCAATTTAGGTCTTATTATTATTATTATCAAAAAAATAGCACTCCTTTATATAGATAGATTGATGACATAATAAGATCCTAACCGTTGGATCGCCAACAAAAGCAGGCGAGTGGGAGTGGAGCGTCGGCAACGGAAAACGGAAGAAGAGGCGCCCGAAAGTGAAAGCATTCCGCATTCCACCGGCCCGCACGCACGAGCGTACGTACGGGCTGACGGACTCCACCGGCCGCAGGAATCTCGCTGATTCGTCGTCCTACGGATCTCGGTCGTGGATTCCCAGGTCCGCCCGTCCGTCCGTCCGACCCAACCAACCAAGCAAAGCAACCAGGTCGTTTGACGACGGCCCGCTGTCTCCGGCCTCGTTGCGTCCGCCCCCACACCCTACCTACTATTCATAAACCCATCGCCCCCCCACGCCGTCCCTGCCGCCGCCCTCCCCCTCCCCTCCCCTCGCCTCGCCTCGCCGCCAGCCATG
>LR738714.1:757307929-757364173 GCA_902687465.1 Secale cereale
TCCTCCCCCCACCCCGGCCAGCTCCACCTCCACCCCCGCCTCCATAGCCAGAACCCCGCCTCCCGCCTCTCCCTCCTCCGCTCCCTTCCGCTCCGCCTCCGCCTCGCCATTCCCCGCCCCCGCCTCCCCACCCTCCCCCTCGCCCTCACCTCCTCCACTGGCGGCGGCAACAACAACGACGACGACGACGGTAACAACGGTGGTGGCGGCGGGGATGACGAAACAGGGGACGGCGAGCGGGGCGGGCACCGGGGCGAGGCGCTGTTCGTGCTGGCGCAGGCGGGGAGGAAGCTCTCCAGCCTGCCGGCCGACCTGGCCGCGGCCGTCGAGGGCGGCCGCGTCACGGGCGACATCGTGCGCCGCTTCGCCGAGATGGACCGCTCGCCGCTGCTCCGCTGGCTGCTGCGCTTCAGAGGCTTCAGGGAGCGCCTCCTCGCCGACGACCTCTTCCTCGCCAAGCTCGCCATGGAGATGGGCGTCGGCATGATCGCCAAGGTCCGTGCCTCCAGCGCTCCGGACGGATGCATCCCAATTTTCTTTTCTTATCTTATCCTACTTTGATTTTCAGAAGGAAAAAAATTGAAATCGCATCTTAATTTGTGTTGGTGTGCTTGCATTGGAATTGGATTGTACGCTGCTGCCGGTCTGACGCCTTTCTGTTCTGCTTGCTCTGTTCGTTTCAGACTGCTGCCGAGTATGAGAAGAGACGGGAGAACTTCGTCAAAGAGATTGACATCGTCATCGCTGATGTGGTATGCCTGCATTTTCTTTTCTGCTACTAAAGACGTGCAATTTGTACATCTGTAGTAGATACGTAACCCTGACATTTCAAATAAAACTACCCAACAAGCTATCGGTGTGGAACTGTTTTTACATGATCATTCATCAGTCGGTGCTAACTTCTATTGGAAATTATGTTTGCTGTTAGATGTAATGTTCGTCAGTAAGTGCAATAAGATTTCTGACACGGCAAAATACAATCCACACAGTACTGTATGTTTTTTTTTGCCAAGTGTTCTGATGTCACCCTGTCAGGAGTTTAATTTGCGCTCTTGCCCTGTTATTTTGATACTACATACATTTCATTCTTCGTCAGTGAGTGCAATAATATTTCTAACACGGCGAAATACAATCCACAGAATACTGTATATTTTTTGCCAAGTTTCTGATGTCATCCTGTCAGGAGTTTAATTTGCGCTCTTGCTCTGTTATTTCGATACTACGTATATTTCCTTCTAATTGGAGAATCCTCAATGAGATCCTAGGAGGAACTGCACAAAGTTGGAATTGATAAAATCGAAGCTTGAATCCTATATAATGTAATTCAGTTATCTGTTTCCAGAATATCTAAAATGTAGCTACTTTATCTGCTTGCTTGGCTAGTGTCAGCCTTCAGTTCAGTACAGCGTTTTGTAACATTAAACCATTTACTATGCTGAGGGAGCCTTTTTGCAATTATGGTATTTCTTTCAAGGGAATGGCAATTTTGTCATATGGAAATGTGCCTTGCTATCTTTTTAAATGTAAATGAATAATCAATCTGGAAGCAGAACTTCAAACTAACTCATATGTACCAAGGACATTGTTACTGATGGAACCATTCTGTTTATAGAACCGTAAAATAAGGTCACTGGCTTGGTGCTACTGTTTCATTGTTTTTGCAATCCACTAGCTTATTCTAAATGAAGTAATTATCTGCTTCCAACTATCTGTTACAAAATCTAATTCAGTTGCTTCTTGTACGACCCAGGTCATGGCAATAGTTGCAGATTTCATGCTTGTATATCTTCCAGCACCAACTGTATCTTTGCAGCCACCACTTGCAAGAAATGCTGGACTTATCACTAGTTTTTTCCACAACTGCCCAGACAATGCTTTCCAGGTAACCTGAACTTCACCGTTGTTTCTACCTGATTACACCTTTGTAGCCTTTTTCCTTGTTGTCAAAACACTTATGCTAACTTTTCTCCAGATTGCATTGGCTGGAAGATCATTCTCGCTTCTGCAGAGGCTAGGAGCTATTGTGGTAAAGTACATTAGTTTTTATGTGTTTTTAATACTCGAATGGTGGCCTTAAATTTGGGGTTATTGGTCAACTAACAATTGTGACCCTTTGCAGAGAAATGGTGTGAAGCTTTTCGCAGTCGGAACTGGTGCTTCTCTGGTAAGCCTGGCATGTCACCAAAGATGTATTGTGATGAACTGATAATCATCACTAATGTATTACGTCGAACACAATATTGAGTTAACTTGCTTGAAGTCCAGATAATCCCTAACTTCTTGCATTTTTGTTTGACGATCTATATACATATGTACTTATTGTTAACCAAATCTCCAGAAAACTGTAAGCTGGAGCTTTTACTTTGGAGTACACAGACTCGCTAATAACTCAACTATCAGATAGTTCTGGTGTTTTCTGTTTTTTCTATGGCAATTTTTTTTCTTACAGTAACTAAGGATTTATTATTTACAGTGGCATAGCTTTGTTTTTTTTCCTCTCAAGAAAACATCTTTCTGAATTTTATGTTTCCGTTCTGAAAAGGACCAATCTAGCAATCATTGTCGCCAATGCTTGATTTCCTGAACTTTGTCATCTATCAGGTTGGTACTGGTGTCACCAATGCACTGATCAAAGCAAGGAAGGCTGTTGACAAGGACCTCGACGACGAAGTTGATGATATTCCAGTGGTGTCTACTAGTATTGCCTATGGTATATATATGGCAGTTTCTAGTAATCTTAGGTAAACATATTCTCCATAATATTCAACGCATGTAGCATAAATAAATCCTGTATTGAATCCATTCTCTTGTTTTAATCTTGAATGGGGCAACCATTACAAAGCATAGTATCTTTTTGCGTGGAATCCAAAGCACAGTATCTAATATCTAAAAAATAATGCATATTCTCTTTGTTCTTGATGGTTTTATTATTTCTAAGTGACAAATGAAAAATCATATCTCCAACAGGTACCAGATTTTGTCCGGTGTAATCGAGCAGAGGATGCT
The DNA here is from genome assembly GCA_902687465.1 of Secale cereale. NCBI lineage: Eukaryota > Viridiplantae > Streptophyta > Magnoliopsida > Poales > Poaceae > Secale > Secale cereale. The sequence goes on from LR738714.1 coordinate 757,310,936, forward strand.
GGAGCCTGTATTGCATAACCACAAGCTGCTGCTGAGCGCACTCTGCTTTGCTGTTAGGACAGGGAACACATTCTTGGGTTCTTTACTGTAAGTATTAGCAACAATTGCGTGAGTCTCGGCCCTGTTACGACAGTATTACTTACCAATGAACTTTTATGAACAGTTGGGTGGACTATGCCAGGATGGTAGGTGTTCAGAAGGCCGAAGCGGAGATCTAAAGTTGCAGCCCTTTTGTTAGTGCGCTTTACCGGAATTCCGAAGTCACTATATCTTGCCTGCACCCTAGGTTCTTCCCTTCATAGGGAATGCTTCAGGAGAGAGTTCACTTTATTTTCCTGAAAGCAAGAAGATAGATATATACCTGTCGAATTATCGCCAATGTCATTATACTTGTCGTCGTATTATCGTGTCGTGCAGCTTGCAAGACAATATAGTATGGATTTTTTCAAAGAAAAACTTAGTTTTACAACTACTCCCTCCGCTCCTAAATATAAGTCTTTGTACGGATTTCACTATGAACTACATACAGAGCAAAATGAGTGAATCTACACTCTAAAATGCATCTATATATATCCGTATGTGGTTCATAGTGAAATCTCTACAAATACTTATATTTAGGAACGGAGGGAGTAGCACATGAAACAGCAAAAAATCATAGAGAATAGTATTCACAAACAAGCAACGAGTTGAAGCAAGAAAATTAGATTCCTCAAATATTTTTCAAGAAATTAGAAATTTTGAGCGAAACAAGAGACGAGAATGCTGAATACAAGCTTCTTTTTGAGAGAAATTTTTATTTGTTGAGGTTTGCTTATTTTTTGGGAGATATAATTGAGCTTTCACTGAACACCTCGGACCAATTGCTTGCAGTTGCAGTGAAAGAAAACACCAGCTGGGCCCAGGTGAACCTCGTAGTTTATGGGCTACATGGAACAAACAGATCTGGCCCCATCTGGTCCAGCCTACTTGAGAATGAGAGATATGAGCTCCATATCACAGGAAAAAACATTAGTTCACAGGATTCCTAGTCCACATGAATAAAAACTATCCAATTTAATTTATTTATTCTACAACATCTATTCCACACCATTTATTTTTGTGAGTGCATCTATTCTACATCTGCAGCATACATCATCAGTTCAGTTTATCATCTAGTCTACGATATTACTCCCTCCGTTCGGAATTACTTGTCTCGGAAATGGATGTATCTAGAACACGTCTAGATACATTCATTTATGAGACAAGTAATTCCGAACGGAGGGAGTATAAACCATCAGTTGAATTCTCCGACATTGGTTTCTCACCTATCTAGCTCTCCTGCGGATTTTTAAACTATTAGGTTGGACAAGATTCGATCCCAAACCAAAAAGACATTGACTTGAGGTTGGCTGACAACTTGAACAATTACTCAATTTGCCTATGTTTATAGCAAGTTAGCAACCCGGTTTGGTGGTTCTATCTAGCAGTACCGTCTTACGGCAGTACAGTAGTACAACTACAAAAGTAATCTTGACGTCTAGGAAGAGTAACTACTAGGATTATTACAAGCACTAAACTGTACATAGGGAAGAACAAGCATGGATCTCAAGGGTCATCAATGACACACTGTACATTTGACGGAGAGACTATCGTAATACTATATTTATCCTCAATTACATTGCCTCGGTTGATTCTGATACTGTGGCAGTAGATTATCAATAATTTCTAAACTTACGGACCAAGCTCTTACGGAGGGCATTACGGGTTACGTGCACTGAAAAAAATAGCACGCTATAGCGTTGTTAATAGCACGCTATAGCGTATTGAAAATTGTAAGTGTACAATGTCTCGCTAATAGCACGCTATAGCGCGATATAGCATGCTAATAGCGTATTTTGAGGTCGGCGCTATTTTTCTGTAGCGTGCTATTTTTTTCATTGGTTACGTGTCCTTTCCTAATAAACTCTCTCCTCCCTGATTTTAGCTGTGGGCTCCTCCAATTTCCAATTAACTGATGTCACCTCTCCCTGTAAATTGTAATCCGTATAAAAATGTCCGTGAGTGTAGCAAAGCTCGTAGATTATCATACTCCACCAGTACAACCACCTAGCTATTGCTTGCTCAGTTGCTCCATTGGAGCCTAATTTCTTGAACTCCACTTCCTGACCGCGCTCTTACCAATCACTTATATATGCGGCGCGGCATTGACTTCAGCGGCTCCATCTCTTCGTAGCGCTTGATGATGGCATGAACGAGTGCAGTTAAGTGGGCATCATACTTTGAGCCGTGGCAATAGTCTGCAAGAATCCGAAATGGGTTAAGAAAGTTCTTGTCGATGTCATGTTCGCTGATCTCCTGGATGATGCCCTTCCTTAAGAGGAGCGTGGCGTCCTTCTTGTTCTTGATGAGATCGGCCATGAACCTGACATAGCTACCGAAGTGGCGCTTCCCAGGCGGCCACCACCCGGACATTTCTAGAACCACCAGGTTCGTGAGGAGCCTAATGCCATATCGCCCCCAGGCGAAGTCTGGGATCTCTAGAACTCCCTTCTTGAAGTTCACTTGGGCGAACCGGGTTGTCTCTGCCCGCTTTAGCTTCACACCTGTTGACGAATAATATGCTGCATAGTCTCTTCCATAAGATCGGTCTTTTGGTTGCATTGGGTAGAGCGTGCACTTCTACATGGTATCGGAGCCAAGAGGTCTCAAGTTCAAGACCCGGCTGGCGCAATTAAATTTGCAGCCCACTTTCGGTCCATGTTTAGGCATGAGGAAGCCACACGTGAGGGGGAGTGTTGACGTATAATATGCTGTCTAGTCTCTTCCATAAGATCGGTCTTTTGGTTGCATTGGCTAGAGCGTGCACTTCTACAACACCAACTCGCACGAGCTCCCGCAATGGGGGAATCACCTTCCATTGCTTCCAACCAACATGTAGTTGGTTTGAGGAGCATGAGAAGGTCCGCTTCAAATGCGCACGGAGATTCATTTTCTGTTGTGTCAACTTGTCCAAGATCCTGTTCGCCGGAAGAGCTGAAGCACTGGAAACTGTCTGGTGTAAATACACCAGATGCAGGATGTGATATACTGGGCCGTCGTAATCGGCGAGCACATCTTCAACATCGCCAATGAGATAATCAAGTATGAGTCTTTTCAGCCTGGTGGGGTTCTTCTGATCCTCTCGAAGCTCAGGCCTTGTTTGGTACTAGTGTATTTTAGAGAATTGGTGGGGATTATCCCGGTCAAACCCCTAAATCCCCACATATCCCGAAACACCATTGGTTCTAGTGTATTTGACATGTTTTATCCCCACATTTTCCCATAAAACCCCAAGCTCTAGTGCATTTTTCTCAATACCCAATACACTACCCCTACCTAGTGTATTGGGGATAAATGGGGATTTGAAGGGATTGGATGAAGGTTGGGGTTTCACCCAATCCCTGTGGGCATTATCCCCACCAATCCCCTCAAAAACCCTAGTACCAAACAAGGCCTCAGGGATTTCAGTCATGCAGAATAGATCCTCCAGCACGAAGAATGAGATCTGGTTTAGGGTTTTGGACGACGGCGTATGGTCCCGAAAGCCTCCTTCCGATTTTTTTTTCCAGATCAAAACACCTCATATAGGAGAAGATGGGCATCGGGGGCCTTCCGGCTGGCCCACGAGGCAGGGGGCGCGCCTTGGGAAGGGGGGCGCGCCCCCCACCCTCGTGTGCAGCCGGTGGCCCCTCGTGGACTTCTTTCGCCAGATATTTTTTATATTTTCTGAAACGACGTTCTGTTGAGTTTTAGGGATTTTGGAGTTGTGCAGAATAGGTTTCTAGAGTTTGCTCCTTTTCCAGCCCAGAATTCCAGCTGCCGGCATTCTCCCTCTTCATGTAAACCTTGTAAAATAGGAGAGAAAGGGCATAAGTATTGTGACAGAACATGTAAGAACAACCCATAATGCAATAAATATCAACATATAAGCATGATGCAAAATGGACATATCAACTCCCCCAAGCTTAGACCTCACTTGTCCTCAAGCAAAAGCCGATATCGAAAAATATGTCCACATGTTTAGAGATAGAGGTGTCGATAAAAACAAAATACGGACATGAGGGCATCATGATCATTCTCATAACCGCAACTTATATAAATATAGTCATATGATTCTTATGCTAAAGTAACAATTCATCCACAATATCAAGTATGAATCATAAACTTCATTGGAAACTAACAAACTTTGATCTCGGTCATTGAAGCAATTGCAATTTATCGTAATATCGGAAAGAGTCAATATAAGAGTTTTTCAGCAAGCCTACATACTCAACTATCATATAGTCTTTCACAATTGCTCGCACTCACGCAATACTTATGTTTATGGAGTTTTAATCGGACACAGAGAAAGATAGGGGCTTATGGTGTTGCCTCCCAACCTTTTACCTTAAATGTAATGTCAACTGTAATAGATCATTGTCGGTGTACTAAGATAGGGGTACCTTAGTACCCCAACTTGTGCACGGGCATTAGCAGCTTCCCGCGGCAGGGCTCACCACGTGCTCGCCGGAGACCTTTCTGATCCATATAAAGCCATTCAAAAACAAAGTATACAAGACAGAAGATCAAGGCCCCGGCAAGTGGAGCTTGCCGGGAAGGCCGCACCAGGCTCAAGATTATCACATTAACACAAGACCCTGGCAAGAGGAGCTTGCCAGGAGGACCAGAAGACTGCATTTCAGAAGATATGCCTCGGCGCACCCTGCGCCCCGGCAGGGCCCGGGGAGCGACAAGTCTCCGGGCCCGGCAAGATCAAGACCCCGGCAAGGTGCTTGCCGGGGGAAGCCTGCGCTGTGCGCCCGCGCTCCAGCTCATCGGCCCACGCGTCGTCCTGGGGCCCTTCCAGGGACGCGTGGCGGATGGCTGTGCAGCCTGGGGGACACGGTGGCACTCCACGGTGACGAGGCTATCGCCGTGGCGAACGGAGACGCATGGACGGGTGCTTTTGGGGTCGACGGTGACGGGCATTTAATGCCCTTGTCCCCCACTGTCTAAGTTAGGTGATGACCATTGTTCATCCACTGTTCACGCACTATTCCCGCACTGTTACAACTACCACCAAAGTTACATTTTTGCCCTCCTCTACGTTGACACCTGTCGGTGACCCCTTGAGCTATAAAAGGAGGCCCATGCACAACGTAGAGGGGGTTCGGAACCTAGATAGCTCTCTTGCTCGGTGTAGCTAGTTCTTCAAGCTCCTGAGCTCACAAACGCAATACAAACCAAGCAGGAGTAGGGTTTTACGCGTCCGCGCGGCCCGAACCTGGGTAAACTGCCCGCGTGTGCTCCTCGATCTGCTCTTCGTGCTCCCTCCGCTCCCTTATCGCAACGTAGAAGGGGCTCCGGTCCCATAGGTGTTCGTGGTGGACAGTTTCCCCCGACATCTTTGGCGCGCCAGGTAGGGGGCGTCGAGGTTGTGCGAACCTGATCCGGCGCTCACGCGGGCGCATTCTTCATCAACCTCTCCAGCCGCATCAACTTCATCAGCAACAGCATGGCCCCGAAGAAGAAAGCTTCGGAGGTCGGAGGCCCGTATGCATCTGTTCCGCCGCCACCTGAACCAACGGTGGGTGGAGGAGACGCCGTCGGAAGGGTGGTCGCCGGGGAGGAAACTCACGACGCCACCAAATCCAAGGACAAGACGGACGACCGAGCCTCGGTGTCCGTAGATCCTCCACGTCCATCTCAGCAGACGACAGGCCAGCAGCGCCGTGGTACAGGAGGTACCATCCGCTTGCTGGGTCAAGGTCAAACCGGAGGATCGCGGGATGCTCACGGCCATCGCCCTGGCACGAGCAAGGCGCGGTCGCCGGGGCGGGAAACTGCTCCTTCTAACCCCGTTAGGAGTCCGAGCATATCCCGCTCCTCGCACCGGTCGCCCCCGCTCCCCTCCTCTCCAGCAGAAGCTCTCGCAAGAGCGCAACTGCTCCTCGACTTCCCTCCAGCGGCAGACAAGGCCGAAGACTGGAGGGCGACGATCCAAAGCCTTATCGCCTTCGCCAACAACGACACGCCGCAGCAGCCGGCGACCTCGCGGCCACGGCAAGTCGACCAGACGAAGGCCGATGGCGACAAGACCGCCGGGGGTGCAGCCACCGTGCACTCCCCGCCACGGAAGCAGAAGACGCCACCCCGCCGGATTAACGTCGACGACGACTCCACGGCGTCGTCGGATCCGCGGGCTCGTCGGGACCAGCGCCAAGTCCTTGACGATCGGCGGCAAGAAGACGCTCGGGCGACGATCGAGCGCCGACGAGAAGCCCGGCGACAATCGGATCAGCGCGCTGGGACCGCTGTCGACACGCACGCGCCCGGTGAACCAGGCGACTTGCCGTACGCGGCAGGTTGCCCTGCGTTCACCCGTGAGCTGCGGCGCGTCCAGTGGCCCAGTATGAAAAATTTCAAGCCTGACGTACCCGAGAAGTACGACGGCAAGACGCACCCCTCGGAGTTCCTCAGCATCTACACCATCGCGGTGCAGGCTGCCGGGGGACGCGACGAGAAGATACTCGCCAATTACTTCCCGCTAGTGCTTAAGCCGAACGTTCGTTCTTGGCTTATGCACTTGCCGGAAGGCTCCATTTCTTCGTGGGCAGATCTGTGCCACCAATTTGTTGGCGCCTTCACAGGCGGCCACAAACCCCACGGCCAGGAGAGTGATCTCCACATCTTGGCCCAGAAGGAAGGAGAACCCCTGCGCAAGTACATTCAACGGTTCAGCCGCGTGCAGCACAATATCCCTGACGTCCACCCTGCAGCGGTTATCAGCGCGTTCCACCAGAACGTGCGTAACCGCCGCATGCGAGAAGAGATGGCCATGACCAAGATACGGGATGTCAGCGAGCTTTACGCTCTGGCTGACAAGTGCGCGCGCGCCGAAGAGGGGAGGAGGCTCCCCGGAGAGGATGCTGGCGCAGGGGGAAGCGACAGCGAGGATACCGCCCCGGCAAAGAAGAGCCGGCGGAGGAACAATAGAAAGAAGAAGAGCAAGGAAGTGCTGGTCGTCGAGCAGTCCGGCAAGGAGGCTCCCGCCAAGAAGGCACAGGCTGGCAGCTCCGGCAAGGAGCCTGCCACTGTAGCGGCAGCCGACAAGCAGGACGGCTCCGACAAGCAATACTGCAAGATCCACCGCACCAAGGGCCACGATCTTTCAAACTGCAAGCGAGTCGAGTACCTCGTAGAACAGCAGAAAGCTGAATACGAGCGGCGCGACAAGGAGAAAGCCCAAGGTGGCGGGGGAGAGCCAAGCAAGAAGCGGCCATTCAATGGCCGGGGAGGACGCCGCGGCAAGGCCAAGCAGCGGCAAGGTGATCGACCTCCCCGGGGCCGCGACAAGGATGAGGAAGACGACGACGACGACGACATGGAGGAAGGAGATAACAGCGAGCAGGAGTTCCAGAAGGCCACAGAAGTGTTGTGTGTCGACGGAGGCGCCTCTCTGCATACTTCCCACCGCCAACTCAAGCAGTGGGTGCGGGAAGTAAATGCAGCTGAGCCGCCCGTTGAGTCACGCAGGCTCCTGAAGTGGTCCAGCACGCCCATCATTTTCGATCTTGAGGATCACCCTGACCGCACCACTGCGGTCGGGTGCTTGCCGATGTTGGTCTCGCCAACCATCCGCAACCTCAAGGTCACTAAAATGTTGGTTGACGGCTGGGCCGGCCTGAACTTGATCTCCTCGGCTGTGATCAAGAAACTCCAGATCCCAGACGGCGAGCTCGAAGAGACCGGTTCGTTCCAAGGAATAAACCCGGGAATGAGCAAGCCCAAGGGGAAGATTACTTTGCCAGTGACCTTTGGCGGGGAACTCAACTTCAGGACGGAGAGGATAACCGTCGATGTTGCCGATATCCCATTGCCATACAATGGGATACTTGGACGTCCTGCCCTCGCCAAGTTCATGGCAGCTTCCCACTTTGCTTACAACGTACTCAAGATGCCGGGGCCGATAAGCGTCATCTCTGTCCCTGGCGACAAGAAGGACGCGCTTATCTGCGCCGACAAGATATACCGGGATGCAGCAGCCGCAGTGGAGAGCGACACACTTGCCGCTGAAGCTCCCGGGGGGAAGAAGACCAAGACCAAGTCCGGCAAGTGCTCTGGGGCCCACTCCGGCAAACGCACCTCTTCGGAGTGCTGCGCTGCTGTCGAGGACGTTCCATCGAGCTCCACCGGCAAGTGCAAGAAAGGGATGGCCGCTCCACCGGCAACCAAGAAGGTGTTCGCCAAGGAGGACGGTACTGGTGGTACCTTCACCATCAGTGCAACGCTTGATAAAAAATAGGAAAGCGCGCTCGTCGCCTTCCTGCGGGCGAATGTCGATGTGTTTGCATGGCAACCATCTGACATCCCCGGCGTTCCCAGGAAGGTGATTGAGCACAAGCTTGCTGTTTGTCCTCATGCGCGGCCCGTCAAGCAGAAGGTCAGAAAGCAAGCCGTGGAGCGCCAAGAATTCATCGCAGAAGAAATCAAGAAGTTGGAAGCAGCAGGCCTAGTTAGAGGCGTGATCCATCCGACGTGGTTAGCAAATCCAGTTGTCGTGCGTAAGGCCAACGGGAAGTGGAGACTGTGTATAGACTTCACTGATGTGAATAAAGCATGTCCCAAGGATCCGTTTCCCTTGCCGCGCATTGACCAGATTGTTGATTCGACCGCTGGATGCGAGCTGCTTTCCTTCCTTGATGCATACTCAGGCTACCACCAGATATTCATGGCCACGGAAGATGAAGAGAAGACTGCATTCATTACTCCATGTGGCACATATTGCTTCATACGCATGCCCTCTGGATTGAAGAATGCAGGCTCAACATTTGCAAGGGTGGTGCACACTGCTTTTGAGCCACAGATCCACAGAAATGTAGAAGCTTATATGGATGACATAGTGGTCAAGAGCAAGAGCAAAGATACCCTGATCCAAGACTTGGAAGAGACGTTTGCAAATCTGCGCAAGATCCAGCTCAAGTTGAACCCCGAGAAGTGCGTCTTCGGAGTCCCCTCCGACAAGCTTCTCGGGTTCTTCGTGTCTCAGAGGGGGATTGAAGCCAATCCCGACAAGATAAAAGCCATCGAGCAGATCGAAGCCCCGAAGCGCGTCAAGGACGTAAGGAGACTTGCAGGTTGTGTAGCTGCCCTCAGTAGGTTCATTTCAAAGTCTGCAGAACGCGCCCTGCCTTTCTTCAAAATCTTGAAGAAGGCAGGTCCTATGAAATGGACTCCAGAAGGGATACCTATCCTCCACTCCAATACTCGTCGCACCTAAGCCACAAGAGAAGTTGCTGCTGTACTTAGCAGCAACCAATCAATTGGTTAGTGCTGCGTTAGTAGCAGAGAGGGACGCAGAGGAAGAGTCTACACCACCGGCAAGCAAATCCAGCGACAAGCAGGGGGCTGCTCCGACAAGCTCTGGCCCCGACAAGGACAACTCTGCGCAGGAGCATGGAGAAGTGCGGAAGAAGATGGTGCAGCGCCCAGTGTATTTTGTAAGTTACCTCTTGCAGGGGGCTAGATCAAGATACTCTGGGGTGCAAAAGTTGCTTTTCGGTCTCCTCATGGCCTCGAGAAAGTTGCGCCATTACTTCCAAGCACACGAGATAACAGTGGTCACTCGCTTTCCGTTGAAGAGGATGTTGCAGAATCCCGAAGCAACAGGCAGGATCGTCGAGTGGGCACTGGAGCTGTCAAGCTTTGGTCTCAAGTTTGAGAGTACTTCAACCATACAGAGCAGAGCTTTGGCAGAATTCATAGCCGAATGGACCCCAACGCCCGATGAAGAAGTTCCAGAAACAAGTGTCCCCGTACAAGAAGCAAGCAGTGAATGGGTAATGTACTTTGATGGTGCCTTCTCGCTGCAAGGCGCCGGTGCCGGCGTGGTACTGATAGCGCCCACCGGAGAGCACCTCAAGTATGTTATCCAAATGCACTTTCCCAGGGAGCAAGCGACAAACAATACTGCTGAGTATGAAGGTTTGCTTGCCGGTCTCAGAATTGCGGCCGAACTTGGGATCAATAAGTTGATTGTGCGGGGAGATTCTCAGTTGGTGGTCCGACAAGTGAACAAAAGTTACCAGAGCCCTTTGATGGAAGCCTATGTTGATGAAGTGAGGAAGCTTGAAGAACACTTTGAAGGTCTGCAAATGGAGCACGTCCCGAGAGCTCAGAATGATATTGCAGATGGCCTTTCAAAGTGTGCTGCAATGAAGTTACCTGTGGAACCAGGGACCTTCCTACTCAAGCTGACTCAGCCATCCGTTACACCATCAATTGGGCAGCCCAAGAAGAGAAAGTTGGTCTCCGGCGACTACTTGCCGGCGGATCTTCCTGTGACCGCCGTCAAGGTCCCCAAGATCAACAGTCAGAACGCTGAGGAACAGTTTGCTCCTGCAGATCTAAGGGTCTATACAGCCGAAGCAAGCGTTCCCGACAAGCCTTGCCCCGGCAGGTTTGCCGGGGGACCATCAGCTCCGGCAGAACCAGAGGTTCTTGCCGTAGAAGCTGGGGTTCCCGCAGCGGCCCTCATGCCTTTAGTCCTTGCCGTCGAGCCTCGGGCTCCGGCATGGGCGCAGCAGATCGTCCGTTTTCTGCAAACTGGAGAACTTCCCGACGACCCAGAAGAGATAGAGAAAATAACCAGGCAGTCAAGTATGTACCAGTTCGTTGACAATGAATTGTACAGAAGAAGGCTCAATGGTGTCAGGTTGAAGTGCATTTCCAGGGAAGATGGACAGAAGCTGTTGGCAGAGATACATGGAGGCATATGTGGCCACCACATTGGCGCAAGGGCACTTGCCGGGAAGGCGTTCCGGCAAGGGTTCTTTTGGCAAGAAGCCCTCCAAGATGCAACTGCACAAGTAACCAAGTGTGAAGCATGCCAGTTCCATGCCAAGCAAATTCATCAGCCAGCTCAAGCTCTCCAGACGATCCCTTTGTCCTGGCCCTTCTCGGTCTGGGGGCTCGATATCCTCGGCCCCTTCCCCCGTGCTGTCGGGGGCTTTGAGTACTTGTACGTTGCAATCGACAAGTTTACAAAGTGGACATAAGTGGAACCGGTGAGAAAGGTGACAGCACAGTCAGCAGTCAGGTTCTTCAGGTCAATTGTTTGCCGTTTCGGAATCCCTAACAGGATCATCACCGACAACGGTACACAATTTACTAGTCGCACCTTCATGCAGTACGTCCAAGACCTTGGCGCCAAGGTCTGTTTCGCTTCTGTTGCTCACCCGAGGAGCAATGGTCAAGCGGAGAGGGCCAATGCTGAAGTGCTGCGCGGACTCAAGACAAGAACCTTCGACAGGCTGCGCAAGTGCGGAAGAAACTGGATAGAGGAGTTGCCGGCGGCTCTTTGGTCGATCAGGACGACACCAAGTCGAGCCACCGGGCAGACACCCTTTGCTCTTGTCTATGGAGCAGAGGCAGTTCTCCCCACGGAACTCGTATACGGATCTCCTCGAGTGCTCGCTTATGATGAGCTCGAGCAAGAGCAACTACGACAAGATGATGCATTGCTCGTTGAGGAGGAACGTCTCCAGGCTGCTGTACGAGCTGCTCGATACCAGCAAGCCTTGCGCCGCTATCATAGCCGCAAGGTCAAGGCCAGGAGTCTCGAGGAAGGCGACCTTGTTCTTCGGCGTGTTCAGTCCGCCAAGTATTCCAACAAGTTGACGCCGAAGTGGGAAGGCCCTTATCGGGTGAGACAACTCACAAGGCCCGGTGCTGTCCGCCTTGAGACCGAAGAAGGCTCACCGGTGAGCAATTCCTGGAACATAGAGCATCTTCGCAAGTTTCACCCATAAGGCGCGGTTGCCGTGATCCGCTCCGGCAACCACCTTTTGTACGAGTCTTGCCGCTGTTGCATGTAAACCTTTGTACAAAGCCGGGCGCAGATCCCGTGCATCAGTAAAGCTTTTGTGTTTCGCGGTATTTGCCATTTCCATGCTTTTTTTTGATTTTTGCATGCATTGTTTGGCATCTTATGCAACACACATACCCGGTAAGCATTAGCACGCCGAGAGGCCCTATACTTGTTTTCCCTCTTCTTTTTCTTTCCCTCTTAAGCAGAACGAACATTCCTCGCGCACAAGTTTGCCGGGGGGGAAGGAGGTGGAGGATGAACCAAGTGCCCGTTCAAGAAAGAGAAGCTTGCCGGAGAACGAACAGATTATGAAAGCTAAGTTACCAGAATTTGAGCAGTTCAAATTTTTAAATTTTAGTTGTCTTCCTTGAACAACCACGCTTTGTATGGTAAACCTGTGCGCGGAGGAGCCTACCCGTGGCTAGCCGCACCCTTACTTTGTCTTCGAGTACGCTCAACGACTTAAGTGAGCTGCGACAAGTGTCGCGCCCTTGCTTCGTTTTCGAGTTCGCTCAGCAAACTAAGTGTGTTGCGACTAGCTGCGGCAAGGTTACTTGCCAGTAAGGCCTTTGCCAGCAGGCTGCTCAGAGTCCAGCACTCAGCGCTCGCGGTGAGGGCCCCTTGCTGGCAAGTTCCCTAAAAGCGTAGGGTAAAAAGCATGCAAAGTAAAGGACCAAAGCAAGGGAGATAACAATGCATTGATTGATCAGGAATAAGATAATATATTACAAAAATAACTTGTCGCAATGACCAATAGATTCATGTTCATGACACACTTTGCAGCAGCAAAGGAAATAAAAAGAAAGAGGTCTAATCTACGCGATCGCCTTCACGCCTGGAGATCTTGTTCACCTTGGCGATGATGTGGGCGACCTGCGCCTTTAGTGCCTCCAGATCAGCATCGGCCGGCAAGCTGCGGAGGACGTTGACAAGATTAATATCAGGGTTGCGGTAGACAAACTTCGTCAAGACGCGCTCCAAGGTACCCGCGCAGAGCTGGCGCGACTCCTCGGCCAGCTGCGCGGGGAGTTTCTCCTGCAGACGTGCAAGCGCCGGCGCGATCCCCCTGAAGAAGAGACTTAGCTTGGCGCTGTGGGGGAGATTCGGGTCCGGAGAGTACACGAGGTGCTCCACCCTCAGCGCCATCAGCTCCTTGTCAATATTGGCGGCGGAAGTGACGAGGTCCTCCGTCCATTGCTCCACCGCCCGGTTGAAGTTGTTTGCAGAAGTGGCCGCGCTCTCCACCAGCTCCCGCTCCTTGCGGAGCCCCTCCTTCAGCTTGGTCTCGCGGTCCCGGGCGGCGTCGAGTGAATCTTTCAAAGTGGAGACCTTCAACTCCAAGTCAGCGATCGAGTCCTTGGCGGCGGTAAGCTCGTCGCCTTTCTTGGAGAGGCGTACCTGAAGGTCGGAGTTGGTGTGGGCGTCCTTCTCGCGCTCTACGTTGAGCGCGGTGACCCTATCCTCGCTGGCCTTCAGGTACCGCTCCAACTATTCAACCTTGAGCTCTAGGTCCCTCTTGGCGGTTTCCGCGGCGACTGCGGCTTCCTTCGCCTCCTTCATGGCCTGCTCCCAAGCGGTGAGCTCGTCGTCGTGGGCGTCGAGCTCAACCTTCCGCTGGTTGAGCGCTCCTTCTCGCCGGGACAGCTCTTCGCCGACCAGTCGCTGCTGCTCCTCGGCTTCAGCTTTCTCCAGGAGGAACTCTTGATGCTCTCCGGCAAGCCTTTCGCGCTCCTCCGCCAAGTCGCGGAGGGCCGCCTGGTTGGCGGCGCGGAGCTCCGCGGCGCGCTTCTCCAAGTCTGCTCCAGCCTTGGCGGTGAGGGCTTCCAGGGACTCCAGTTTCGCCTGCCTGGCCCGGTAAGGGGCCAGGAGCTGGCGAAGAAGTTTTTCCTCTTCGGGCTCGTCGCTCCCGCCAGGCGCTTCAATAATCTTCAAACCCGTGGAGGCGAGGACCTCTCCATCAAAGGTCTCTCCCTCCACGGGGGCTCGCGACGAAGACCCCCACGGGACTTGTATGAAGACCCCGTTGGGGGCCTCGAGGTAAACGCCCGGCTGCTCCTTGGCGGCGGAGAGATCGGCGGCCGGTGCAGCGCTTGACGCTCCTGCAGCCTCCGGGCCAGCAGTGAGGTCGTCGTCCCCCTCCCCGGCCGCGGCGTCTGTGGCCGGGGCGATCTCCTCGGCGGCAGGCTCGTCGGCTCCTGCCATGCCCTCAGTGGCAGTGGCGTTGCCGTCGCCGCCGTGCGCCTCCTCCTCGACGGTGACATCCGTCTCCATCCGCTCCGGGGGAGGAGGATCTAGCAGAAGAAGAAGAAAAGAAACGATCAAGCAAATACCCAAAAAGACAAGTCCAAGAAGAAGAAGCTACAAGACTCACCTTCGCGGACGTCTTCGACGACAGGCTCCCTCGCCGGGGAGTCCTTCCTTGGCGGTGGAGTGGTGGCCCCTGCTGGCGGAGGGGCGCCCGTGCCCTCCCTTGGCGGGGTGGCCACCCTCGTCGGGCTGCTCGCCCTTGGCGGGGAGCCCGTCCTTGGCGGAGCGTCCTCCCTCGCCGGAGAGTTCGCCCTTGGCGGGGAGGGTGGAACGTGCAGCTCCTCGGGGGTGACCTCCGGTTGCTCCTGCAGCTGCGGCTCCACTTCTGCACAAGACAATCAAGACAATCAAGACAATCAAGACAATCAAGACAATCAAGACAAACAAGGCAACAAGATATTAGTACAAGCAAAAACCTCAAGCGCACCCGAAGAGCAGGAGGCTCAAGACCAGACTTACGCTGGGGGCTGCGCTGGGGGCTGCTCCTTGGAGCAGCGGGTTGGTCCGGCAAGTTCGTCGCCGGCGCGTCCCCTGTCGCCGCGACGGGCGAGTCGTCCTCGACCTCAACCACGGGGATCTTGGCCCTCTTCGCCATCCGCTGGGTCAGGGTCCTGAAAGCAAAGCAAAAACAAGATTAGAACCATCAAGAAAGATCAAGACAGAATCGAAGAAGTAACAAAATACAAGCACTTACTCCTCTTCCTCGTCGTCGTCACTGAGGGCGGAGAAATCGAACTCCACCTGAGGTGCGTCCGCGCGAGGATCAGGAGGAGAAGGCTCCCTCGGGCGCTTGGCGGTCTCCGGGGCTGGGGGCTGCGAAGACCCAGCCTCCGTTGATGCCGAGGCCCGGGGAGCAGGCGGAGCAGCCGCTCCGCTCTGGGAGGATCCTCCTCCGCTTGGCGCTGGTGCATGGGGCGCCTCCGTCGCGGCTTGGCTCGCTTTGGTGGCGCGCGTCGCCCGGCGAGCAGGCTGCTGTCGGGGCGCCTGCGTCCTTGTCGCTGTAGCCGCCTTGCGGAGGCGCTTCAACGGTGTTCGCTTGGGACTTGCCCGAGGCGGGGAGTTCTCCGAGGACGAGGAGGCGTCGTCGTCAAGCCCCAGAGATCCACCGGTGTCCTCATCGGCCTCGACGTCCTCCTCCTCCTCCCCGGCAGGCCCGCTGGGTCCAGCGTCATGTCCCGCGGCCCCGCTCCCTCCTGCGGCCCCGCTCCCTCCGGCACCTCTGTTCCCTCCGGCAACCTCACCTCCTGCGGCGGCCTCACTCACAACCCCGGGAATCCCGGCATGCCTCAGTGAAGGAACCCCGGCAAGCTCGTCGGGTGGAAGCTTAAGCAGCCTGCGGATCTCTGCCTCCTCGGCTTTGCACGACGCATCCGCAGCCTCTGCCTCGTCAACGGTGAATCCGAAGTCTCCTGCCGATGCGGCTGCGGCGGCCTCTTCCATCCGGGAAGCAATATAGGCTATATCCCGCTCCGTGGTGGCCCAGGTGAGACCCTTGATCTCCTCGGTGTTCTTCGGCACCTCAACCAAGTTATCAAAGAAGCTCAGAATGGCATCTCCCGGAGGCTGGATCCAGGTGGGGACGATGCCGTGGGAGTCGCACTCCGGCATTATTGCGCGCAAGGAGTCACGGGCGGTGTTGTTGCACAGCGGCACTACTCCCTTGGCGGGCCTGAACCACTCTGGGTGCGCCGGGTCATGCTTGAAAAGTTCTCGCACCATCCCTTTCAGCTCCAAAGCGGTGAAATTGAAGTTCAATCCGCAGCGCAACCTCATGATATCCGCTGCATTGCCAAATTCCCAGGTGGGCCTTTTCCTCTCTTGTAAAGGGGCAATGCGGCGGCGGAGGAAATCTGCGCCAACCTCTCCGATGGTCAGATTGGCTACCCGGAGACGGATGATTCTAACAAGGGCAATACTGAGTCTGTTGTCCTCCGGGGCCAGTTCACTCCAGTCTCTCCCGCGCACTATGGCAGTAGTGCGCGGCGCGGTGAAGGGCTCCGGCTGGTCCTCCACTACCCAGCACCAGTTTGCACGCCATTCTTCCCACTTGCCGCGGAGTTCTCCTTTCAGATATGAGTCCTTCTTATTCAAGCGGAAGATCCAGGAGATACCGCCGGAGAGGGGAGCGCCAGCCTCTACTCTAGGCATGAAGAAATGGCGAAAGAGTGCTACGTTTGGATGGATCCCTATGTAGTTTTCGCACAGATGTGCGAAAACGGCCATCGTAAGGATGGCATTGGGGGTGAAGTCTAGGAGGTGGAGGTTGTACGTGTTCATAATATCACAGAAAAACTCCGAAAACGGAGGGCACAACACGCAGTGAAAGAAGGCAGCGAAGAAGAAATACCCGCCGGGAACCAGATCTTTGGCGATGGCGGGGAAGACTCGGGTGCGGGGATGAGCCTTGGTCTCCCCGGACCAGAAGAGATAGTACTTGTTCCACAGCTCCCTCGCGCTGAGCCTCGGCGCGAAGACCACGTTCCTCTTCCGCAAGGCGGCGAACTTCGCCGCCTGCTCGGACTTCTCCTTCTTGGACTTCTCCGCTTTCGCCTTCTCGCTCTTCGGAGCCATGGCGGAGGAGGCGAGGGGAGGGGCGAGGAGCTCGACGGCGCCGCGGATGCGGAAGACGGCGGAGGAGGGGTGGGGGCGAAGAGCAGCGGAGGTTTTCTGGAGGTTGAAGACGCAATGAAAGCGAAGGAGGGAAACTGCCCCTACTTCCTCTTCTTTTAAGGGGGAGGTGGGGGACGCTCCGCATTTCCCATTAAAGAACGAGGCCACGATCTCTCCCACGACGCCGCAATCAACGCGTGCCGTTAGGGAGGGGTGCGGCGGATGCGGAAGGGGATTCGGCGTGCCGTGGGACGCGTGTGCCCGTGCACTGTTTTGGGCCTGGCCCAACAGCGCTCGGCACCGTGTGTGGCCCAGGCCCGGGGGCTCCTGTCGGTGTACTAAGATAGGGGTACCTTAGTACCCCAACTTGTGCACGGGCATTAGCAGCTTCCCGCGGCAGGGCTCACCACGTGCTCGCCGGAGACCTTTCTGATCCATATAAAGCCATTCAAAAAAAAGTATACAAGACAGAAGATCAAGGCCCCGGCAAGTGGAGCTTGCCGGGAAGGCCGCACCAGGCTCAAGATTATCACATTAACACAAGACCCTGGCAAGAGGAGCTTGCCAGGAGGACCAGAAGACTGCATTTCAGAAGATATGCCTCGGTGCACCCTGCGCCCCGGCAGGGCCCGGGGAGCGACAAGTCTCCGGGCCCGGCAAGATCAAGACCCCGGCAAGGTGCTTGCCGGGGGAAGCCTGCGCTGTGCGCCCGCGCTCCAGCTCATCGGCCCACGCGTCGTCCTGGGGCCCTTCCAGGGACGCGTGGCGGATGGCTGTGCAGCCTGGGGGACACGGTGGCACTCCACGGTGACGAGGCTATCGCCGTGGCGAACGGAGACGCATGGACGGGTGCTTTTGGGGTCGACGGTGACGGGCATTTAATGCCCTTGTCCCCCACTGTCTAAGTTAGGTGATGACCACTGTTCATCCACTGTTCACGCACTATTCCCGCACTGTTACAACTACCACCAAAGTTACATTTTTGCCCTCCTCTACGTTGACACCTGTCGGTGACCCCTTGAGCTATAAAAGGAGGCCCATGCACAACGTAGAGGGGGTTCGGAACCTAGATAGCTCTCTTGCTCGGTGTAGCTAGTTCTTCAAGCTCCCGAGCTCACAAACGCAATACAAACCAAGCAGGAGTAGGGTTTTACGCGTCCGCGCGGCCCGAACCTGGGTAAACTGCCCGCGTGTGCTCCTCGATCTGCTCTTCGTGCTCCCTCCGCTCCCTTATCGCAACGTAGAAGGGGCTCCGGTCCCATAGGTGTTCGTGGTGGACAGTTTCCCCCGACAATCATGAAAACTTACATACAAGTGGATATATATGTCAGGATCTTTCCAGCACAATGTGCTTGCCAAAGGATAAAATGTAAAAAGGAAAGGTGGATTTCACCTTGACACTTATAAGACAGGAGTAATAGATAGGCCCTTCGCAGAGGGAAGCAGAGGTTGTCATGTGTTTTTATGGTTGGATGCACAAAGTCTTAGCATAGAAGAACTTCGCTTTATATTGCCACTTGTGATAAGGACCTTTATTATGCAGTCCGTTGCTTTTATTACTTCCATATCACAAGATCGTATAAAGCTAATTTCTCCCACACTAATAAGTCATACATATTTTAGCGGATCTGCAACATGACAACTTACTTGGAAGGATCTTTCTCAATCCATGGGTAGGTATGGTGGACTCTCATGGAAAAACTGGGTTTAAGGATATATGGAAGCACAAGTAGTATCTCCACTTAGTGCGAGAAATTTTGGCTAGCATGAGGGGGAAAGGCAAGCTCAACGTGTTGGATGATCCATGACAATATACTTTATTTCGGATATAAGAAGGCGTAACCCTTTATGTTGTCTTCCTTGTCCAACATCAACTCTTTAGCATATCATACTTTAATGAGTGCTCACAATCATAAAAGATGTCCAAGATAGTATATTTGTATGTGAAACCTCTCTTCTTTTATTACTTCCTATTAATTGCAACGATGACCAAAACTATGTTTGTCAACTCCCAACAACTTTTATTTGTCATACTCTTGTATGTGGAGTCATTACTTCCCATAAGATCGATATGATCTCTTTGATACTCTTTATGTTTTCTTTTTATCATGACCCAAATGAGGAAATCAAGCCCTTGACTCAACACTAATCTTTATTATATGGCTCACGAACTCGATTACAAAGGGCAAAGCTCACAAAGCAAAAGCTCACAACTAGATCATGCTAACTTTATTCTAATAGATCAAAGATACTACCAAAAGGATCGAACTAAGTAAAGCGGTAAAGATAGGAGTGATGGTGATATGATACCGGGGTCACTCCCCCAAGCTTGGCAGTTGCCAAGGGGAGTGCCCGTACCCATATGATTATGTCTCCTTCTTCGGGGGTGGTGATGATGACTTCTTCCTCAGCTAACGCTTAAGGGCAGAATTCTGCTCCTTTAGATCATTGATCTCTTGCTCAAGTTTTAATATCTTCTTGGATAATGCCTGCTTGTTTTCCTGCAAGAGGTTAAAAGGGATAAATTCGATCTTAGGTTTCTTTACTCTGTCGGGGAGGCTTGACTTTTTGAACTCTACATGCATATCTCCCGGTTGAGGTAGTGGGAATTTGTCTTCATCTGAGCTAGTCCAATCTTTCCCCTTGGGATCATGGTCCTCTTCTTCCTTCGTGGTCCAACCATAATGCTCCAAATCACCATAGACATTAGGGTCAGCAAGGGAATAAGCCACATAGCTTTCTCCCTCTGAATCCTGGGACGACATATTGCCTTTATCTGCGACAGAAACAACTTGAAACGAAAACAGAGGATTTTTGTGTGATACAGAGGTCAAAGCCTTCGGGAGTATATATAATGAATTTTTACGGACCAAAAGGAGTAATCCACAAGAAAACGGAGTCCGGGGGACACACGGGGTGCCCACGAGGTGATGGCTTCTCGCCCCTCGTTGGTTACCCCAAGTGGAAGGTTTGAGATGCAGTGTAGCGAAAGTTTTCCCTTGGCAAAGATACCAAGGATCTATTTCCCCTGAGACTCCAAGGTTCAACAAGAAGGTGTCAACTGCTAACGGCGCCAGATATTAGCAATCAACGTGGACCTGCACACTGATACAAATAACTTTGCTCCCAACGAGTACAGAGAGGTTGTCAATCCCTCCGGCCTTGTCGTTTACAAAGGATCAAACGCAAGTGATAATAGTGATAGGTATTGCTGCAAATAGTAAGTAAAAGCAGAAAGTAAATAGCGGATGTGTTCAGTGGTGGTAATATGGACCGGGGTCCGATGATGTTCACTAGTGATGTCTCTCTCCCAAAAGACGATAAAACAGCTATGTGAGGTAAACGAATTACAGCTGGGCAATTGACAGAATTATGTGCGCAAACCAATGCTAACTATGTTGCAAGAAAGGTAGAGGTTCAAAGCATGGGCGGTACGCCAAGGCAAGTAGACCGAAATCCATCTGCATCTACTACTAATCATCCACCTTGAGATATCTATCCAGAACATCTCGCTGGTATTAAGTTGCGAGTCCCACCCATAGTGTAAACTCAAAGCAACAGACAACTGCATTAAAAGAACTTTGCGTAAAGTAAACAATCCTTGCACCCGCGGGCACAAGCACCGTTGTTTTCCCCCTTGTGGCAACAGCACATCCCCTAGACTCATGTTTCTGTCACTCAAGCTAGTTATCGAGGGGCATGAACCCACAATCAAGCATAACGTTCCCTCTTGGAGTCACTACCTACTACTTGGCCAAAGCAATAAATAGCAACGGAGAACATGCAAGAATTACTTACGAACATAAATATAAAAGAGGTAAATCAAATATATTACTCAAACACAATCTGAACATAATCTCACAATCCATCGGATCCCAGCAAACTCATCATAGCAACAGCATAAGGATTACATATGTGCCTCGATCATGTAGGGTAGCTCACGAGGTCTAATTAGTGAAGCACAAGAAGGGGAGGAGAACATCACATAGCTACTGGTCATGGACCCATGGTCCAAAGGAGACTACACACAACTCATCCGGGAGGCGTCCATGGTGGTGGAGAGGCTCCCGGTGGTGATCCTCCCCTCCGGCAGGGTGCCGGGAAGACTTCTCCTGGTGCTCCCGATCTTGGAATCTCGGCGGCGGCGGAACAGAGATGAGATCGCGAAAAAGGGTTCCGTCCTTGAGGGCTTCAGGACGCGTGTTAAAATATATGCCAAAGGGGGGCATCAGCGGAGGCCTGGGGGGCCCAGGCGCCGCCCCGGCGCGGCCAGGAGGGGGGCCGCGCCACCAGGGCGCCTGGAGCTCTGGTGGCCCCCCTCCGGCCCTACTTCGGCCGTGTGGAAGCTTCCGGAACGCTGAATTTTTATATAATTTTTCCCGGATTATTCTGGCAGTTTACGTGATGGGAAAACCTGAAATACAAAAACAGCAGAAAATAGAAACTGGCACTGGGGTGCACTGAGTTAATAGGTTAGTCCAAATATGATCAAAAGTGTATGGAAGTGTATAAATATCATAGCAATATCACCCAAAAGAGGCATGGAGCAAGCAGAGATTATAGATACGTTTTAGACGTATCAACATCCCCAAGCTTAATTCCTGCTCGTCCTCGAGTAGGTAAATGATAACAAGCATAATTTCTGTGGTGACATGCTATTAACCATATAGGACTTTTCATAGTCATATGACAAAAGCTTACTGAGACAAGGAATCTGTAGTAATTAAGTTGCCTTATGAGAGAATCACAAAGAACTGAAAGTTTTACAATATGATACTAAAACATCAAATAGATTTGTAATGAGCATGGTGTACAAATATGATAAAGTGATATCTCGCTTGCCCCCTTTAGTGAAGCAAAACTTAAATGCAGGGGCACCTCTAAGGTTTAAGTGATGACTAGATACAATGATTTCAGAATAAACGATACCATAATCATGCAAAAGACAATGCTACTTTGGGACAATGCACATTACACTCAGAATGACAATCATGCTCTCAGTAGTTGGTGCTTTAAAAGAAGGTGGAGACTCTCGAACTGTGGCTTTTGTTGGCAAGGTTGAAAACCCGTAGTCGGAAACAAAGACAAAGCATGTACCAGAGCTCTTGGTTTTAAAAACAGAGGTAATAATTTTTTTTTTTGGATTATGCATGTTCCGTCAACGAATGCTAGCAGACAACTCAATCACTTCTTGAGATGGACAAGTTTCGAGGGACGGCTCCCGAATGAGGACGATCACATCCTCTTAATCTCCTTTGTTTATCACTACCAAAGTTTTCTGATTTCTCATGAACAAAGCGTGAAGGAGGGTTTGTTTGTTATATTATTTTTGAGCCGGGCGCACTCTTTGCCAGTTCCTTCTCGTATTATGGGTTTGCACATTAGACATGCAATCCCGGGGTGAAGCTTGTCCAACTTAAAAAGATCATGAATTAACTACTACTTCCTCATGAACTAAAACAGAGGCACAAAATAGAAATGCTTTTTTGAATAATTTCGAGATGGTACATGAAAGTCTTCGTTAGGAATGGCAGGTAAATACCATGTATAGGAAGGTATGGTGGACTCATATGGCATAACTGGTTTAAAGGATTTTGGATGCACAAGCAGTCAGTCTGCTTAGTACAGGTGGAGGTTAGCAAAAGACTGGGAGCGATCAACTAAAAGAGCAATGACGGTCATAATCATGCAGAGCGACAAAGCAACATTGAATCAGGCATGGAAGTTATATCGCTACTCAGAAACAAATGATCATCAAGGCTTGACAGACTTTCTTTACAGTCTTAAATATGCGTGAGCATACGCCAAGTCAATCAAAATAAATTCTCGAAGGAAGATATTACTAAACCATACCACATCATAGGCAAACAAATCATGTTGGTACTCCAATAACACATTGGGAACCCCCCAGCTATTTGTGACTAACCATAAGAAAACATGAATTACTAAGTACCATTATGCACGTAGCATTTTTATCATAGGCATATCAACCAATGCAACAGAAGCAAACTCTCTTAATAAGATAAGCATGATAACTAAAGAGAGTTCCAGCAACCAACTAAACAAAAGCTCTTTAAAAAGATAAGCATGAAAACTAAGAGCTGAACATGATAGTAGCTATTGAAAGACAAAGAACACACACAACAAAGATAGACATGAAAATTCTATGTTATGTTCTAGGTTGAAGTGGAGCGTGTTTCTCTCCCACACAAAGAAAGCTGAGTTCCAACTCGTTATGAAAAGCAAGCAAAGCTAAAAAGGAAACTAAAAGCAAGACGCTCCAAGCATAGCACATAACACATGAAGTGATAAAAATATAGTGGAACGAAAGACGAACTGATAATGTTGATGGAGAAGGGGATGCACGGGGGCATCCCCAAGCTTAGACGCTTGAGTCTCCTTGAATATTTCTTGGGGGTGCATGGGGGCATCCCCAAGCTTGAGCGTTTGGCACTCCTGAATCTTTTTATCATCTTCCCTCGCACACTTGAAAACTCCCTTCATACATAACTCATCATAATCTGATTAGCGAGGTTAGTACCCATAATAATATAATTGTTCCTTGCTGGAAATAAGGATATTCTTGAAGGTCTACTGTTTCTCAAGATTGCCAAAAGGTTTTTGCAAAGAAAAAGCAAGCTCAAGGTTTGCAAAATGAGGGAAAGGCAAAACAGGACAGAATCTGTGAAAAACAGAACAGCAGGTAGTAAATGATTTTTTCGGGGCACTTCTGCAACTCTAATCAAAAAACTCAGAACAGACGCCCGAAAGACAATTGTATAGAGCACGCTGTCGAAAAAACTCAGACCAAAAAGATGATCTCGTGATTTTATACGAATTTTTCTATCCAAGGACAGAATCTGTTTCCTGGACAGCACGTCACAACTTTTGAACTTTCTTGCAATCAGAGGCTACACTTGGCACAAAGTTGAAAAGCAAAGATACAATGATGATGCTACTGTAGTAACAAAATCAAGACACAACGAAAGCAAAATAAAATTTTATTCATGTGGGCTGCCTCCCAAAAGCGCTTTCTTTTATGCCTTTAAGCTAGGCATAATGCAAAGAGATCAAGTTTTATCAAGAGTAAAAGAATAGCTAGCCCGTATAACGGACTCAAAAGGTAACTTAATCTTCTTCCTAGGGAAGTGTTCCATCCCTTTCTTGAGAGGAAATTGGAATTTTATATTCCCCTCTTTCATGTCAATGATAGCACCAACGGTACGAAGAAAAGGACGTCCCAAAATAATTGGACAAGAAGGTTCACATTCAATATCCATAATAGTAAAATCAAGGGAACGTAGTTGTCATTGACAATGATAAGAACATCGTCGATCCTCCCCAAAGGTTTCTTTATGGAAGAATCAACAAGACGAACACCAAAAGAGCAAGAATCAAAAGGTTTCAATTTAAGCATATCATATATTCTTTTGGGCATAACGGAGGTACTAGCTCCAACATCACATAAAGCATAGCAAGAGAAGTTATTCAACTTAATTTTAATCATAGGATCCCAACCATCTTCTAGCTTTCTAGGTATGGAGGCTTCTACTCTAAGTTTCTCCTCCCTAGCTTTGATGAGAGCATTAGTGATATGCTCTGTGAAGGCAAGGTTAAGCGTGCTAGTGCGGGGATCTCTAGACATCTTATGAAGGAAATCAATAACTTCGGTAAGAGTGCAATTATCAAAATCAAGGTCACTACTATCAAGTAAAGTGGTAGTGGTGTCCTTTAGGTTCACTTGTTTGGTAGTTTCTATGGTCATAGCATCACCATTAATAGGTCCATTGGGACCAGGAGTGCATTGGGTGCTAAGAGTTTGGATATCCTCAACAACTTGGATAGTAGCAACAGTGTGGTGGGTAGGAAGGTTCTTAATTCTATCTTCTTCCTCCCTTTCTCTAGCCCATCTCTCTTTAAGTTTAGCCAACATCCTAATGTTTTCATTAATTTGCACTTGAATAGC
Organism: Secale cereale; assembly: GCA_902687465.1. Lineage (NCBI taxonomy): Eukaryota > Viridiplantae > Streptophyta > Magnoliopsida > Poales > Poaceae > Secale > Secale cereale. The sequence goes on from LR738714.1 coordinate 757,335,685, forward strand.
ATTCATAGGAGTGACCTTCCTCTCCTCAAGAGGAGAAGTTCTAATTTTAAGCAATTCTACCTCATGGGCTAAATTGTCTACCTTCGAAGAGAGATTATCTAGTTTGTTTAGTTTTTCTTCTACACTCTTATTAAAGGCTTTTTGGGTAGTGATGAAATCTTTAAGCATAATTTCTAGTTCAGTAGTGGAGTTCTTGGTGCTAGGATAAGCATTGTTGTTCCCATAAGAATTAGAGGGGATCGGTCTAGGATTGCTACCAAAATTACTCCTATAAGCATTGTTGTTGAAATTGTTTCTAGAGATAAAGTTCACGTCTACTTGTTCTTGAGCAATCAAAGAATTTAAAGGAACATCACGAGGATCAGTAGAAGATTGCTTCGAAAGTAGAGACATGATCAAGTCAACTTTTTCATTTAGGGAGGAAATCTCCTCGACAGAGTTTACCTTCCTACCTGTTGGAGCGCGTTCGGTGTGCCATTGGGAATAGTTGGTCATCATCTCATCGAGAAGCTTCGTGGCAGCACCAAGTGTAGTTGACATAAAGGTTCCTCCCGCGGCCGAATCTAACAAGTTCCGCGAGGTAAAGTTCAAGCCTGCATAAAAAGTTTGGATAACCATCCAAGTAGTCAAACCATGAGTAGGGCAGTTCTTGACAAGAGATTTCATACGTTCCCAAGCTTGGGCAACGTGTTCATTATCCAATTGTTTAAAATTCATTATGTTACTTCTTAGTTGGATAATTTTAGCAGGTGGATAGTATTTTCCAATAAAAGCATCTTTGCACTTGTCCCATGAATCTATGCTATTTCTAGGCAAAGATTGAAACCAAAATTTAGCTCCTCCTCTCAAGGAGAAAGGAAAAAAGCTTAAGCTTAACTATATTACCATCTATTTCTTGGTACTTTTGCATATCACAAAGTTCAACAAAATTGTTTAAGTGTAAAGCAGCATCATCTCCAGCACCGGAGAATTGATCTTTCATAACTAGATTCAGTAAAGCAGGTTTAATTTCATAAGAAGGTGCTGAAGTGGCAGGTGTAGTGATAGGCGTGCAAATAAAGTCATCGTTGTTATGACTAGTGAAGTCACACAACTTGGTGTTCTCGGTGGAACCCATAGCAGCAAGCAAGCAAGATAACTATTTTTGTGATTTTCGATAAAAGATACTAAAACAAAAATGAAAGGTAAACTAACAAGACTAAAAAGCAAAGGTAAAAGATAGCGTGCAACTCCTCTATCTTGAAGAGTGGAGTCCCCGACAACGGCGAAAGAAAACTTTGCTTGATGGCTTCTCGCCCCTCGTTGGTTACCCCAAGTGGAAGGTTTGAGATGCAGTGTAGAGGAAGTTTTCCCTTGGCAAAGATACCAAGGATCGATTTCCCCTGAGACTACAAGGTTCAACAAGAAGGTGTCAACTGCTAACGGCGCCAGATATTAGCAATCAACGTGGACCTGCACACAGATACAAATAACTTTGCTCCCAACGGGTACAGAGAGGTTGTCAATCCCTCCGGCCTTGTCGTTTACAAAGGATCAAACGCAAGTGATAATAGTGATAGGTATTGCTGCAAATAGTAAGTAAAAGCAGAAAGTAAATAGCGGATGTGATCAGTGGTGGTAATATGGACCGGGGTCCCATGATGTTCACTAGTGATGCCTCTCTCCCAAAAGACGATAAAACAGCTATGTGAGGTAAACGAATTACAGCTGGGCAATTGACAGAATTATGTGCGCAAACCAATGCTAACTATGTTGCAAGAAAGGTAGAGGTTCAAAGCATGGGCGGTACGCCAAGGCAAGTAGACCGAAATCCATCTGCATCTACTACTAATCATCCACCTTGAGATATCTATCCAGAACATCTCGCTGGTATTAAGTTGCGAGTCCCACCCATAGTGTAAACTCAAAGCAACAGACAACTGCATTAAAAGAACTTTGCGTAAAGTAAACAATCCTTGCACCCGCGGGCACAAGCACCGTTGTTTTCCCCCTTGTGGCAACAACACATCCCCTAGACTCATGTTTCTGTCAGTCAAGCTAGTCATCGAGGGGCATGAACCCACAATCAAGCATAACGTTCCCTCTTGGAGTCACTACCTACTACTTGGCCAAAGCAATAAATAGCAACGGAGAACATGCAAGAATTACTTATGAACATAAATATAAAAGAGGTAAATCAAATATATTACTCAAACACAATCTGAACATAATCTCACAATCCATCGGATACCAGCAAACTCATCATAGCAACAGCATAAGGATTACATATGTGCCTCGATCATGTAGGGCAGCTCACGAGGTCTAATTAGTGAAGCACAAGAAGGGGAGGAGAACATCACATAGCTACTGGTCATGGACCCATGGTCCAAGGGAGACTACTCACAACTCATCCGGGAGGCGTCCATGGTGGTGGAGAGGCTCCCGGTGGTGATCCTCCCCTCCGGCAGGGTGCCGGGAAGAGTTCTCCTGGTGCTCCCGATCTTGGAAGCGCGGCGGCGGCGGAACAGAGATGAGATCGCGAAAAAGGGTTCCGTCCTCGAGGGTTTCGGGACGCGTGTTAAAATATATGCCAAAGGGGGGCATCAGCGGAGGCCTGGGGGGCCCAGGCGCCCCCCCGGCGCGGCCAGGAGGGGGGCCGCGCCACCAGGGCGCCTGGAGCCCTGGTGGCCCCCCTCCGGCCCTACTTCGGCCGTGTGGAAGATTCCGGAACGCTGATTTTTTATATAATTTTTCCGGGATTTTCTGGCAGTTTACGTGACGGGAAAACCTGAAATACAAAAACAGCAGAAAACAGAAACTGGCACTGGGGTGCACTGAGTTAATAGGTTAGTCCAAATATGATCAAAAGTGTATGGAAGTGTATAAATATCATAGCAATATCACCCAAAAGAGGCATGGAGCAAGCAGAAATTATAGATACGTTTTAGACGTATCACGAGGCAGGGGGCGCGCCCTGGGAAGGGGGGCGCGCCCTCCACCCTCATGGACGCCTCGTGTCTCTTCTGGACTGCGGTTTATTTTCCTATTTTTCTAAATATTCCAAAACGGAGAAAAATTGCCTTTAGGACTATTTTGGAGTCGGTTTACTTACATTATCACGTACCTATTCCTATTCGGAGGCTGAATCGTTTTGGAAAGTGTCCCTTATGTATTCCTCCGGGGTTACGTTTTCAATAACATTAGTGTCAACATTTATAGGATTACCTGAGATATAATGTTTGATTCTTTGACCGTTCACCACCTTCGGATTTGTGCCTTCAAAGTTGTTGATTTTTATGGCACTGGAACGATAGACCTCCTCGATAACGTAAGGTCCTTCCCACTTGGAGAGAAGTTTTCCTGCAAAAAATCTTAAATGGGAGTTGTATAGCAAGACATAATCACCTACGTTAAATTCACGCTTTTGTATCCTTTTGTCATGCCATCTTTTAACTTTTTCTTTAAACAGTTTGGCATTCTCATAGGCCTTGGTTCTCCATTCATCGAGACAGCTAATGTCAAATAGCCTCTTCTCACCGGCAAGTTTGAAATCATAGTTGAGCTCTGTAATGTCCCAATATGCCTTATGTTCTAGCTCAAGAGGTAAGTGACAAGCTTTTCCATATACCATCTTATATGGAGACATACCCATAGGATTTTTGTATGCAGTTCTATAGGCCCATAATGCATCATCAAGTTTCTTGGACCAATTCTTCCTGGACCTATTAACTGTCTTTTGCAAGATTAATTTCAATTCCCTATTACTTAGTTCAACTTGACCACTAGTCTGTGGGTGATAGGGCGATGCAATTCTATGGTTGACATCATACTTAGCAAGCATCTTACGGAAAGCACAATGAATAAAGTGCGAACCACCATCGGTCATTAGATATCTAGGGACTCCAAACCTCGGAAATATAACTTCTTTAAGCATCTTAATAGAGGTGTGATGACCCACAACCGTAAGGGATCTATTGCAGCGTTTTCGATAAGTAAGAGTGTCGAACCCAACGAGGAGCAGAAGGTATTGATAAGTGATTCTGAGCAAGGAATAACTGCAAGCACTGAAAGATAACTTTTTAGGGGTTTTCTTGATATAAGCAACAGGAAAGTAAAAGCGAGCAAAGTAAAAGGCACTGGAGAGTAACAAGTGGCCCAATCCATTCTGGGCAAAGGAGAGGCCTAGCAACTGAACTTATAAAGGCTAAAGTGTTCTTGAGGACACACGGGAGAGGTAGTCATGTGCTTTCGCCATATTCCGTATCGGTACTATGCGATGTGTTGATAAGTGTTGAGTGGGTGGATCTATGCTAGTACACCCTCTAGACTAAGATGAGTGCACTCTTATGATTAAACACCTTGCAAGCATCCGCAAATACAAGATAGTATTTAAGGCAAAAGCCTAACCATAGCAATACGATCGATGATCCATTGTTCCCTTGTGCAAAAGCGTGCGAACTGGGGTTCAGGTTTATGTCACTCCGGCAACCCACCGTAAGCATTCTTTGTACACAATGTATTCCCCTAGGTCCTTAATAAGGCGAAGTGTTGAGTGTTCGACTCACACAACACCACTAGGAAAATAACAACACAACTTAAGTATCAAACAACACATATTACTTCAACATCATATGACTACTAACAACAAGACTTCTCCCATGTCCTCAAGAACTAAAGTAACTACTCACAAGACATAAAAGAGATCATGATCAGTGGAGATAGATGGATGATAAACAATCTGGACACAATGATATTTCTCCAACAAAACTCAATAGCATTCACCACAAAGTAGTAATCAACACCGATAGGGTAGAGAGGATAGATAGTACGGATTAAAACACAAGTTGCAATTGTGAGATGAGATTGGATGAAGATGGAGATGGTGCTGATGTTGGGGATTATGTTGATGATGATCTCGATGATGCCCGTGACGATGGTGATGACGATGGCGATGATCTCCCCTTCCGGGAGGTGATCTCCCCGGCGGAATCTGCCTGCCGGAGATGGCTTTTCTTCTCTATAGGTTTCCGCCACGGAGTGGCGGCGGAACTCCGTAAACTCTCCCCCTTTTAGCGTTTCTGGATGACGAGGAGTATATAGGCCAGAGGGGGGAGCCTGGAGTGGGCCAGGGGCTCCAGGCGCCCTCCCGGCGCGGCCAAGGTGGGGGCCGCGCCAGGTGGCCGCCTAGGCACCCTGTGGCCCCCCTCTGGTTGCTCTTTTGCGTATCTTCGTGATCCTTCAAGAAAATACCCTCCGTCGATTTTCAGGTAATTTGGAGGTATTCTTCTTCAGCAACTCAGCTTCCACTTTTTACCGCTGAATCCTGCGTCTGCTGCTTCGGCACCGGAAAGTTGCAAACTGTGTAGAATAGGTCAAAACAACATAAGAACATCATCGTAATGTGAAATATATCAATGAATAAGGATGAATTACGATATAAAATAGTGATGCATTTTGGACGTATCAACACCCCCAAGCTTAGACCTTGCTTGTCCCCAAGCGAATACTGAGCTCGGTAAACCTGTCCACAAGTTTAGAGAGTGAAGTATCGATAAATAGAATACGGACAAGAAGCATCACAGTTTCTTCACCAAACTCAAATATCCTCAATAGCAATCTTCAACTCATAAGGCCCTTATAAAAGAGTGGTAATACTTATAATCGAAAGCAGGGCTAAGGAAACTCATCAAATCATGGCAAACATGTCCTTTGGTCAAAGAACAACTAATAGCTTTTACTTTTGCTCTTTCTCTTTATGTTTTGATGAGATTAATTGAAGCTTTTGAAAGAACATGTTATTAGGCAAGAAGTGGAAGTGTTAACACAAAGGAAGATGTTTGCTTTAGCTGGGCTAGACAAACAACTTACTTATCAAATGATAATGTCAACAAGGATATGATATGACAAATCTTAATGCAACTTTATATGAATGAATCCTCGTCAACATCAAATGTCTGCTCTCTTTAAGAATAGAAGGAAGTAGGAATAACTGACTCAACCTAAAACTAAGAGATAGGCCCTGCTTTAGGGAAGTAGGGAAAACTCATGTGCTATCCTTAAATCAAACAGAATGAAAACAAGTTTTGAGAGGTGCATGATTTGTCAACGAATGCTAATAGATAACTCAATTACTCCTCAAACTGGACAAGTTTCGAGGAACGGCTCCCGCACGGGGACGATCACATCCCCTTAATCTCCTTTGTTTATCACTGCCAAATTTTTCTGATTTCTCATGAACAAAGCGTGAAGGAGGGTTTGTTTGTTGTATTATCTTTTATGAGCCGGGCGCACTCATGCCAGTTCCTCCTCGTATTAGGGGTTTGCAGATTAGACATGCAATCCCGGGGTAAAACTTGTCCAACTTAAAAAGATCATGAATTAACTACTACTTTCTCATGAGCTAAAACAGGGGCACAAAATAGAAGATTTTGAACATTTAAGGATAACACATAAATTCTATACTTTAGGAGGTGGTAGTGGAATACCACGAATAGGAAGGTATGGTGGACTCATATGGAAGGTATTGGTTTAAGGGTATGGATGGACAAGCAGAATTCCGCTTAGTACAGAGTTTAGGCTAGCAAAGGCTTTGAGAGAACAGACAATTGATGATGACTAAGATGCAAAGCAATATAAAGCATAAAAATTGAAATAAGCATAACACAACAAGTTGTCTTCCTTGTCAGCATAACACTTCAAGCATAATAACATAAAGGTTTTGGCTATGTCGCTACTTTAAGAAAATCATGCTTGTTGTTATGACCAAAGCTATGTTTGCCAAGATTAAATAAAGTTTTCAAAGCCATACCTGATATAAGGTCAATACTCCCCATAAGAATCATCATATAAGGCCGATTGCGTGAAGAGAATACCGAGTGCAGCAAAGGAACCAATAGACTTCTCATTAATATTCCATCATAGACGACTCCACACTCACGGATACAATCTCTCCACAGAAGGAGTGATAGACCTCAATGCACACACCTATTTCATATAATAACCTCCCTAGACATGATACGACTCTACTTGACTCTAAAAGACAAAATATAAAGATAAAGATACCGGGCACTCCCCCAAGCTTGGAACAAGCCAAGGGGATGCCATTACCCAAGGAGATTTCACTCCTCATTCTTGTTGACGTTGATTCTTCAAATCTCTTATGACACGGCGAAGGGTTTGGTTTTCCTTCTCCAAGATCTCCACTTGTACCTTTAGTACACGGAAATCTTCGCACAGCTGATTGGTGATGCGATAAGCCTCGGAGATGGTGGAGAGCGTACGTTGATCTTCAAGTGAAGTAGAGGGCCCTGAAAGGTTAAGAGAAAGATCATAATGAGGTTGGACAGATCCCACCATGATGGGATTGCTTGGGCCTCCTTGTTGTTGGGCAGTGATAGTCTTGACTTCCTCCCTCACGGAGCGCTCCATCTCCGCTTGTCTTGCGGCAATCTCTTCTTCGGTAGCCCAGTCAACGTGCTTCCCTTGATTAAGATCCTTCTGGACTTGACGTAGACGCCATCCCAAGAAGTCCTCTCCGCACGAGCCACAAGAAGACATCTCTAACAATAACTTTTTACCCTGGCAGAAACAGATCGAAAAGAAAACACACGAAATCGCGAGATAAGTTGCCGGAACAATCCGGGCAAATATATAGCAAAAATTTCTGCACAGAAAGGAAGGTAACAAGCTAAAGTGGGGTCGGAGACAGACTCCTGGGTGCCCAGGCGGCCTCCCGGCACGGACAGGAGGTAGGCCGCGCCAGGGGGGGGCGCCTGGGCCCCCTGGAGCTTGTCTCCGGCTCCACTTAGGCTTAGAATTTTCCTAATTTTGCAAAAACTCATAATATGGAACTTTTATGGCGGTTCGTGATGTTTCCTTACCGTAATACATACTTTTTTCTTATTCTGCTTCTGCTGGTGTCTGAAACAGGGTTGCAACATGTTCTTCGTGAGTTGTTGTGTATATCATATTCACATCAACATTGACAGGGTCTCCTGCTATGTAATGCTTAAGTCTTTGCCCATTCACAACTTGAGGTTTGGTGCCTTCAAAATTGTTAATCTTGATTGCACCAGACCGATAGACTTCTTCAATATGAAATGGCCCTTCCCACCTGGAAAGTAGTTTGCCTGGAGAAAACCTGAAACGGGATCTAAACAACAAAACTTTATCACCAACATTAAATTCACGTTTCAGAATCCTCCTATCATGCCACTTCTTTACCTTTTCCTTGAACATTTTAGCGCTCTCGTAAGCTTCACTTCTCCACTCATCTAGAGAAGTCAAGTTCATGAGACGCTTCTCACCAGCTAACTTTGGGTCAGCATTAAGCTCTCTAACAGCCCAGAAAGCTTTGTGCTCTAATTCTAATGGCAAATGGAAAGCCTTGCCATAAACCATCTTATAGGGGGACATGCCCATGGGGTTTTTGTAAGCAGTTCTATACGCCCACAAAGCATCTCCTAACTTATTTGACCAGTCCTTTCTATTTCTGTTTACTATCTTCTGTAAGATCAACTTGATCTCTCTATTGGTGAGCTCAACTTGCCCACTAGTTTGAGGATGGTACGGTGAAGCAATTCTATGATTGACATCGTACTTAGCTAAAGCTTTTCTAAAAGCTCCATGCGTGAAGTGTGATCCTCCATCAGTCATGAGATACCTAGGTACACCAAACCTAGGGAAAATCACATCTTTGAGCATTTTCAAAGATGTCTTGTGATCAACACTTTCAGTGGGGATTACTTCAACCCACTTGGTCACATAATCAACAGCTACTAAAATGTGAGTGTACTTGTGCGAAGAAGGAAAAGGACCCATAAAATCAAAACCCCAGCAATCAAAAGGTTCAATCACTAGTGAGTAATTCATAGGCATCTCATTCCTTCTACTAATGTTACCAACTCTCTGACATTTATCATAGGCTAAAACATAATTTCTAGCATCCTTAAAGAGAGTAGGCCAATAAAAACCTGATTGAAGAACCTTATGTGCGGTCCTCTCACCGGCATGATGTCCTCCATAGGGACTATCATGACATTGTCTGAGAATGTCCTTCTGCTCATGTTCCGGTATGCATCTTCTCACGATCCTGTCTAGACCTTCTTTGAAAAGATGTGGGTCATCCCAAAAGTAGTGCCTCAAATCATGAAAGAACTTCTTCCTTTGCTGAAATGTTAAACCTGGAGGCAAATACTTCGCAACGATAAAATTAGCATAATCTGCAAACCAAGGATCGGAAAGAGATTGTACTTTTACAATGGCAAGTTGCTCGTCTGAAAAACTGTCGTTGGCTGGGATGGGATCATGCGGTATATCTTCCATCCTTGAAAGATTGTCCGCCACCGGATTGTCTTCTCCTTTCCTATCAACAATCTACAAATCAAATTATTGAAGAAGGAGTACCCATCTGATAAGTCTTGGCTTGGCATCCTTCTTTGTCATAAGGTACTTAATGGCAGCATGGTCAGTATGAATAATAACTTTGGAATCAACAATATACTGCCTAAACTTATCACAAGCAAACACTACAGCTAAGAATTCCTTATCAGTAGTAGCATAATTCTTTTGAGCACTATCAAGGGTTTTACTAGCATAATGTATAACATTCAATTTCTTATCAACCCTTTGCCCTAAAACAGCTCCAACAGCAAAATCACTAGCATCACACATAATCTCAAAAGGTAAATTCCAGTCAGGTGGTTGTACTATAGGAGCGGTTATTAAAGCTTTCTTAAGAACTTCAAAAGCCTCCTTACAATCTTCATCAAATACAAAAGGAACGTCCTTCTGGAGAAGATTAGTGAGGGGTCTCGAAGTCTTAGAAAAGTCTTTAATAAATCTTATATAGAAACCAGCATGACCGAGAAAACTGCGAATACCTTTGATGTCCCTTGGATAGGGCATCCTCTCAATTGCTTCGATCTTGGCCTTGTCCACCTCAATTCCCCTTTCGGAAATCTTGTGAACAAGAACAATTCCTTCGTTAACCATGAAGTGGCACTTCTCCCAGTTGAGTACCAGATTTGTCTCCTCACATCTCTGCAAAACTTTATTAAGGTTGTGGAGACAATGGTCAAAGGAAGTTCCATAGACGGAGAAATCGTCCATGAAGACTTCCACAATCTCCTCACAGAAACCATGAAAGATAGCAGACATACACCTTTGAAAAGTAGCAGGGGCATTACATAAACCAAAAGGCATACGCCTGTAAGCATAAGTACCATAGGGACAAGTAAAAGTGGTCTTCTCTTGATCAGCAGTGTTAACATGAATTTGAGAGAAGCCTGAATAACCATCGAGGTAACAAAAGTGGGTAATTTTGGATAACCTTTCAAGCATTTGGTCGATGAACGGCAACGGGTAGTGATCCTTCCTGGTTGCCTTGTTCAGCTTCCTGTAATCAATACACATTCTATATCCAATAATAATTCTCTAAGGTATTAGTTCATTCTTATCATTAGGAACCACAGTTGTACCTCCTTTCTTAGGAACACAATGTACCGGGCTTACCCACTTGCTATCAGCTATAGGGTAGATAATACCTGCGGCTAGAAGCTTGAGAATCTCAGTTCTTACAACATCCATCATCTTCGGGTTCAACCGTCGTTGATGATCAACAACTGGTTTAGCATCGGGCTCAAGGTTGATAGTATGTTGACAGATAGATGGACTAATCGCCTTAAGGTCATCAAGGGTACAGCCAATTGCACCTCGGTGTTTACGAAGTACTTCCAATAGTCGCTCTTCTTCATATCCTGAAAGGTTAGAGTTGATAATAACAGGATATACTTTCTTTTCATCTAAATAAGCATACTTGAGCGTATCGGGAAGAGGTTTAAGATCGAACACCGGGTCTTCTTTTGGTTTTGATAAAATTCCCAAAGGTTCAACCGGAAGGTTGTGCTTCAGGATAGCAGGTTGTCTCAAGAATATTTCATCTAGTTCATTTATTTCCTGCATATGCAAATCATTCTCGTGGTCCTCCATATATTGCTGCAAAGGATCATTAGGGGGAATAGCAATAGAAGCAATACTTTCAATAATTTTATCATCACTAGGTAAATCGGTACCACGAGGCTGCTTAGAGAACTTAGAAAAGTTAAATTCATATGGCTCACCATTGAATTCAACAGAAACTTTACCTTTCTTGCAATCTATTATAGCTCCACAAGTTCTGAGAAAAGGTCTACCAAAAATAATAGGACAAAAATTGTCCCTCACTGAACCAAGAACTAGAAAGTCGGTAGGGTATTTTACCTTTCCACATAGGACTTCAACGTCTCTCAAAATTCCGATAGGAGAGATCGTTGCTCTATTTGCAAGATGAATGGTAACATCAACTTCTTCAAGTTCACAAGGTGAAATCTCACCGATGATCTCTTGATAAAGTGAATAGGGGATAGCACTAGCACTCGATCCCAAATCGCATAGCCCATAATAATTGTGATCTCCTATTTTAACAGATACTACTGGAGTACCTGAAATTGGGCCTTTATTCTTGGCTGTGACAAGGTTAGTGGAAACAGCACAAAAATTTACATTGGAATCCAAAACATCATTAGTAACAAGGTCTTTAACCAATGCAACTTGAGGCTCGACCTTGATCTAGTCCTCAGGCTCATCAATTCTTCTCTCACTTTTATTTATTATGCCTGTCACAAGAGAGTGCTCCCTTATCCTTTCGGGAAAAGGAGGCTTTTCATATATAACTGCAGGCAAAATAGGGTCAGCAACATGAATATCAACAGGTAACTCTTTGAAAGGTTCATGATGCTGATCTCTCTTCTTTTTAAAAGAATCAACGTGAGAGGCAAAATCCTTACAGAAATCAATCATTAGATGGGAATCAAGACCAATCTTAGAGCAAAAGGTATTGAAGTAATCAGTTTTCACATAGCTCTCAATATAATCATGCTCATAATTTATAGCGGGTTCAATACCTTTATCGATTTCCCAATCTTCGGTATTCCTCTGGATCCTTTCAATGAGATCCCACCTTTCTTCAACGCTCTTTGTCTGAAATACCCCACTAGAGGAGGCATCCAACATCTCCTTATCCTGACGAGAAAGCCTGGCATAAAAATTTGTAAGTATAATTTTCTTGGGGAGCTCATGAATAGGACATTTGAGAATTAGGGACTTCAATCTCCCCCAAGCTTGAGCAATGCTTTCTCCGTCACGAGACCTAAAGTTATAGATATAGTTCCTGTCTCGATGAATTTCATGAAGAGGATAAAACTTGGTATAAAAGAGAGACATAAGCTCTTGCCAATCAAGCAAGTGTGAGTTATCGAGAAGCTTATACCAATCTGAAGCTTTATCTATAAGCGATACGGAGAACAATTTCCTCATGACAAACTCCATTGATACACCTGCAAGCTTAAATAATGAACATAGTTGTGACAGATATAGCAAGTGTTCACCGGGATGTCTGTCTCCTGCATAACGATTAGCCAAAACATAATCGATAATACCAGCTGGTATTTTATAGGGCACAATTTCAGTAGGGGGAGGAGCAACCACCACAGATGTGGGGCGTCTTCCCACAAGCAACGATCCAATAGCAAGGTTGTCCATAAGGACAAAGAGCAGCAACAGCAAAATAAAAACAGAAATATAAAAACTTCCTTACCAGCTTCACTTACCAATAGCGCTACACTCCCCGGCAACAGCGCCAGAAAACGGTACTTGATGACCCACAACCGTAAGGAGCGTTTTCGATAAGTAAGAGTGTCGAACCCAGCGAGGAGCAGAAGGTATTGATAAGTGATTCTGAGCATGGAATAACTGGAAGCACTGAAAGATAACTTTTTAGGGGTTTTCTTGATATAAGCAACAGGAAAGTAAAAGCGAGCAAAGTAAAAGGCACTGGAGAGTAACAAGTGGCCCAATCCTTTCTGAGCAAAGGAGAGGCCTAGCAACTGAACTTATAAAGGTTAAAGTGTTCTTGAGGACACACGGGAGAGGTAGTCATGTGCTTTCGCCATATTCTGTATCGGTACTATGTGATGTGTTGATAAGTGTTGAGTGGGTGGATCTATGCTAGTTCACCCTCTAGACTAAGATGAGTGCACTCTTATGATTAAACACCTTGCAAGCATCCGCAAATACAAGATAGTATTTAAGGCAAAAGCCTAACCATAGCAATGCGATCGATGATCCATTGTTCCCTTGTGCAAAAGCGTGCGAACTGGGGTTCAGGTTTCTGTCACTCCGGCAACCCACCGTAAGCATTCTTTGTACACAATGTATTCCCCTAGGTCCTTAATAAGGCGAAGTGTTGAGTGTTCGACTAACACAACACCACTAAGAAAATAACAACACAACTTAAGTATCAAACAACACATATTACTTCAACATCATATGACTACTAACAACAAGACTTCTCCCATGTCCTCAAGAACTAAAGTAACTACTCACAAGACATAAAAGAGATCATGATCAGTGGAGATAGATGGATGATAAACTGGACACAATGATATTTCTCCAACAAAACTCAATAGCATTCACCACAAAGTAGTAATCAACACCGATAGGGTAGAGAGGATAGATAGTACGGATTACAACACAAGTTGAAATTGTGAGATGAGATTGGATGAAGATGGAGATGGTGCTGATGTTGGGGATGATGTTGATGATGATCTCGATGATGCCCGTGGCGATGGTGATGACGATGGCGATGATATCCCCTTGCGAGAGGTGATCTCCCCGGCGGAATCTGCCCACCGGAGATGGCTTTTCTTCTCTGTAGGTTTCCGCCACGGAGCGGCGGCGGAACTCCGTAAACTCTCCCCCTTTTAGGGTTTCTGGATGACGAGGAGTATATAGGCCAGAGGGGGGAGCCTGGAGTGGTCCAGGGGCTCCAGGCGCCCTCCCGGCGCGGCCAGGGTGGGGGCCGCGCCAGGTGGCCGCCTGGGCACCCTGTGGCCCCCCTCTGGTTGTTCTTTTGCGTATCTTCGTGATCCTTCTGGAAAAAACCCACCGTCGATTTTCAGGTAATTTGGAGGTATTCTTCTTCAGCAACTCAGCGTCCACTTTTTACCGCTGAATCCTGCGTCTGCTGCTTCGGCACCGGAAAGTTGCAACTGTGTAGAATAAGTCAAAACAACATAAGAACATCATCGTAATGTGAAATATATCAATGAATAAGGATGAATTACGATATAAAATAGTGATGCATTTTGGACGTATCAAGGTGTTATGATCAGCGCTACTAGTTGGAATAGCTTCTACCCACTTAGTAACGTAGTCAACAGCAACTAAAATATGTGTGTACCCGTTAGAGGCAGGAAAAGGTCCCATAAAATCGAAGCCCCAAACATCAAATGGTTCAATAACAAGTGAATAGTTCATAGGAATTTCTTGACGTCTACTAATATTACCAATTGTTTGACATTCATCACAAGATAAGACAAACATGCGGGCATCCTTGAAGAGAGTAAGTCAATAAAAACCGGATTGCAATACCTTGTGTGCAGTTCTATCTCTCGCATGGTGTCCTCCATACGCTTCGGAGTGGCACTTGCGTAGGATTTGTTCCTGTTCATGCTCAGGTACACAACGTCTAATAATACCATCTACTCCTTCTTTATAAAGATGTGGGTCATCCCAGAAGTAATGTCTCAAATCATAGAAGAACTTTTTATTTTGCTGGTATGTGAAGCTAGGAGGTATAAACTTAGCAACAATATAATTAGCATAATCAGCATACCATGGAGCAGTACGAGAAGTATTTATGACAGCTAATTGTTCATCAGGAAAGCTATCATTAATAGGTTGTGGGTCATCAAGTATATTCTCTAACCTAGACAAGTTATCTGCTACCGGGTTCTCAGCTCCCTTTCTATTAATAATATGCAAGTCAAATTCTTGTAGCAAGAGAACACATCTAATAAGTCTAGGTTTAGCATCTTTCTTTTCTATAAGGTATTTGATAGCAGCATGATCAGTGTGAATAGTTACTTTAGAATCAACAATATAGGGTCTAAACTTATCACAAGCAAACACAACTGCTAAAAATTCATTCTCAGTGGCGGCATAATTTCTTTGGGCACTATCTAGAGTTTTACTAGCATACTGGATACCATTCAATTTCTTATCAACTCTTTGCCCTAGAACAGCTCCTACATCATAATCACTAGCATCGCACATAATCTCAAAGGGTAAATTCCAGTCAGGAGGCTGAACAATAGGTGCAGAGATCAATGATTTGTTCAAATGCTTCTAGAGAATCATCATCAAAGACAAAAGGAATATCCTTTTGTAAGAGATTAGTCAGAGGCCTGGAGATTTTGGAGAAGTCCTTTATGAACCTCCTATAAAACCCGGCATGACCAAGGAAACTTCGTATACCTTTGATGTCCTTGGGGCATGGCATCTTTTCAATAGCATCAACTTTAGCCTTGTCAACTTCAGTACCTCTTTCAGAAATTTTATGTCCCAAGACAATGCCTTCATTAACCATAAAGTGGCACTTCTCCCAATTCAAGACAAGATTAGTGTCTTCACATCTCTGCAAAACTCGATCAAGGTTGCTTAAGCAATCATCAAAAGAAGTTCCGTAAACGGAGAAATCATCCATGAAAACCTCAACAATCTTTTCACAAAAATTAGAGAATATAGCCATCATGCATCTTTGAAAGGTAGCAGGTGCATTACATAAACCAAAAGGCATACGTCTATAAGCAAAGGTACTGAAAGGACAAGTAAAAGTGGTCTTTTCTTGATCCCCTTTTCACACAGGTATTTGAGAGAAACCATAATAACCATCTAGAAAGCAGAAATGAGTATGTCTGGATAACCTTTCTAGCATTTGATCAATGAATGGCAAGGGGTAATGATCTTTCTTAGTAGCTTTATTTAACTTACGGAAATCAATTACCATCCTATAACCTGTAACTATTCTTTGTGGGATCAATTCATCTTTATCATTAGGAACAACAGTCATACCTCCTTTCTTGGGTACACAATGGACATGACTTACCCACTGGCTATCAGCAACGGGATAAATAATACCTGCCTCTAGGAGCTTTAGTATTTCCTTCCTTATCACTTCTTTCATCTTAGGATTTAACCGTCGCTGATGATCAATAACTGGTTTAGCATTTTCTTCCAATTTTATCTTGTGTTGGCATATAGTGGGACTAATGCCCTTAAGATCATCCAGAGTATATCCAATAGTAGCTCGGTGCTTCTTCAGAGTTTTCAATATTTTTTCTTCTTCCTGCTCTGAAAGGTTAGCACTAATAATAACAGGATATATCTTCTTTTCATCAAGATAAACATACTTAAGATTATCAGGCAAAGGTTTAAGTTCAAACATGGGATCACCCTTGGGTGGAGGAGGATCCCCTAGGATTTCAACAGGCAAGTTGTTTTTCAGTACGGGTCCCTGTGTAAGGAATATTTCATCTATCTCCCTTCTCTTGTTCATATGCATATCATTTTCATGGTCTAGCAGGTATTGTTCTAAAGGATCATTAGGTGGCATGGCAATAGAAGCAAGACCAATAATTTCATCCTTAATGGGTGATGCCTTTTCAATGGGTTGTCTACGGAATTTAGCAAAGCTAAAATCATGAGACATATCCCTAATCCAACAGTGACAATATCTTTCACACAGTCTATCTTGGCATTAACAGTATTCAAGAAGGGTCTACCAAATATAATGGGACAGAATGCATCTTGTGGGGAACTAAGAACAAGAAAATCAGCAGGGTATTTGATCTTGCCACACAAGACTTCAATATCTCTAACAATCCCAACTGGTGAAATAGTGTCTCTATTAGCAATCTTAATAGTAACATCAATCCCTTCTAACTCAACAGGTGCAATATCATGCATAATTTCGTTATACAAATCAAGAGGGATAATATTCGCACTAGCACCTACGTCACATAAACCATGATAGCAATGATCTCCTATTTTAACAGATATAACAGGCAAGCCTACAACAGGTTTATGTTTATTCCTAGCATTGGGTTTGGCTATTCTAGCAGACTCTTCTTGGAGGTAAATAACATGTCCATCTAAATCTTCTACCAAGAGATATTTAACCATAGCAACACTAGGTTCAACTTTAATTTTCTCAGAGGGTGTAGGTGTCCTAGTATTGGTCTTACGAACTACAGCTGAAGGTTGAGCATGATCCTTTATCCTAACAGGGAAAGGTGGTTTCTCAATATAAGCGGTAGGTATAACAGGATCAACATTGTAAGTGATAATCTTTTCTTCAACTTTAATAGGTTCAACTACTTTTACTTCAATAGGGGGATGATGTTTAAACCACTTCTCCTTGGGGAGATCAACATGATTAGCAAACGATTCATACAAAGAAGCCACTATCTCAGAGTCAAGTCCATATTTAGTGCTAAACTCATGGAAAACATCGGTATCCATAAAAGCTTTAACATAATCAAACTTAGGGGTCATACCTGACTCCTTACCTTCATCGAGATCCCAATCTTCAGAGTTGCGTTTAATTCTTTCCATTAAATCTCATTTGAAGTCAATAGTTTTCATCATATAAGAGCCAGAACAAGAAGTATCGAGCATGGAGCGATTATTAAGAGAAAGCCGAGCATAAAAATTTTTAATGAACATTTCTCGTGAGAGCTCATGATTGGGGCTTGAATATAACATTGACTTAAGCCTCCCCCAAGCTTGAGCGATGCTTTCTCCTTCGCGAGGCCAGAAATTATAAATATAATTATGATCACGATGAACCTGGTGCATAGGGTAGAACTTATGCTGAAATTCCAACTTCAGATGATTATATTTCCATGATCCCATATCACCGCATAGCCTAAACCATGTCAATGCATCTCCCTTCAAAGATAAAGGGAAGACCGTCTTCTTGATAACATCCTCGGGCATACCTGCAAGCTTAAACAATCCACAAACTTCATCCACATAGATTAGGTGTAAGTCGGGATGCAGTGTTCCATCTCCTGTAAAGGGATTTTCAAGCAGTATCTCTATCATACCCGAAGGAATCTGAAAGCAAACATTTTCAATACGTGCAGTAGGTTGAGGAGCAACTCTTTGCTCTTCTGTTCGGGGTGAAGATACCCCAAACAAGCCCCTCAAAGGATTTTGAGCCATAGTAACAAGTGACAATAAATTTCAGCACACTATATAAATTTTTCCTTACCAAAGGCGGTTCACTCCCCGGCAACGGCGCCAGAAAAGAGTCTTGATGACCCACAAGTGTAGGGGATCTATCGTAGTCCTTTCGATAAGTAAGAGTGTCGGACCCAACGAGGAGCAGAAGGAAATGATAGGCAGTTTTCGGTAAGGTATTTTCTGCAAGCACTGGAATTATAAGTAACAGATAGTTTTGTGATAAGGTAATTGGTAGCAAGTGACAAAAGGTAAAAGTAAATAAGGTGCAGGAAGGTGGCCCAATCCTTTTTGTAACAAAGGACAAGCCTGGACAAACTCTTATATAAAGGAAAGCGCTCCCGAGGACACATGGGAATTATTGTCAAGCTAGTTTTCATCACGATCATCTGATTCGCGTTCGGTACTTTGATGATTTGGTATGTGGGTGGACCGGTGCTTGGGTGATGCCCTTACTTGGACAAGCCTCCCACTTATGATTAACCTCTAATGCAAGCATCTGCAACTACAAAAGAAGTATTAAGGTAAACCTAACCATAGCATGAAACATATGGATCCAAATCAGCCCCTTACGAAGCAACGCATAAACTAGGGTTTAAGCTTCTGTCACTCTAGCAACCCATCTTCTACTTATTACTTCCAAATGCCTTCCTCTAGGCCCAAATAATGGTGAAGTGTCATGTAGTCGACGTTCACATGACACGACTAGAGGAGAGACAACATACATCTCATCAAAATATCGAACGAAGACCAAATTCACATGACTACTAATAGCAAGACTTCTCCCATGTCCTCAGGAACAAAAGTAACTACTCACAAGACATAATATTGTTCATGACCAGAGGGGTATTAATATGCATAATGGATCTGAACATATGATCTTCCACCAAATAAACCAACTAGCATCAACTACAAGGAGTAATCAACACTACTAGCAACCCATAGGTACCAATCTGAGGTTTGGGTACAAAGATTGGATACAAGAGATGAACTAGGGTTTGAGAGGAGATGGTGCTGGTGAAGATGTTGATGAAGATAGCCCTCCCCAAGATGGGAGAGTTGTTGGTGATGACGGTGGTGACGATTTCCCCCTCTCGGTGGGAAGTATCCCCGGCAGAACAGCTCTGCCGGAGCCCTAGATTGGTTTCCGCCTCGGTTCCGCCTCGCGACGGCGGCTTCTGGTCCCCAAAGCCTCCTTCTGACTTTTTCCAGGTCAAAACACCTCATATAGGAGAAGATGGGCATCGGGGGCCTTCTGGCTGGCCCATGAGGCAGGGGGGCGCGCCCTGGGAAGGGGGGCGCGCCCCCCACCCTCGTGGGCAGCCGGTGGCCCCCCTCGTGGACTTCTTTCGCCGGATATTTTTTATATTTTCTGAAATGATGTTTTGTTGTGTTTCAGGGCTTTCGGAGTTGTGTAGAATAGGTTTCCAGAGTTTGCTCCTTTTCCAGCCCTGAATTTCAGCTGCCGACATTCTCCCTCTTCATGTAAACCTTGTAAAATAAGAGAGAAAAAGCATAAGTATTGTGACAAAACATGTAAGAACAGTCCATAATGCAATAAATATCAACATATAAGCATGATGCAAAATGGACGTATCAGACCCCCGGGCGCGGCGCTCAACCCGACTGAGCGCCGCAGCTCGACAGCGACGAACATGAAGTCCCTGCTGAACACGCGGCGAGGAGGGTGCGGGCCTCCTACAGCTCTGGAGGTTCCCGCACTGGGCGGCCCGTAGAGGAGCCTTGCCATCGCTACTGCCGCTCCCGCATGACCTTCTCGGCGCGGTGTAGCGCGCAGTCCGGCTGGCCTAGCCGAAGCAGCTGCTCCATGTCCCCGATGTCGAGGGCATACCTCCTCATCTCTCTGGTGCAATTCATTGTGTTCAGCGTGCATCAAAGGTTCGACGTCCATCTTTCTCTGTAGCCAGAGTTTCATCGTCTGTCGTCCTCATCATGTATTGAGGCCGCCGGGTGTCTATCCGCAAACTTTGGCAGATCCAGGGCCTCTACTGGCAAATGTCACTAGATCCAGGACATTGGGGACCACGGTTGATCCATGGCCGCGTGTTTCGGATCCACCATGACCTTCCCGTGGGTGCAACGGCAAGATCCACAACGTCCATGGATGGGAGGAAGGAGATGTTGGGGAACGTAGCATAATTCAAAAAATTTCTACGTCTTCACCAAGATCCAACTATGGATACATCTAGCAATGAGTAACTAAGAGTGCATCTACATACCGTTATGAAGATTGCGTGCGGAAGCTTTCAACGAAGCAAGGATGAAGTAGTCGTACTCTTCACGTTCTTCGTCACCGATGATCTAGCGCCGAACGGACGGCACCTCCGCGTTCAACACACGTACGGTGCAGCAACGTCACCTCCTTCTTGATCCAGCAAGGGGGGAGGAGAAGTCGTCAGAGATCCGGCAGCACGACGGCGTGATGACGGATGCAGTGGAAATTGCAGCAGGGCTACGTCGGGCGCCCTGCGAAGGAGTTGGGAGGTGTGACGGGAGGGGGAGAGGCGCCAGGGCTTGAGGTGCGGCTGCCCTCTCCCCCCCCCCCACATATATATAGGGGGCCAGCGGGGGCGCCAGCCCCCTGCAGATCCAATCTGCAAGGGGGGGCGGCGGCCAGGGAGGAGTCCTCCTCCCCCATGGCAAGTGGTGGCCCCCCCTCCCCTTAGGGTTTTAACCCTAGGCGCAGGAGAGGTGGGCCTCCCTTAGTGGTGTGCCAGCCCAGAGGGCTGGAAACATCCCGTCGCGGCCTAGGGGCCCCACCGGGATGGGTGGCCCCACCCGGTGGACCCCCGTGGCCCCTCCGGTGGTCCCAGGACGCTCCCGGTGACCCCCGGAGATCACCCGTTGGCCGAAACTGGACTTCCCATATATCAATCTTTACCTCCGGACCATTCCGGAACTCCTCGTGACGTACGGGATCTCATCCGGGACTCCGAACAACTTTCGGGTTTCCACGTGCATTAATCTCTACGACCCTAGCGTTACCGAACCTTAAGTGTGTAGACCCTACGGGTTCGGGAGACACGTAGACATGACCGAGACTACTCTCTGGTCAATAACCAACAGCGGGATCTGGATACCCATGTTGGTTCCCACATGTTCCTCGATGATCTTCATCGGATGAACCACTGTGTCAAGGATTCACTCAATCCCGTATGTTATTCCCTTTGTCCATCGGTACGGTACTTGCCCGAGATTCGATCGTCGGTATTCCCAATACCTTGTTCAATCTCGTTATGGCAAGTCTCTTTACTCGATCCGTAATCCATCATCCCGTGACTAACTACTTAGTCACATTGAGCTCATTATGATGATGTCTTACCAAGTGGGCCCAGAGGTACCTCTCCGTCATACGGAGTGACAACATCCCAGTCTCGGTCCGTACCAACTCAACAGACACTTTCGGAGATACCCGATGTGTACCTTTATAGCCACCCAGTTACATTGTGACGGTTGGCACATCCAAAGCACTCCTACGGTATCCGGGAAGTGTACAACCTCATGGTCTAAGGAATAAATACTTGACACCGAAAAGCTTATGCATTACGAACTATACGATCTCGTGTTATGCTCAAGTTTGGGTCTTGTCCATCACATCATTCTCCTAATGATGTGATCCCGTTATCACCGACATCTCATGTCCATGGTCAGGAAACCGTGACCATCTGTTGATCAACGAGCTGGCTACTAGAGGCCTACCAGGGACTCATTATGATCTATGTATTCACACATGTATCGCTGTTTCCGTACAATACAATTCTAGCATGAATAACAGACAATTTATCATGAACAAGGAGATATAATAATAATGCTTTTATTATTGCCTCTAGGGCATAGCTCCAACAGTCTAACACTTGCACTAGAGTTAATAATCTAGTTACATTGTGATGAATTGAATACCCATAGAGTTCTGGTGTTGATCATGTTTTGCTCGTGAAAGAGGTTTAGTCAACGGGTCTGCTACATTCAGATCCGTATGCACTTTACAAATATCTATATCTCCATCCTGAACATAATTCCGGATGGAGTTGAAACGGCGTTTGATGTGCTTGGTCTTCTTGTGAAACCTGGGATCCTTGGTAATAGCAATAGCACCAGTGTTGTCACAGAAGAGAGTCATTGGGCTTGACGCGCTTGGAATGACTCCTAGGTCGGTGATGAACTCCTTCATCCAGACTCCTTCCTGCGCTGCTTCAGAAGCAGCTATGTACTCCGCTTCACACGTAGATGCTGCCACCACGCTTTGCTTGCAACTGCACCAGCTGACTGCCCCTCCATTCAAAATATACACGTATCCGGTTTGTGACTTAGAGTCATCCAGATCTGTGTCGAAGCTAGCATCGACGTAACCCTTTACGACGAGCTCTTCGTCACCTCCATAAACGAGAAACATATCCTTAGTCCTTTTCAGGTACTTCAGGATGTTCTTGACCGCTGTCCAGTGTTCCGTACCGGGATCACTTTGGTACCTCCCTACCAAACTTATGGCAAGGTTCACATCAGGTCTGGTACACATCATGGCATACATGATAGAACCTATTGCCGAGGCATAGGGAATGACACTCATCTTTTCTCTATCTTCTGCCGTGGTCGGCGACTGAGTCTTACTCAATCTCAGACCTTGCAAAACAGGCAAGAATCCTTTCTTTGACTGATCCATATTGAACTTCTTCAATATTTTGTCAAGGTATGTACTTTGTGAAAGACCAATGAGGCGTCTCGATCTATCTCTATAGATTTTGATGCCTAGGTCCTTCATTGAAAAACTTTTATTCAAGTAGGCCTTTACATTTTCCAAGAATTCTATATCATTTCCCATCAGCAATATGTCATCCACATATAATATGAGAAATGCCACAGAGCTCCCACTCACTTTCTTGTAAATACAGGCTTCTCCATAAGTCTGTATAAAGCCAAACGCTTTGATCACCTCATCAAAGCGAATATTCCAACTCCGAGATGCTTGCACCAGCCCGTAAATCGAGCGCTGGAGCTTGCATACCTTGTTAGCGTTCTCTGGATCGACAAAACCTTCCGGTTGCATCATATACAACTCTTCCTTGAGGAAGCCATTAAGGAATGCTGTTTTGACGTCCATTTGCCATATCTCATAATCATAGAATGCGGCAATAGCTAACATGATTCTGACTGACTTCAGCATCGCTACGGGAGAGAAAGTCTCATCGTAGTCAATCCCTTGAACTTGTCGATAACCCTTAGCGACAAGCCGAGCCTTATAGATGGTCACATTACCATCTGCGTCTGTCTTCTTCTTAAATATCCATTTGTTTTCTATGGCGTGCCTATCATCAGGCAAGTCCACCAAAGTCCATACTTTGTTTTCATACATGGATTCTATCTCGGATTTCATGGCTCCAAGCCATTTATTGGAATCTGGGCCCGCCATCGCTTCTTCATAGTCCGAAGGTTCACCATTGTCTAAAAACATGATTTCCAGGATAGGGTTGCCGTACCACTCTGGTGCGGAACGTGCCCTTGTGGACCTTCGAAGTTCAGTAGTAACTTGATCTGTTTCTTCATGATCATTATCATCAACTTCCTCCCTTGTCGGTGCAGGCACCTCAGGAACAGTTTCCTGCGCTGCGCTACTTTCCGGTCCAGGAGGGGTGACTGTCACCTCATCAAGTTCTACTTTCCTCCCACTCACTTCTTTCGAGAGAAACTCTTTCTCCAGAAAGTATCCATTCTTGGCAACAAAGACTTTGCCTTCGGATATGTGGTAGAAGGTGTACCCAATAGTTTCCTTTGGGTATCCTATGAAGATGCATTTTTCTGATTTGGGTTCAAGCTTTTCAGGTTGAAGTTTCTTGACATAAGCATCGCAACCCCAAACTTTCAGAAACGACAGCTTCGGTTTCTTGCCAAACCAAAGTTCATACGGAGTCGTCTCAACGGATTTTGACGGAGCCCTATTTAAAGTGAATGCGGCAGTCTCTAAAGCATAACCCCAAAAAGATAGCGGTAAATCGATGAGGGACATCATAGATCGCACCATGTCCAACAGAGTACGATTTCGACGTTCGGACACACCGTTACGTTGTGGTGTTCCGGGCGGTGTCAATTGTGAAACAATTCCACAGCTTCTAAGGTGTGTGCCAAATTCATGACTTAAATATTCACCCCCACGTTCCGATCGCAAGAACTTTATTTTTCTGTCACGTTGATTCTCAACCTCATTCTGAAATTCCTTGAACTTTTCAAAGGTCTCAGACTTGTGTTTCATCAAATAGATATACCCGTATCTACTCAAGTCATCCGTGAGGGTGAGAACATAACGATAGCCTCCGCGAGCCTCAACACTCATTGGACCGCACACATCGGTATGTATGATTTCCAGCAAGTTGGTTGCTCGCTCCATTGTTTCGGAGAACGGAGTCTTGGTCATCTTGCCCAAGAGGCATGGTTCGGACGTGTCAAATGATTCATAATCAAGAGACTCTAGAAGTCCATCTGAATGGAGCTTCTTCATACGTTTGACACCAATATGACCAAGGCGGCAATGCCACAAGTATGTGGGACTATCATTATCAACTTTACCTCTTTTGGCATCTACACTATGAATATGTGTATTACTACGTTCGAGATTCATCAAAAATAAACCATTAACCAGCGGGGCATGACCATAAAACATATCTCTCAAATAAATAGAACAACCATTATTCTCCGATTTGAAAGAATATCCATCTCGCATAAGACGAGATCCAGAAACAATATTCATGCTCAAAGCTGGTACTAAATAACAATTATTCAGGTTTAAAACTAATCCCGAGGGTAGATGTAGAGGCAGCGTGCCGACGGCGATCACATCGACCTTGGAACCATTCCCGACGCGCATCGTCACCTCATCCTTCGCCAGTCTCCGTTTATTCCGTAGCTCCTATTTTGAGTTACAAATGTGAGCAACTGCACCGGTATCGAATACCCAGGAGCTACTACGAGTGCTGGTAAGGTACACATCAATAACATGTATATCATATATACCTTTGACGTTGCCGGCCTTCTTGTCTGCTAAGTATTTGGGGCAGTTCCGCTTCCAGTGACCCGTTCCCTTGCAATAAAAGCACTCTGTTTCAGGCTTGGGTCCATACTTTGGCTTCTTCCCGGCAACAGGCTTGCCAGGCGCGGCAACTTGCTTGCCGTCCTTCTTGAAGTTCTTTTTACCCTTGCCTTTCTTGAACTTAGTGGTTTTATTGACCATCAACACTTGATGTTCTTTCTTGATGTCAACCTCCGCTGATTTCAGCATCGAATACACCTCGGGAATGGACTTCTCCATCCCCTGCATATTGAAGTTCAGCACGAAGCTCTTGAAGCTTGGTGGGAGCGACTGGAGGATTCTGTCAATGACCGCTTCATCTGGGAGATTCATTCCCAGCTGAGACAAGCGGTTGTGCAATCCTGAAATCTTGAGGATGTGCTCACTGACAGAACTGTTCTCCTCCATCTTACAGCTGTAGAATGCGTCGGAGACATCATATCTCTCGACTCGGGCATGAGCTTGGAAAACCATTTTCAGCTCTTCGAACATCTCATATGCTCCGTGGTGCTCAAAACGCTTTTGGAGCCCCGATTCTAAACTGTAAAGCATGCCGCACTGAACCAGGGAGTAATCATCACTACGCGACTGCCAGACGTTCAAAACGTCTTGGTCCGCATCGGGAGCAGGTGCATCACCTAGCGGTGCTTCTAGGACATATGATCTCTTGGCAGCTATGAGGATAATCCTCAGGTTACGGACCCAATCCGTATAGTTGCTACCATCATCTTTCAGCTTGGTTTTCTCTAGGAACGCGTTGAAGTTGAGGGAAACCTGAGCATGGGCCATTTGATCTACAAGAGATATTGTAAAGAATTTAGACTAAGTTCATGATAATTAAGTTCATTTTAATCAAATTATAATGAACTCCCACTCAGAATGACATCTCTCTAGTCATCTAAGTGATACACGATCCGAATCGAGTAGTCCGTGTCCGATCATCACGTGAGACGGACTAGTCAAAAACGGTGAACATCTTCATGTTGATCGTATCTTCTATACGACTCGTGTTCGACCTTTCGGTCTTCCGTGTTCCGAGGCCATGTCTGTACATGCTAGGCTCGTCAAGTGAACCCTAAGTGTATTGCGTGTGTAAATCTGTCTTACACCCGTTGTATGTGAACGTTAGAACCTATCACACCCGATCATCACGTGGTGCTTCGGAGCAACGAGCTTTAGCAATGGTGCACAGTTAGGGGAAACACATTACTTGAAATTTTAGTGAGAGATCATCTTATTTACTACCGTCGTTCTAAGTAAACAAGATGCAAAAACATGATAAACATCACATGCAATCAATTATAGTGACATGATATGGCCAATATCATCTTGCTCCTTGGATCTCCATCTTCGGGGCACCATGATCATCTTGTCACCGGCTCGACACCATGATCTTCATCATCATGATCTCCATCATCGTGTCTTGAAGAAGTCGTCACGCCAACTATTACTTCTACTACAATAGCTAACGTTTAGCAATGAAGTGAAGTAATTACATGGCGTTATTCAGTGACACGCAGGTCATACAATAATTAAGACAACTCCTATGGCTCCTGCCGGTTGTCAAGTTCATCGACATGCAAGTCGTGATTCCCTATTACAAAAACATGATCAATCTCATACATCACATATATCATTCATCACATCTTCGTTCTTGGCCATACCACGTCACAAAACACATGCTGCAAAAACAAGTTAGACGTCCTCTAATTGTTGTTGCAAGTTTTACGTGGCTTCTATAGGATTTCTAGCAAGAACGTTTCTTACCTACGCCAAAACCACAACGTGATTTGTCAACTTCTATTTACCCTTCATAAGGACCCTTTTCATCGAATCCGATCCGACTAAAGTAGGAGAGACAGACACCCGCCAGCCACCTTATGCATCTAGTGCATGTCTGTCGGTGGAACCAGTCTCACGTAAGCGTACGTGTAAGGTCGGTCCGGGCCGCTTCATCCCACAATACCGCCGAATCAAGATTGACTAGTAACGGTAAGAAAGTTGAACAAGATCATACGCCCACAACTGCTTTGTGTTCTACTCGTGCAAGATGGTACGCATAAAACCTAGGCTCTGATACCACTGTTGGGGAACGTAGCATAATTCAAAAAATTTCTACGTCTTCACCAAGATCCAACTATGGATACATCTAGCAACGAGTAACTAAGAGTGCATCTACATACCGTTATGAAGATTGCGTGCGGAAGCTTTCAACGAAGCAAGGATGAAGTAGTCGTACTCTTCACGTTCTTCGTCACCGATGATCTAGCGCCGAACGGACGGCACCTCCGCGTTCAACACACGTACGGTGCAGCAACGTCACCTCCTTCTTGATCCAGCAAGGGGGGAGGAGAAGTCGTCAGAGATCCGGCAGCACGACGGCGTGATGACGCATGCTGTAGAAATTGCAGCAGGGCTACGCCGGGCGCCCTGCGAAGGAGTTGGGAGGTGTGACGGGAGGGGGAGAGGCGCCAGGGCTTGAGGTGCGGCTGCCCTCTCCCCCCCCCCACATATATATAGGGGGCCAGGGGGGCGCCAGCCCCCTGCAGATCCAATCTGCAAGGGGGGGCGGCGGCCAGGGAGGAGTCCTCCTCCCCCAAGGCAAGTGGTGGCCCCCCTCCCCTTACGGTTTTAACCCTAGGCGCAGGGAAGGTGGGCCTCCCTTAGTGGTGCGCCAGCCCAGAGGGCTGGACACATCCCCTCGCGGCCTAGGGGCCCCACCGGGATGGGTGGCCCCACCCGGTGGACCCCCGGGGCCCCTCCGGTGGTCCCGGTGACCCCCGGAGATCACCCGTTGGCCGAAACTGGACTTCCCATATATCAATCTTTACCTCCGGACCATTCCGGAACTCCTCGTGACGTTCGGGATCTCATCCGGGACTCCGAACAACTTTCGGGTTTCCACGTGCATTAATCTCTACGACCCTAGCGTTACCGAACCTTAAGTGTGTAGACCCTACGGGTTCGGGAGTAACGTAGACATGATCGAGACTACTCTCCGGTCAATAACCAACAGCGGGATCTGGATACCCATGTTGGTTCCCACGTGTTCCTCGATGATCTTCATCGGATGAACCACTGTGTCAAGGATTCACTCAATCCCGTATGTTATTCCCTTTGTCCATCGGTACGGTACTTGCCTGAGATTCGATCGTCGGTATTCCCAATACCTTGTTCAATCTCGTTATGGCAAGTCTCTTTACTCGATCCGTAATCCATCATCCCGTGACTAACTACTTAGTCACATTGAGCTCATTATGATGATGTCTTACCGAGTGGGCCCAGAGGTACCTCTCCGTCATACGGAGT
>LR738714.1:757365820-757387168 GCA_902687465.1 Secale cereale
TTTTTTTTTTGCTTAGGAAGGACAATTTTTGTCTTGTCAAATAAATACAGTTTGCCATCTCTGCAAAAAAGATATGTTCTACTCAACCATCTTACAATGTTCATATGTGTCATTGCAAATTTGATCCCACAATTACCATGGTGAATTTTAATATGCAGGTTTGATTTAGCATATGTACAGTATGTACTTGCCTCGGGGAAATCACAGTATGCATTGAATTGCTAGTGGATATGTAACAGAGCAAATTATCATCTATTTACATGGCAAATTTACATTATACATACCATCTTTAGTTGTGTTGCCATGGCAAATTAATTTTCCATTACTTTAGTTAATGTTTTTCCATGTAAATTGGGATTTGTTTGCCATGGAAACTTTAGTTATGTTGCCATGGCAAAAATCAAACATGTATTTTTGATACGACATTTTCCGGTGGGTTTTGCAATGAATACAGAAATATACTTTTTCCATGACAACTTAAGATGAGTTTCTTGCCAAGGCAAATTCAAAATGTGTTTTCGTGACAAGTTTGGGTTGTTTTTCACACTCCATTTAACACTTGCCATGGCAACTTTAAAATGTATTGACATGGCAAGTTTAGATGTTTATTACGGTGTGCTTTCACATGGAACTAAAATGTACTATTTTGCCTTGGCATTTTAAGATGTGTTTTTTTCCATGTCAACAATACTACTTCATGGGTCACTGAAATTTTACAAAAGAAATAATTTACATATTGTTTTGCAATATATTTTTCTCTAACGTGGCAAACTTGTTTTGATGGACCATGGCAAACGTATTTTATGGACCATGGAAAGTTTAATTCAATTAACATGGCAAATTTCTTTCTTTTTTCGTATCATGGCAAACTTACCTTTTTATTGCCATACCAACTTCACCATGTCTCTTGTTTCAATTATCTTCTCTCCATTTTTGTATCCTGGCAAATTTTATATTTTATTGCCATGTCAACTTTTACCATGTCTCTTTCTTATATGGAAAATTTGATCTTCCTAACGCTTAATCCTTTTAATAACATGGCAAATTTAACTTGTATCATGGTAAATTTACTTTTATAGACATCGTAATTTTACTTTTATAACAACGAATTTTTTTACATTCTATTTGTTTGCCATCACAATTTTACCTTTTAAAAATTTCATTGCAAATTTAACTTAATTGTCATGGAAATTTTAACTTAATTGCCATGGCAAATTTACTTTTACATACATTTCAAATTTATTTTTACATACATGTCAAATTTATTTTTACATACATGGCAAATTTACATATAAAAACAATGGCATTTTTTACCTTTAATTTTGCCATCTCAACTTTTTACCTTTTAAATTTGCCATTGGAAATTTAACTTAATTGACATGGCAAATTTACTTATACGTACATGGCAAACTTACTTTTATTACTCATGTCAATTTTTATTTTCTAAGTTGGCATGGAAAATTTATACTATGAGCCATGGCATGTTTACTTTTTATTTGCCATGCCAAATTTCATGGATTTTTTCTACATAACATGCACTATTTTGAGAAAATGGATGGACTAATCACATGGCAAATTTTACTTTTTCCGATGTCAATTTATATGGATTTTCGGTTTCTCTAGGACATGCCAAATTTTCCTTTTTGTCATGGCATTTTCATTAAATTTGATCTACATAAAATGGCAACTAAAACTCTATGTTTGTCATAAGATTATAATTGCCATAACTTCCAAAGCATCACACATATTTAGTTATTGTGATGCCTTGTTGTCATAACAAACTAGTGGCATCATGGCAAATTTTTGTATGTTCTCATACACAAAATAATGTAGATTTGCCATGGGTTTTCGTGTTTAGTGCAAAAATGTCATAGTATTTTTGTAATATATTTTTGCCTGGATTGAATGATGTAGAGGGTGGGAGATCCGATGGGGCATGGCAAAACACGGCAATTTCATACACAAAAACAATGTAGTTTTGCCATGGATTCTTGTGTTTAGTTAAAAATCATCGCTTTTTTTCTCATACAAAACACGACAATAATAAAAAATACCATGGAAAATTTTGATATGATTCCGTCATGGAATTTTTCTTGTTCATACTTTGTTGATAATTGTTTTTTCAACTTTTTGTATTTTGTTCACACATGGCAAATTTCGCATACAGTTTTTGGAAATTTAATTAAATATATGACAGTATTTTTAATACGAAACTGCCATGGCAAATTTCGATATGATCTGCCATGGAATTTATCTTGTTCATAATTTTTTTCAAACCTTTTCTGTTTTGTTCACACATGGCAAATTTTGCATAAAGTTTTTGGAAATTTAATTAAATATATCATGGCATTTTTATGCCATGGCAATTTTTTGTTTATATTTTGTTCATTCTTTTCGTTTCCTGGTAATTTTTCCATGTCTTTTTTTGCATACTTATTTTCCATGGAAAATCTGGAATTTTTGAAAAATGACATAGTAAAGTTTTATCTCCTTATTATTTTTTTCCATAGGCAATTTTATCACCTATGATTTTTTGGTATTGTATTATACATTCACAAGTTAGTTTTAATATAAGAGAGTCAATTATTATCTAACGAAATCTTTCGTTCACTCAAAAAAAAATCTTTCGTTCGGGGAAGCTCAACATAGAAACGAAAAAAATACACGATAGGTTCTAAAATCGGTCTGAACCAGTCCATAATAACTATCCTAAAACCGCTTGGATCTCTCGCAGTATGCGTGAAATAATGCGCACTAGCTTTGACCCAAGTTCGTCCTATTTTTACCTTGTGGTTTTTATTTTTGAGTTGAATTTTTCCTTGTGATGGGTGTGAGCAAAGAAAGCCCGATTTCATGAGTTTGGCAAAGAAGAGTCCAAAACTGGGCTTAGAATCGCCTTGCACGGGGATGTTTTGGACAAGGTCCAATGGGCCTAATTGCCAAATGAATCCAAAATCCAATCTGAAACCCTAACGAAGGGCAATCTCTACCCGTAACCGTATAGGCTGGCACTTGCCGCCACCCATCTGGTCACCGTCACGCCGCAGCCACCGCCACCGCCACCGATCGCAATGGCGTCGCCGCATCCGCTGGCCGGCGACATGCTCTTCCTCCCTCCCTCATCGCAGGCATCGGCCGCCGCGTGCACGACGCTCTGCTGCTTGTGCGGCGTGCCGATGCCGCCCAACGCGGCCAACACGTGCGCGCCCTGCCTCCGTGCGCGCGTCGACGTCGCTGAGGGCGCGCCGCGCCACGCCGCCGTGGTGCACTGCCCGTCGTGCTCCTCCTACCTGGAGCCCCCGCGGCGCTGGACCCGCGCCGCCCCGGAGTCGGCCGAGCTCTTGCAGCTCCTCCTTCGCCGCGTCAAGCGCCCGATCCAGCGCCTCGGCGTCTCCCTCACCGCGGCCGAGTTCGTCTTCACCGAGCCGCACTCCAAGCGCATCAGGCTCCGCCTCCGCCTCCGCCGCGAGTGTCAGTTAAACAGCTGCCTCGACAGTTTCGTCAGACAAGAACTGCACCTGTTAGTTTACACTGTCTTTTCTGACAGTTAGTTTCCTTTGCAAATAAACCAAGCTGCGACTTGGTAATTTCCCGTTATTTCAGTTGATTAGATCAACGCATTGATCGGTCGTGGGATGGCACGATGTAGATGGTCATGGCGTTGATGTAGGGGGGCGTGCAGGTGGTGTTGGGATGGCAGCACCGGAATACCTGGTCGTGTCCTAATTTCTAGCGATTTCAGTTAGCTTGTATCTAGTCATATAAGGAGATAATGAAGGATCAGAAAAGCTGTACGTTGAACAGCACAAAAACACTCGTGTCTATCTGAAACTCTTCTCTTCGATCTCCACTTCCACGTGAGTTGCGAGGGTCAGGGCCAACAAGTGGTACCAGAGCCTTGGTGCTCGAGATCCCGCAATGCCGCCGAAGAAGTCCGATGACGACGGCAGCAATTCGCCGCGAGCCAGGGTCGGGGACCTCGCTGCAGCCTCGAGCCAAGGGCGCGAGCTGGCGGCGGCTCGGCTTGCGCCGGTCGTATCAGGAGCTTCGAACATCCCGGCATTGACGACCACGAACTACGCGGAGTGGAGTCTACTCATGGAGATCAGCTTGCAGGCCCGTGGCCTGTGGGCTGCGGTTGAAGGAGAAGAAGATCTCGGCGACGAGTACGGCTACCGCAACGATAGGGCGGCGCTGGAGCTGATCTTCGGCAAGGTACCTCCGGCCCTGCTCCAATCCCTGAGGAAGCACAAAACCGCTCAGGCGGTGTGGGCGGCGATCCGCAATCTGCGCGCTGGGTCGCAGAAGGTTTGCGAAGCCAAGGCCCAGACGCTGCGATCGGAGTACGATCAACTCCGCCACAAACCCGGTGAGTCCATTGATGATCTCGCATTGCGCCTGACAGGGATCACGTCGAGGCTCAGTGAGCTCGGCGATCCTGAATCAGACAAGAAGATCATGCAGAAGTGGCTCCGGATCGTCCCCAAGCGCTACTCCCAGCT
Organism: Secale cereale; assembly: GCA_902687465.1. Classification (NCBI taxonomy): domain Eukaryota; kingdom Viridiplantae; phylum Streptophyta; class Magnoliopsida; order Poales; family Poaceae; genus Secale; species Secale cereale. The sequence continues at coordinate 757,370,323 of LR738714.1, forward strand.
CGCCCACTCCATCGACAACCTCGTCAATCTGGACGACACCACGATCGAGGAGCTCGTGGGACGGTTCAAGGCGGCGGAGGAGCGGGACGAGCGAGACGCGGAGGAAGAGGGCGGCACCAAGCTCCTGCTCACGGAAGAGGAGTGGCGTGCCCGCGATGGCCGCGGCTCCTACGGCGGCGGCTCAAGCGGTGGCAAGAAGCCACGCGCAAAGGGGCAGAACTACCGCGGCAAGGACGCCGCGCACAACGGCAAGGGCGCACCGCGGCGGGACGGCAACTGTCGTTACTGCGGTAAGGCCGGGCACTGGGCACGCGAGTGCCGCAAGAAGGAACGCGATGAGGGCGGCGCCGCGGCCCACGTCGCGGAAGCCGAAGCAGACGCCGATCCAGCGCTCCTCATGGCGCTGGTGATGCCAGTCGATCACGACGTGGCAGAAGAGGACGACATGGTCGTCCACCTGAACGAGGAGCGAGCCAGGGCCTGCCTGGGAGCTGAGGACGACGTGAAGGAGCCCAAGTGGCACTTGGACACAGGCGCATCAAACCACATGACCGGCGTCGCCTCCGTCTTCTCCGAGCTCGACAAGAACGTCACAGGAACCGTGCGCTTCGGCGATGGTTTGGTAGTCCAGATCAAGGGGCGAGGCTCCGTCGTCTTCGTGGCGCATGGAGGACGTCATCGCGTGCTCTCCAGGGTCTACTACATCCCACGCCTGCGCGCCTCCATCATGTCCGTCGGCCAGCTCGATGAGGTGGGCTGCTCCACGCTCGTCAAGGGAGGCTTCATGGTGGTCCGTGACGTGCAGGACCAGCTCATCGCCAGGGTGCCACGGGCACCCAACCGCTTGTACACGACGGTGCTCCAGCTCACCAGGCCGGTGTGCTTGGCGGCGGCCATCGGCGAGGATGCATGGAGGTGGCATGCGCGCTATGGACACCTGAACTTCGACGCCCTGCACAAGCTGGCCAGCGGCGGCATGGTACGTGGGTTGCCGGTGATCGGGCACGTCGATCAGGTGTGCGACGGCTGTCTCGTTGGCAAGCAGCGGCGTGCTCCATTCCCAACGGAGGCAAGCTACAGGGCCAGCGATCGTCTCGACCTCGTCCACGGCGACCTCTGCGGCCCGATCTCACCACCAACGCACAGTGGCAAGAGGTATTTTCTGCTCCTTGTCGATGACAAGTCACGTTACATGTGGCTCGTGCTGCTGAGCAGGAAGGATGAAGCGCCAGCGGCGATCAAGCGCTGGCAAGCTGGGGTCGAGGTGGAGACGCGGGTGCAGCTCCGCGTGCTCCGCACTGATCGCGGCGGCGAGTTCACTTCGACGGAATTCGGGGAGTACTGCGCGGACCGCGGTGTCCGGCGGCATCTCACGGCGCCGTACTCGCCGCAGCAGAACAGCGTCGTGGAACGTCGAAACCAGACGGTGGTGGGCACAGCCCGGTGCCTACTCAAGTCCAAGGGCGTGCCGAACGAGTTTTGGGGGGAGGCAGTCACCACCGCCGTCCACCTCCTGAACTGCGCACCCACCAAGTCCGTGCGTGGCATGACGCCGTACGAGTCTTGGCACGGTGACAAGCCGGCGGTGAGCTACTTCAGAACGTTTGGCTGCATCGCCCATGTCAAGATCACGCGCCCACATCTGCAAAAGCTGGATGATCGCAGCCTGCGCACCGTCTTCATCGGCTACGAGCACGGGCAGTCCAAGGCATGGCGGGTGTACGATCCAGTTGGCAAGCGCGTCCATGTCACGCGTGACGCAATCTTCGACGAGGCGGCGTGCTGGGATTGGGGTGCATCTGCGCATGACCCAGGGTCCTTCGTCGTCGAGCTTCCTCCATCGGTGGGCGTGGTCAGGATGCCAGCCGCCACGCCACCAACGCCGCCCTCGCCAACTGCAGCAGCGACGCCATCAACCCCGGTTTCGCCAACGGCGGCCACGCCCAGCGACACGCCCACGTCAAGCGCATCTCCTGTTCATCAGGTGAACCAAGGGCGTGGTGTCGCCAACGGGTATGTCTCGCCACCGCCCGATGCTACTCCAGATGCACAGTTGGTTGGAGAGGAAGCACCGCGCCGCTACCGTACGTTGGAGAGTGTCGACCACGACCTGGAAGCTGCTGATGCCGATGAGCTGTTGTTTGCTTCAAGCGGTGAACCAAGCACGTTCCAGGAGGCAGAGCCCCATGCAGCATGGCGTGCTGCGATGATGGACGAGATGGCGTCCATCGAAGAGAACAAGACGTGGTCGCTCACCACGCTGCCGGCCGGGAAACGGGCCATTGGCCTGAAGTGGGTTTACAAGCTGAAGAAAAACTCCGCCGGCGAGGTGATCAAGCACAAGGCGAGGCTGGTGGCAAAGGGGTAAGTGCAGCGCGCCGGTGTGGACTTCGACGAGGTGTTTGCTCAGGTGACACGCCTCGATTCGGTGCGGCTGCTGCTTGCCATTGCTGCACACTCAGGCTGGGAAGTGCACCACCTCGACGTCAAGTCGGCTTTCCTCAACGGAGAGCTGGAAGAAGAAGTCTATGTCTCGCAGCCACCTGGGTTCGAGCGTGCCGGGGAAGAAGAGAAGGTCCTTCGTCTGTCCAAGGCACTGTACGGATTGCGGCAGGCGCCGCGCGCATGGAACGCAAAGCTGGACGACACCTTGCTGACGCTCGGTTTTCAGCGGAGTCCGTCCGATCACGCGGTGTACATGCGGCATGAGGGCGACGAGAAGCTGTTGCTGGGCGTGTACGTCGACGATCTCATGGTCACAGGAACAAGCGTGGATGCGATCATGCACTTCAAGGAGCAGATGCGGTCCATGTTTGCCATGAGTGATTTGGGACTGTTGTCCTTTTACCTTGGAATTGAAGTTCAGCAGAGCAGCCATGCCATCACACTGAAGCAGACAGCTTACGCGGCAAAGTTGGTGGAAAAGGCCGGGCTCTCTGACTGCAATCCTGTGCACATTCCGATGAAACCTCGACTGAAGCTGAGCAAGGACAGCCAGAACCCTGCCGTCGACAAGACCCTCTACCGCAGTATCATCGGAGGCTTGCGGTACCTGGTGCAGACGCGGCCGGACATCACTTTTGCTGTCGGTTTCGTCAGCAGGTTCATGGAAGCTCCAACGACGGAACACTGGGCGGCGGTGAAACATCTGGTCCGATACATTGCAGGCACTCTGCATTTCGGGTGCAGATACGAGCGCAGCACGGGAGAGCTGCGTCTGATCGGCTACAGCGACGCCGATCACGCCGGTGACATCGATGACAGGAAGAGCACCACTGGCATGGTGTTTCTGCTTCGGGGGAGCGCGGTGAGCTGGCAATCGCAGAAGCAGAAGGTGATCGCTATCTCGTCTTGTGAAGCTGAGTACATGGCCGCTTCAGCAGCGGCGTGTCAGGGTATTTGGCTTCGGCGCATGCTGGGCGAGTTGCTTGGGAAGAACAGCGGCAGCACGACGCTCTTCATCGACAACAAATCGGCGATTCAGCTGTGCAAGAACCCCGTCTTCCATGAAAGAAGCAAGCACATCGACATTCGCTTTCATCATATCCGTGAGTGTGTGCAGCACAGGAAGATTGACGTCGACTACGTGCACACAAGCGAGCAGCTGGCGGATATCCTCACGAAGGGTCTGCCACGGCCAAGGTTCCAGGAGCTGCGCAAGAAGCTTGGCGTCATCGATCTCGGCAGCTGATTAAGGGGGAGAATGTCAGTTAAACAGCTGCCTCGACAGTTTCGTCAGACAAGAACTGCACCTGTTAGTTTACACTGTCTTTTCTGACAGTTAGTTTCCTTTGCAAATAAACCAAGCTGCGACTTGGTAATTTCCCGTTATTTCAGTTGATTAGATCAACGCATTGATCGGTCGTGGGATGGCACGATGTAGATGGTCATGGCGTTGATGTAGGGGGGCGTGCAGGTGGTGTTGGGATGGCAGCACCGGAATACCTGGTCGTGTCCTAATTTCTAGCGATTTCAGTTAGCTTGTATCTAGTCATATAAGGAGATAATGAAGGATCAGAAAAGCTGTACGTTGAACAGCACAAAAACACTCGTGTCTATCTGAAACTCTTCTCTTCGATCTCCACTTCCACGCAGAGTTTTGGATTTCGTCCGGAATTTCAGATTTTCGTCCGAAATTCGCCCATGCCGTCCAGGCCCGGTAAAAGCACAAGCCGGCCAAAATTTTCGGCCCATTTTGAATTTCCGGCCCAGCCCATAGTCCACGTACGCTCGCAGATGGTATAAAATGCTCTACCGAAGCCTATCAACCCTAATCTTGCGTCCCCCGCTTCTCTTTACAGAGCGGCGGCGGCGGCGGCTGCCGCCTGCCAGCGATGCAAGCCAAGCCCCCCGCCTCCTCCCATCCTTCTCCACTGCCGTCCACATCCTCCTCCTCCGTTTTCTACTTCCAATCCATTTCTTCCATGGCGTGCGGAGACCGGGTCAACGATTGGAGCTGCAGCACTACGTGCTTGGGAAGGCCGTCCCTTTCCCCTTACTCCCTTAGTATCTTGTGTTTAGTTTGATGAGAATGAAAGACCTGCCCTGTAGATTGTTACTTCGAAACCAGTTGGTTCTGCTTCAATTTTTCACCTGTTGAATGCGATTCTGCTTGGTTCAAGCCTTTTTCAGAAAATTTCGGTCATTTTTCGTTAAAATTTCGTTCATCTTTCGTTCTAATTTTCAAATTTTGTTCTATGCTTTTCGTCCGATTTTTTCCGAAATTTTCCGAAAAATACGGATTTCGCCCATTTCGCCTGGGACCGGTAAAAATCATAAAACGAAATCCGAAATCTTGCTTCCACGTGAGTTGCGAGGGTCAGGGCCAACAGCGAGGTCCTCCCCGGCCGCGGCGTCGCGCTGGAGCGTGACCACGCCCTCGAGTTCACCGTCCACGACCGCCTCTGCAACCCCTGCGCCCGGGCCCGCGCCGACCCGGACCAGGACCAGTGGTGCGCCGTCGTGCAGCTGCGGCAGCGCGCGTGGCACCGCCGCACGGTGCTCCACCTCGAGCAGCGGCTGGCCGCCCTCGGCGCCGCCGGATCGGCAACCCGCGTCGACGTGACCGGCGCCGGCGGGATCGACTTCCTCTTCGCGTCTCGGTCACACGCTGCCGGCCTTGTCGCCCTCATCGCCTCACTCGCGCCGGCGCGCGTGGCGGACGTGGCGAGACAGCTCGTGTCGCACGACACCAAGAGCAACACGTACCGCCACCGGCATGCCTTCTCCGTGGAGCTCTGCCCTGTGTGCCGCGATGATCTCGTCTTCCTTCCGAGGGAGGCGTCGCGCGCGCTCGGCGGGCTAGGGCCGCTCGTGCTCTGCGTCAGGGTCACCGATACGCTGGCCCTCCTCGATGCCTCCACCCACCGTGTTGCCAACCTCGGCATCAAGGACTACGACCGGCACAGGCTCGAGCCCGCGCTCACCAGTCGCCAGCTCGTGGAGTACGTCGTGCTGGACGTCGACCCCTCGCCGTCCACCGGCGATGCCACGGCAGCCAGGTTAGGGTACCGGAGTGCATACGTGCAGGTGGCCCGCGCGTCGGAGCTGGGCAGGAGCGAAGCGATCGTCACCGTGAGGACGCACCTCGGGCACCTCCTGGGCCCGGGCGACCGCACGCTCGGTTACGACCTCCGTGGTGCCAATGCTAACAACCTGGACGTGGATAGCCACTGCTTGCCGGACGCTGTGCGAAAATGTTGGGTAGAACCATGGTCTACCAGAACCTATGCTCAGGGCCACTCATCTCTAAACACAATTTACCGGGATGTGTGCACAGCAGGTAAGGTAAACTATAGCGGGAGTCGTTAAAAGGAAGATTAGGTGGGCTAGAGTTGCTAAGTAAACCTACTACTAGTAGATGCTAGCACCATAGGTGTAATATAAAATACCATATTCCTTCGAACCATGTGAATGTTATCTTCTATGCATCAGCACTATTCATACTTGTTTATTCCCAGTAGATGAGGGCCTTGCTTGTTTTATTTTTGTTGTTTATTCCCAATTGTAGTCTGATTTTGGCGCATGTTTTTTTAATAAGATGTAAAATTCAATCATATTTGTGGATATGGCATACATTTTCAGTGTGTTAGTATATACTTAATTTTGTTTGAACATTTTTTAGACTGTAAGACTTAACTGCGCATTTCAAATCATTCTGTACAATCTAATGGGTATAAAAGACTACCAGCGGTGTGTCAGTGCAGATTTACAACTTTACTTAAACTTGCAAAATCCTTTATTCTTCCTATGAATTTAATTTAAATACCAGAGGGCTTAACTCTTTTCAGATTTTATTAAAAATAGTCAGGACAAAACTTCGATTTTCACGAGCTGCAGTAAGTCAGTACAGATTTAAAACTTCTGTTATCCTTGCAAAATCTTTATTCTTCATATGAATTTTGTTCTGACAAAACATGAAAGCATATTTTTCTGACAAAATTTAGCCTTTTGTTTTGGCAAATTTGTCTAGATAATACGAACAGTGCCGAACATATTTTTCTATTCTCAAATTTGTCTAGTGTGCTACAGTACTTGGGAACGTGTGCCAGCACATGCAAGTTAAAAAAGGTGAGTACGCGCGGGCCTACAAGTCAAATGATCAGTAGTATATGATTAGCACAATTAATAAAATTTGAATCCTAACATGGCCCGTATCCCCGTGAAAGTACAGCTACATCCAACGGCGCTGAGCGTGGGTTCGGACGAGCCATGGTTCCGAATCTCCCCTCTCGGACGCTGTGCTTGTCAAGAAGATCTACGAGAAGGGCGACGACAGCGAGAGGATGCAGCAGGATGTTGGCAGAAGCGATGACCATGATGACGTCGGCATTGACGAGATCGCCATGGGGATCGGAGGCATTGATCTGGACCCGTGCGATGAGGTGGAGCTTGATGAATTGCTCGACGACCTGAGAATCTAGAGTATGAGTTGTGACCTTATAGAATGATGACTGTTGGTCTTGGAAGCTTCAGATTGAGTGCATTATCTGGGAGTAGTTTCTAATCAACTGCACTATCTGCTTATGTTGTTATAAATTGAAAGTATTATTTGCTGCACTTTCCAAAGTATTTTAGCTTAAACTGAACTGCTGATATTCTGCCACACATGTTTATTGTGATCATACCCCTTAGGGCTTCAGTGCATCTACGTCGTCGGCAGCACCATCATGTTTTTGCTCCGCCGGAACGAATCACTGACAAGTTGGTATGTACCATGGATTTCGTTCCCAAAACTCAAATGTTCAATACTTCCTTTCTCCCTAAGGCCTTGTTCGGTTGGTCAGGGAATTGGAGGGGATCGGCAAGGAATGAGGGGGATTAAAAGTCAAAATCCCCTCAAATACTCTCCAATTCCTTAGAGAAGGGGTGTAACCGAACAAGGCCTAAATGATTCATATTTGGCTAATGTTTACTACTCCCTCCGTCCGAAAATACTTGTCATCAAAATGGACAAAAAAGAATGTATCTAGAACTAAAATACATCTAGATACGTCCCTTTTTATTCATTTTGATGACAAGTATTTCCAGACGGAGGGAGTAGTACAAAGTAGTAATACAGAGTTTTGGCACATCCAGTTGATTCTTTATTTGTCAGATTTGCTATTTGTGAGTCACCTGACAACAAAATACTGTGCTCCAACATTCTGTAAAATCTGATTTCATCATCTGTTGGATAAGAATTTGTTATTCTCAGGATCGTTGAGTTTTCTCACATGAATTAGAAATCCGTGCCCTTGTTCATATGGGCTAAGAATTTGGATCAATGTTGCACATAACACTATTAAGAGAATTTGCATTATCTGATTTTCACCTTCCTTCCATAAACAGCACATGAAAGCTAGGACAAGTGTGACAACGGGTTTAAAGAATGGGCAGGAATGTTATTTTCTCGAGCTTTCAGAAAAAGAAATCAGAGGTTTATTATAGTACTATCAATAGACTAGAGATGTTCTACAGGGCAGACAATATCCAAAAATCCACATACACCAAGCTGTGGAGAGGCCTGAAGGCAATAAAGGTTATTACGTATCCAAATATTTGCTTTGCAACACCTACCCACCTCATGTTGTTCACCAGCAAGTGTACTATTGTAACAACGTCAAATATTTATATGGTAACTACAGCAGCAAGAACCTTAGGCTTCTCCGACGGGAATCCCCAAATGAATAGAACGACAACGGTGATGAAGCGCTTCTCGTTGCTGCTGAGAGCTCTACTCTAGCTTTAAAAGCATGACCACCGCTTGTCCACATTTTGTTAGGCTTGATTCCACTGGAATATCCTCAACTTTCTCATCAAGTTCCTTTGTGATCAGTGCATCGGTGACACCAGTGCCATTCTGGGAAGGTTAAAAAGTTAAGAGATATTGTAGGTTCTACCATCTTAGACTTCTAGAGTACATACATTGAAACATTAAATTCAGAAATAAATTCATGTGTGTGGCGTATGAGAGAGAAAAGCATGCCACCAGAAAATAAACCAGTAGCTACACTAGGGAACTAATTACCTAGTGTAGTTCTAGTGAATTCCGGCTTTCTTCTTACCTCGGCGATCTGGATGTCGATGATGATTGAATCGTCGAACAGACCGTGCTTTGTAGTTCTACTTACCTTTAGAACACCAGTTTCAATTGTTGTATTGAGATAGAGCCTGTATTGAGACAGAGGAGGCTCTGTAGCTTCATGTATATTTTGTAATAGTGCATTTAAGCGCCTATCTGCTCTGCATCTCTAGTTATGTAATCTAGTATCTGCTCTGCATCTCTAGTTATGTAATCTAGTGCTTTTTGTCATTAGAGAATGTTGGAACACAGCATTTTAGTTATCACTTACTCCATCTGTAAAGAAATACAAGATCGTTTACATTACTGCATTAGTGATCTGAACAATCTTATATTTTTTACAGAGTACTAATTTGCCCTTGCAATCAATTAGCATTCCATGTCGTGAGCTATGGTTTCTTTGAGTGAACATAGTCCTACGATTTGCTCACCTGTTGCAGGATTGAAGCATGTGTTAAACAGGATGCTATTCGTCCAATGCCTTCTGGAATGCTCTGTTCACTAGTGGAAAGAAGGCTAGCCACAACTATCGTCGGTGGCGCGTCATTTCCTATCAACGCCAGCACTATTTTTTTTCAAATAGTGATGTCGTAGGATAAATCAGCACGCCAGCTCTATATTATTAGTGCCGGCTTTGCTTTTCTTTGAAACACCATAAATCTTTTGGCCCATATGTACTCACCATTTGGAAACCACTGGTGACGACGGTTATCTTTGTACGCCATAATTATTTTCTTAGTGTTGGCGTTCTTTTTCCTTGCACGCCAGAAACACTTTTTTTGTCATCATTATTTTTATAGTTTTATAGTATATTATAGTTTACTTTTATTAAATTTATATTATCTTAAAATGGAAATAATGACAATTTTTAAAATATGTATTTGTGAGTCTAATATTTTTTCTTTTCAGTTTAAAACTTGAAATATATAGCTTTTTGCTTTCAAATATGTGGTTTGACACTTCCAATTTATTTTCTTTTTTGTTTATTATCTGGTGATCTTTATTATCGTATAGTATAGTTTACTTTTATTAAACTTCTATTATTTTAAAATTGAAATAATAGCATTTTTCTAAATATGTATTTGAGATTTTATTATTTTTTCTTTTCAGTTTAAGGCTTGAAATATATAGTTTTTAGCCTGCAAATATGTGGTTTGACACTTCCAATTTTCTTCTTCTTTTTAGTTTATTATGTGGTGATCTTTATTATAGTATATCATAGTTACTTTTATTAAATTTCTATTATTTTAAAATGGAAATAATGACTTTTTAAAATATGTATTTAAGAGTTTATTTTTTTCTTTTCAGTTTAAGACTTGAATTATATAGTTTTTAGCCTTCAAATATGTGGTTTGACACTTCCAATTTTTTTCTTTTTAGTTTATTATGTGGTGATCTTTATATAGTTTATTTTTTTTCTAGTTTTTAGCCTTCAAATATATAGTTTAAATTTTCTTGCTATTTTTTTATAGCATTGGGCCAAGCCCAAGTATTAGGAGGCCGTGGGGGTCAAAACCAGGGCAACGACACCCTCACCCCACTCCCCCTCTCTCGTTCCCCTTCCTCTCCCTCTCTCTCTTCGGCCGCTGGTCGACTCCGCTCTACCGCTCTCGCCGCTCTCTCCCTCTCTCGCCGGTGGTTAGGTAATGTTCCGCTCTCTCCCCCTCACTCCCTCTCCCGCCTCTTGTTGTCCTCCAATTTGATTGGAGTTCATTTCGTTTTGAGCTAGGGTTTCTTCGACGGCAGCGGCGGAATCTTCGTCCCTTGGTGAGTTCACCGCCTCCATCTTCGCCTCCTAATGTAGTGTTCGTAATAATAACAATCTGAAATGTAGAGTTCCTAATGCTAAATTGTAGTGTTAAATTGTTAATTTGTAGTGTTCGTAATGTAGTGTGCCATTGTATCTGCATTTTGGCATATGACATAATTGTAGTGTTAAATTGATTAGCATACTTGCCATACGTTGATTGGCATTATTATCAACTTAGGGCATCCACAATGTACCAAATTGATAGTGCCAAATGTTAAAATGGCCTTTGGCACCGGTGAGGACATTGTGGAGGGTGTTGCCAAATTAGTGTTTTTGCCCTATTCTATTCTGTGGTGGTCCCCAGTATGCATAAATTAGGAACCAGCTAACGTTGTGGACTGCTAGCCTATTTGACATCGGTGCCAAAACTCTGACAATGTTGCAAATTTGGCAGCATTACATTGTGGATGCCCTTAGGCTGTGTTTGATAGCATACTACATAAATCAAAGTATAAAAAACTGCAGTAATTTTGACTGTAGGTATGAGATACCATGATTTTACTAAAACATAATATTTTGGAACATAACTAAAATGAAACAGAACTAAGGAACTGAAATGAAACAAAACTAAGGATAAATGAAGATAGCAGGTGGTATCATTATCAAGGCCTTTTAGTTGTATGGTATCATTATCAACTTACTTGGTATTATTGTTATGATTGGCATTATCAACTTACTTGTTATTATGGTATGATTGGCATGTTCCTGATTTCAGGACCAGGTGATTTTGCAAAGATGATTTCCCGTCTGAACGGCAGCAAGACATGTCATTTGTATTTGGTGTATAATCGTCCACCGAAAGATGATTATGAGTGTTCAGACATGGATTCAGAGGTTCCTATTCTTCATGTTACATCAATTTTATGGCTTCATCATCCTTAAGTTTGTCCTAATATGTCCGTACGATTTTTGACACAAATTGTGCATCCGAGACATGCAAGAGGTGGAGGGTCTGGCTAGAGAGCTTGAGTCAGAGGAACAACTGAACTCCTTAGGTTACATTGATGTATCGTGTAAAATATGGGAGAAGGTGAGTCGTTGCCAAGACCGACGCAAACTCCAACGACCAATACGAAGAAGTCACTGGATTTTGGCACCGCAAACGACATTCCGTACGAGGGTTAATGTTATTTGAAATGTTTTAAGTTGGAGACAACTTTTTTGGTTTTTTACGAATGTTTCCAGTTATAAAACAATTCATTCACGATGGAGGTCTTGTAACAACATTTTTGCTAGAATGTGATTTCTATTTTCGAAGCGACATGCATGTGTTTATATCTAACCGTACACTCCGTCCGTTCCTAAATATATGTCTTTTAAGATATTTTGGTATGAACTACATACAGATGTATATAAACATATTTTAGAGTGTAGATTCACTCATTTTGCTCTATATGTAGTTCATACTGAAATCTCTATAAAGACTTATATTTACGAACGGAGGGAGTAGTTGTTTTTGGGCAGACCTTTTGTGGAAAAAAAATGTGCAGTCACTTCAGAACATTTATGTACATTCATGCTTTGTGGCCGTCGATGTGTCCGCACATGTGCTAGCGATGCTTGTGTACACTGTAGAAGACCCTGCGACAGGTGTTGCAGGATCATGTACAACTACGACTGATTTTTTGGGGGTGCAAAACGGTGCAGGAAAGAAACCAAACTGACATTTTATGTGACACAACATGACAAAAGTGCTGGCGAATCATCCTCGGGATCCGCGGAGTCAGACCTGACGAGATCTGCTCTGAGATCGGTGCGGTGTCAGGGCGCATCGAAGCGCAGACGGATCCCCGCCAAAGCGCACGAGGAAGGGCCGTCGCACGCGCGCGCGTCGTCACCCGGAGAAAGGTCGACCGAATTAAATCGGTGTGGGCCCCGCACATGTACGCCTGTCAGGCCCCAGTACGATATCCCCGCGCGATCCTCGTGCGGGGTGTGGAGTTCATTTGTGCATGCGTGATTACCGACGTCATGCATGCACGTAGGTTTCCCACGCCGGCCCTGCCCCTCCTCCCCCAAAGCCCGATCCATTAAACCCTATAAGAGTCGCGCAAAGGGCGCCTCCTCGCGCAGTCCACGTCGGCAGGAGCTACTGTTCTGTCGATGAAATAATTTCGTCTCGTTGGTCCACTTGTCTGTTGCGTATTAGTCTAGCCATACGAGAAAGGAAGGGGAAAACTTCCCAGATACTACGTCGCCCCCTCAGCTCCCTTTCCTACTCCAGCACGCAAGCCGTCCCCTTTCTCCCACGCCATCGCTCGGCCGCCTCCGCCGCCTCTCCCATCCCAGATGGCCAGATCCTTCTGCTCCGCGGCGCCCCAGGTCGCGGCCGACGATGGTGGACGAGATCGGCGCGTCACGAGCAGAGCAGCGCAGCGCGAAGCCGGCGCGGCGGCCGGGCAATCTGGAGAACTGGTGGACGGTGGTGCCCGATATGGGCGGGCGCGAGTTGGACTCGAAGTGACTGCATGGACAAGGATGCCATCGCAGATCCGCGACGGAGGTGCTCGAGGAGGAGCTTCTTCTCGGGACGCCATGGAGATCGTGAAGGTGCGTCCCCACTCCCCCTCTCCCCTGTCTGGGTTTGCTAGGAGCTCGTCCACTGCCCACGCCCGGCCTCGCCGCCGGACCACATCTTGGCGGAGCTCCCACCGTAGGCCTCCATCTCCTCTGCCGACGCAGGGTATCGTCACATCCGCCGCCTCTCGTCCTCTGTTCGTCGTTCCGCCTCAGTCCACCCACCGCTACAATGCTTCTGTAGACCACCAGGAAGGTGAGATTGCCCCTCCCTTACCCTGTATTCTTCTCTTTTTCGGATGTATTGCTGCTCTGCTTAGTGGTGGTGGATGTTCAGTCGTTGCAGGTGGTTGTTGGTTGAGTGTGAGAGTTGTATTCCTTCATCGATCTCTGATCTTGTTCGTCAGGTATGGTTTGTGCTCTACTGATGCGTATCCATGGATGTTTCTGTGTCGATTTTTGGTTCGTGCCTGTGTCACTCCATTGACGCTCATGAACTGTTTGATCTTATGTCCCCTCACAGTGAGACACTAAATTTGTTTTCTTTTATTTCAGAAATCGCACTGACCGGTTCGTCGTCAGATTTACCTTGCCGTTTCATCTGCTTAAAGGAACATCTTTGTCTTGAGGTTCGATTTTCAGCGCTTTTCCTTCCCGCTTCAGTTTATCGTGCTTTTTCTTGTGTGAGATTTGAAGCAAGTTCGTCCTTCTTCTTCCTAGAGATTCTGATGAGAATTGTTATGTGTACAAACATAGATTTGAGATCAATTCTGCTGTGTTATACGCTTTAAAACGAGATGAATCCATATAGGGGCCTGTTCTTCGCCTCGCTGGTCCAAGTGAATCACAGTATGGATCACCTGCTGAAGCTTAGGAGCAGGGTCATGTCAGATTGTTAACTCATACGGAATGTACTATTTACATACTGATGTCGCTACTTGCAAAAAGCATTGAAAGTCACAAATGTTATGGCAAGGGCATTCCCAATATGTTCTAGGGATAAGCCAAAACTATTGGGTACACCGTTTGCAATTTTGGAAACATTACTTTGATAATGTCGTGACATAACTCTTAACCTATTGATGAGTAAGTTAAGTAATTGTATACCCGCTAGATAGATACATCCCAAATGAGTGCGCAACGTCATTTGGACTTGATGTGGTTGCGCCCTATATATCATAGCACTTGATATTTGTTAGTTGTCTTCTGATAGAATTCTAGATATAATTTGCAACCGAGGAGAGTGAAGCCCTAAGCTTGAGGGAAGCCTTGGAGAGGGCGAGCCAAGACCTTGTCGGATGTGGGCATGACACGGTTCACCACTAGAGGGTGCCGTTTAAAATTCAGTTATGTGCAAAGAAACAGCAAATACCAGCTTACTGTAACTTTTCTTGTATGAGATTTCAAACGAGATTGTTCACTTCGTTCTTCTTTTTGTACCTAGAGATTCTGAGAGAGAATGTTATGTGCTGATGTATAAAGATGAATTTGAAATCAATTGAGCTGTGCTATACGCTTTAATAGGAAATGAACTTAACTGAACTTGTTGCCGACGTTTAAAATTCAGTTATCTACAGAGAAACAACAAATACCAGCGTGCTGTAGATTTTCTTGTATAACGTTCCAAGCAAGATGGTTCGGTTGGTTCTTAATTTTCTTCTTAGAGATTTTGAGCAAGATTGTTATATGTCTGCCCGCATAAAGCTGTCTTGTTTTTTGAATTTTTTGACAATATGGTCATGCATTCTGAATTTTTGACAGCAAGCTCATCTTTGTCATTCTGAATTTTTTACATAATCAACATGTGTATAGACTAAAGTGAGAACTATTGCCCATTGCAAAGATTGTTATATGTCTGCCCGCATAATCCTCTCGACAACAACGCTCACCACAGTTGTCGTTGGAGGCGCGGAAGCCGCTGTCCCATACCAAGGAGGTGCAGGCATGTATTTGATTATGATTGTGAAAGGCAGACAATTATGGTCTGCAATCCAAAATACTGAACATGTTCTGATTTTACTAGAAGATTGATGTGGGCATTCATGTTACTGAATATTTTTTTTGGAAATGCAAAGCTGAAGGCTGAATGTTTTTCCATTAACATTCTGCATGTGCTGCTATAGATTGGTCATACAGCTTGATGAAAGCCTCAACCATTGGATGCACAAAATTGTGGAGCTCAAGATTCCCCACCCTCGTTTCAATCTCCGAGGATTTCTTAATGGTGAGCATTTTGCTTTTGTTTCTCTTGTTCTAATCTCTACCTCAAGATGCAATAGTTCTTATTGTACTGCCTGGATTGTTCTCTCATTGTAGTCACTACTGTTGTTTAATATAATAATTGTCCTATATTTTCTCATGCAGGAGCGTTTGTTTAACACAAAAAGCCTTTTAAGTTGTTATATGGTAATAAGGTGATAGGTTGGAAAGTTTGATCACCGAGGATTGGAGATTACTGTCATAGGCTATTATACCTGTTGCTGGCGCCTCCACTGAAAGTTGTGCATCCCTGTACAACCATATATATAAGTTTGCTTGTTCATTCAGAAGATTGTATTCTTTATTCAATTCATGGTTCAACCTTTGCATATATAGTTTTGGCTCAGTAGTTTGAGCTTCTGTTGTGCAACCGGATCATGATAGTCATCTAGACCAGTAGCTGCATTTTATTTAATTATCCTTTTTAGAAACTGACACGCTGCCTTTGTGGATTAAACGGCTGGTTGAATTAAATGATAAATTGATTTTTTTTCTTTGACCGTTATATGACAAAATGAATGAACATGTGATTGCTATCCAGATGAGTCAGGCTATCTTGCAAATAACTGTGGGATACATTACTGATATTTTCGTGCTCGATGCCCATTTATATACATTACTTATATTTTCGTGTTGGATGCCCATTTATAGTCCTTTTTCCTTGTTCTTGTTGTACACACTACAGATAAGTTTCACGAATTTCTGATATGATTGCTTCAATGATGATTTTTGCAGAAGCACATGCTGATGGTGGACTTGCCTTTGGAATTAAAGAAGATCAACTTACAACACTGACCAGAGATCATAATTACTCTGCTCTACAGCAGTATGAAGGGTGAGCTAATTCTATTGTCACTGTGCTTCACACTTCTCGGACAGCGTTGCTCCTCCCCCGATAGCAAGGCGGGTTGTTCCATGACCATGTGCAGAGGAGAAGCATCCGCATCCCGGGCCGCCAGCGGCGGCGCCGCTTCTGCGAGATGCTCACCAGGAACACTCCCAAGGTCAAGAATCTTCTAGACCATTCACTTTCGCCATTGCTGCTGTAGCTTAAACTGGTGACCGGAGACTGACTGAGTGTGCTTGCAGTTCGAGGTGGAGCGCAAGTAGGAGGACACCCGAGTGGGGTATCTAATGCGCCGCCAAGCCGGGGCTACTGTTGTTGACGGTGAGCACCATGGACACGCTGGGCCTCGACATCCAACAGACCGTCATTAGCTGCTTCAACGAGTTTGCCATGCACGCCTCTTGCTCCGAGGTACCAACGATTCCATCCATGAATTCGTCATTTCATCAACCAACATGGATGGATTCATCTTCTTCAGCTAGATCATCAGTTAAGTCACCAATTCCAGCTGATTGATTCGAGTTTGTGTGGATAGGATACAAGTGAATGAAGCTATCTCTGGTAAAGATTTACTACCAGCACTACATTTTTGTGTAGGTTCAAAAGTCCAACAACACTGAAACTGAACTGTACATGTGTAGGTAGCTGCTTTTCTCCATGGGGCATTTTGTGTAGATACGTAGAGATGTTAAGTAGGATCTTAGCTGGGAAGATATGCTTTATCATTGATCACAAGTACTACTAATCTTATGTTAGTAAAGCAGGCCACTTCCTTTGCACGGGAGGCAAGAGAGACTGCTCTTTTTTTATACTATCTATATGGAGATTAAACTAAAAGTTCAGTTACGTT
>LR738714.1:757387276-757564755 GCA_902687465.1 Secale cereale
CCCCCCCCGCGCGAGCAGGAAGATGCGCATGTGTTAGGCCGCCAAAGTTGACCTTGTTAACCTCTGATTGTCCCTTGTAGAATGTCACGACTGCTGAATTAGATTAGAGGCAACAAAAGTACTAGCAACTGTATAATTAAATGGGGTTAGCATTTGGCAAGCAGGGTTGACAAAAGTCATAAGGCTGAGAAAATAGTCAATAAAACTGCAAGTAATTAGAACTCCTTCCATTCACTATTATAAGATGTTCTAACTTTCTTCAAAATTGGATGTATGTAAACACATTTTTGTGTGTTTGTTCACTCATTTTACTCTATATGTAGTCCATATTGAAATATCTAAAACATCTTATAATAGTGAACGGAGGGAGTACTCATTGGTAAATTCGGGCTGCAAGATTTTGAATTAATGTCTGATCAGGCCTCAACAATGGTAGAGTCAGTGTCCTATATTATGGTCTTGAGTTAAGCACTGACAACACAAGTTATATGATTCCAGCTTCAACTGAATTATGACTGAATTTAGATGTTTAAGTGAATTATGACTGAATTTAGATGTTTAACTGAATTATGATTGTCTGCATACACTATTAAGTAATGTGTAAAAGATCGGGATGTGTATGTGGAACACTTTACTGAATTTAGATGTTTATTCATTCTGAATTTAGATGTTTCATTAGGAGGAGGATGATTTTCTATTATGTAAACTGTTATCTTACACTTTGAGATTTATCAAAATACTGAACTAAAATGTAACTAGAGGGAAACAATTGCTCCTCATACTTCATATCTGCATGATATTGTTGCTTAAATTCAGTTGACTTGAAAGAATTCAAGTTTCCATTTGAGCTTCTTTTCCGGACTACTTCATCATTATGCTTTCTGTTTTTTAGGTTAGTGTTTTTTTAACCAAAATGCACTTTTCATTAGGACACTGGATGTTAAATCCTGCATTACAGGACTTAGTACTCACATTTTTAGGTGCTCCTACTGTTCTTTTATCTCTGGCAATGCAAGGGGTATTTCGTGGACATACAAGGATGCTGCCTCTATATGTAACTGG
Source organism: Secale cereale (assembly GCA_902687465.1). NCBI lineage: Eukaryota > Viridiplantae > Streptophyta > Magnoliopsida > Poales > Poaceae > Secale > Secale cereale. The sequence continues at coordinate 757,388,339 of LR738714.1, forward strand.
TATAGTAGTATTTCCTTGCTTGGATAGCACTATCTTTATTCTCTCTCTCTCTTTTCACTTATTTAGGACAAAAACATGGTCTTACACATCTTCACCATTTTAATTATATCTCCAGAAACTCACTAAAATTATGATAATCTGGTAGTTTTTTTTTTATTATTCTACCAACATAACTCATGTGATAGATCTAAATGTCTGCATGCATATTTGTCGTTAAAGTTTTAAACGGTTAAATATATATATTAATAAAAGTTACATGTATCTGGTGACTTTTATATTCATATGCTAATCTTAGTCAAAGTAACACATTTTTTCTACAGAGGTGAAATGTAATGTGAGGTTTGATAAATGCGCAGATTCCTTAGGAAGAATTTCTTCCATACCACAATACAGCCTCTTTTGTTAGTGTGTGATGTGCTTGCTTATATTTGAATCTTGAAGCATTCAGGTGGTTGTACTACAAGTACTGATCATATTGTAATGTATGCCCTTGCAGGCCAAGAAGATGGTTGGTGTTGAGGCAAGAAACAGGGCATCACCTGGTAACTCCCACGAGCAGCACTGAACAGCTAGGAACATGACCGGCTCGCTACTGGTTCACATGTTATCCACCCTATTTTCGTGTATATTTAGGAAAATATACTTGATTGTTTCATTTGGCTTAGGAAGGTTTGAGAATTCCTGCTTCTGGATGCTTGCTGTTTGTTGTGTGTCAGCCAACTTAAAAAGAAGTATATTTAGGTACTTATACATCCTGACTACACTCTCACTTATATATGTATATTATTCTGTGTATATATAAGCATGCTGTCCTAATATACGGTTGTTAACCTACAAAGCACTGGAAGGAGTAAAGTAGGAATGTTAATGTGCATAGACGTCCTAACAATACAGAAGAATGTAAAATGGACGCACACGCTAAGCCGAGGCACTCATACAATAATAGTGCGCACAATATGGCCTCAAGAGGTGCCACTAGGTGGCGCCCCAGCCACTAGTCCAAGCAATTCAGCGCGGGCCGACGCACGTCGCGACGATCTGGTGCCAGGATCACGTTTTAACATTTTTAGTCCCACCTCGCCCCCCCAGCAAGTCATGCACCTGCTTAAATACCTTCATCTATTTGATTATTACAAGCGTGTGTCTTCCTTGCATTCCACGTGGAGGATATGTAGGATGAGTATGATTCATCATCTGGATTCATCATGTATATTCTTCAATTGGAGAGCATGGATGACTGATGTATTTTTTCGGATTTATTGGCCTATATTTTGTTTTCGGGAGCGAAATATAATTCCTCTAGGACATCTATTTTTAAATTTTCTCGTGCAAAGTAAACAAGCTACACGTTGGCCACGAAGAAATCATGATTTTTGATGTTGCACATCAAAAAATCACATAAAAATGCAAACCAAATATCCCAATCTCACATAGAAAATGCAAACCAAATATCCCAAACTCATATTGTTAGAAGGGAGTGGACCACCAAATAGCTGAGTCATACATTATGAGGAAGTAACTGACAGAATGAAGTATATTTTAGAGACAAGGTCACACGGTACTAGACATAGACAACAATGCACACGCCAACATTAGGTTGATCGTCCACGTACTTGCTGTCCGACCATGCGCACAATGTTGTAGCTATCATAGTTCTGCTCCGAGATCCTACACAGAAGGGTATAATTAATGCCATGGAATATATTTGGACACATGGAAACATTAAATTATGATATATTAGGTACCTCTAACAATTTGGTGCACGTACGTCGATTATGACCATCTGTCGCATGACAATAGCCACATCTACCTTGTGATCTTGTCTTCTTCATCTTTGCCTGTAGCCTTTTCTTCAGAGAACCTCGACCTGGCACAACACGGGATCCAGAACCTTATCAAAACCTTCACCATCAATGTTAGCCGATTGTGGCATCAACGGGCCAAACCTAATGTTGTTACCCTAAGCATTAGTTGATCCCTTGCTACCAGCTTGTTCAATTGTTGATCCATTGCAAATATATTGTCCTTCTAAAACCCTTTTTAGATGCTGAAACGCCTAATCAGAGTGGCATGCCTTGAAACATGTTGCGTGACTAAAATTCCTAACTTACGGTACCTTTGCAGGGTTGCAGAGTATTCATACATCTCGCTCTTTCTGGTCGGTGCGAATGCACATTTTGCACTCATTCTTCACCTAGTGGGAACACAACTCCTGGGCAGTGTTTATGCTTGTAAAATTCCCAATATGAAAAATATGTGGGAACATGGTGTGCCTGCGCATTCCAAATTACAGCAAAAACAACTGATCCCGCGAAGCAGACCTTCCTTCGACTCTGTGCGCACTTCGATCTTTGTATCCATTCTTTCCTTCTTAGACACAACATATGTGGTAACTTCTGATGCATCAAGTACTTCTCTGATCTCACATTTTCTTACAACATTTATGCTCCTTAAGACCAACTTAAACACAGCAGGAGTGAAAACTTTTGCGGCGTGTTTCTCAGGACTTGTAGCATTTTCCTCTGTGAACAGAATGGACTGCATGGCCTCGATGTCTTGGAGAGCCTCGTTCAAGCGCCGCGACGCAAGGCAACACTCATAGTGCTCTAGCATTTCAAACAGCGTCATCTTAGCCTCAAGATGCGTATGTAGCACCGAGTTTAAACTCTCACTCTGCTCATTGCTGCTCAATCCCAGGAAACAACACCCCTCAAGATATGGAGCACACCACCGCTTTCTCATCTTATACATCTGATGCAGCCAGGAGTCCTCACTTGTTACTTTATTCCGTTGTAAGAATTGTAACCATTTTATCTCATGCTCTTCAATGGAAGATGTATCATATATGAAAGATCTGAATTCCTCCTTTACTGCGTCATCATGCAGATGATGTACAATGTTCTGCTGAATGTGCCATATAGAGAGCCTATGGTTTGAGTCAGGCCACACCACCCTGATTGTCGTCTGCATTGCAAGGTCCCCATCCGTGATCACGGATATAGGATGCTTTTGTCCCATAGCATCACAAAAGGTCAGTAACATACACTCGTATGCCTGGCTTGTTTCATGTGAAATGATACCACATGCAAAAATAACAGTGTTGTGGTGGTGATGCAACTCGACAAACGACACAAATGGCAGATTATACTTATTGGTTTTGTATGTGCTATAAAAAAGATAACGCCTCTGAAAGCCTCATAGTCAAGTTGGGATTGACTATCACAGCAGAACAGTCCCTTCAGATGGGCAACTTCATCAACCAAGTACCTGAAGAAAAAAAAATTAAATCTCGCTCTCGCATCACTACCATGTGATTGATCACCGTTTGAGCATCCCCGAAAGCAATTGATTCCTTCTTGTTAGCATGGCAGAAATTGTAAATGTCCCTCGTCGTGCATCCAACCTCATCATATCCACCGTATTGCATGCACAAAATAACCATAATATGGTGTTTCCTGATCCATGATTTTTCCATGTCTGCAATGTCAGCTTTTTGCTCATCGCTAATTCTTCTGTGTGAACGCAAAAGACACGACAGATCCCGTGGGGCTAGAGGATGGTTGTGTTCATTGACGAAATCCTTCACAAACCACTGACCTGTTTCCTCCTGTCTCGCAATCACAGCTTTACACCTGACGCGAGTTATACTCCGTGGCCTACTCTTTCTATCTTCCATATTCATTTTCATGTGCTTCTCTTCACGACCCCCTTCACAACTACACACAAATTTGCTTAAAATTATATGGCTGTTGGATCCATCCCACTCGACATAGCTTCTCCAGACACTAAAACATTTCTCAAGACCATATTTTTTATAGAATATATAACCTGCATCCTCACTGTTAAACATCTTGTTGACAATATGATAGTACTCCAGCATTGACTCATGAGTTACACCCGCCATGTCTTCCCGCATCACCATTTAGATGAATAAAAATCTGAAACGACAAACAAAAATGCATGCAAAACCTAGTACGAATTCTTGCGTGGAATTTTAAACTTTGCTCCTTGTACATGTTATGGCAAGTGATCATGAACGTCCATAAACTGGGTCCCCCATAAACTAATGAAGTAACCATGGATGATGAAAAATTCTAAATTGAATTGCGTGCACTAGGGAAACCTAAATCGATGATGACTAAACAAATCTAAGTAGGAAGTGCAGGCTACGAATCCAAGTAAGTTGAGATTCGGGCGATTCATACCTCAGGATGCAAGTCCGGAAGCGATGGTATCGGCGGGGGGCAAGTTCCTATAGCGCCGCCGACACTGCCGCCGCAGATGTAACACTTTATTCTTCTTCTTCCCACCGGGCACGTCTTTTATAGTGAAGGGGACGAGACGACACCAACGATGGTGAATTGGTTCCTCTTCCCGTGCTCGTCGGACAGAAGGAAGGGGACGAGAATGAGGACTTGACCTCCTGGATCGACTAGATGTGGTTCTGGTTGTGGATGTGGTCGGTTGAAACGATAATATTTTACCCTAGACCATTATGCCCTTCTCGGATTAAACTAATTAGGTTTATTCATTTTTAGTCCCCACCAGATCGGACGGCTAATAAAAATCAGAGGGGCAAGTACTCGAAAGTACTCCCAGTACTAGGCCAACCACCGTATAAGAGCTCAGAAAAAAGGTATAGTAGCATACAGTTTTCTGGAGTGTTGATGAAATTTTGTAAAAACAGAAGCTCATATACATTTAGCTATTGAAACGGAATCTTGCAAAAGAGGGTTGAGAGAGACTATCTGGATCTTCGCAATTTAGATGTCATTAGTCTCGGGCATATAGCACATTACGTCTGTGAGAAGCACTAGTTCCGTCCGCGAGAAGCTTCAGGCCAATCCTGTGCAAAGAGGCCACAACTAGTTGACCAGTATCTAAAATTTGATAATAATTTAATAACCCACAAAAATGAATGTACTTTACCGCAATTTTTGTAAGCAGGATGTTGCACCGAAAGCAATCTGGAAATAAAGAAGTATTTGTAAAGTGTTTTAACACAAAGCGTGAAAAGCCTAAAAGGTGAAGCTTTAGTTACTTTGGAAAGCGAGAAAGGCTAAAAGGTGTGGTAAAAAAAAGGGTGAAGCTTTGGTTACTTTGTGGAAATAATATCTGGCCCAAAAAAAATGTTGCGGGCGCTGGCAACCAGCCCGAATCAAAATGCATGATTTCAGTCCCTGACACATGGGTTTAGGTCACACGGTTAGCAGGTGAGACCTGCCCTGACGGATGACACGTGACATTCACAAATCATAAAGGATGATTTGTGAATGCCACGTGTCATCTGATTTGTGAAAGCCACGTGTCATCATCAGGATGAGTCTCACCTGCTAACCCGTGGACCTGATCTCATAGAATTATTTTCCATAGCAGAGGGTCCACTCCACTCGTCACCGACTCACTCAAGTACCCAGCCCCGCTCCCAAATCGCTCACTCCGCCTCTCTTCCATCTAACAGCAGCGACTAGGCGATGTCTACTTCTTGAGCCACCCTGTTCAAATCCCTCCCCTCACCTACGTACGGCTGCCGCGCGCTGCTGCTGCTTCGTCCGCCATGGCTACAGTGAGTAAGTACCCTCTCGAGCTATTTCCCTCGGAATAGAGACAACTAGCATGCATGGTACAGCTTACGATTGGCATCTGATTTTCGTTTGTTCCATTTCCACAAATGGTAGGGTAAGCTTCGGATGAATTAGCATCAAGTTGAAGCACCCGTGAAACCTTCCATGGCAGAATCCGCGGGCTGGTCCTCGCTCCCGTCCGACCTCGTCAACCGCATCGCCGACTGCCTCCTGGCCACCAACGACGTCGACTACTACATGGACCTCCGGGCCGTCTGCAGCACCTGGCGCCGTGCCACCGATGACCCCAAGAATAACCCGGATCCCCGCTTCCGCCCAAGCCGATGGATCGTGATCGACGAGGTCAGGTACTCCCTGCCCGTCCAACGCAGCACGCCCCTCCTCGTCAACACCGCCACAGGCCGCATCCTCCGCAAGGACCTGCCTATGCTCCGCGGATACTTTCTTGTCGCCACCACTCCCGGCGGCTTCTTCGTCCTCGCGGACAGGAACCCTCCTCACGCCGCCTGCGTCCTCAACCCTTTCACTGGCTACTTGATTCGTTTCATGGCGCCCATGACTACCCACTTGAAATTCAAGACTCCTGCTGCTGCTGTCACTGGCTCTCCGCCTACCCTTGTCTTGTTTTGTGACGAAGATCGTACGATGCACACGGCAGATCCTCACAGTGGAAGTTTCAATGTGTACGGGGACGAGTATCCTTATAAGAGGCTGGCTCTCATGGGTATGATCTATACTGGTAATGATGTGGGCGACAAGATCTTCGATCTGATGGCGTCTTTCAATGTTCATCCTTCTGAGATGCTGCCTGTGTATCCATTTGATGATTTTGGTTCGCTTTTAGAAAGAAGACATACGGATCGGTGTTTTCTTGTGGAATCTGCCGGTGAGGTGCTGATGATCTTTAAGCTGCAGCAGCGCATTGAGATTTTCAAGGTAGATAATAATGGCAGAAGCGCGCCCGAGCCTGTGAAAAGCATCGGCAATCGGGCTATCTTCCTCGGTTATCGGCAGTGCCTATCTGTTAATGCCGATAAGTTCCAGTCGGTTGAAACCAACTGCATCTACTACGTAAAATGTGTTGATTCATGCCTTTCCATCTACAAGTATGACCTCAACGATGAGAAGGAAGAGATAATCTCTGGAGCCATAAACTCCTTAAATCATGTCTGGCTGAGTGACGCTGAACCTCCTTTTACAATCATTCAGCTCCTCTCCAGCTACACCCTTAGTTCCGACGAATCAAATAGATTCGAAGGGGTCCCTGATGATATCCTTATTCCATATGTGCAGGATTCGGAGTTTTTTTCTTCTTTTCTTGAGGATCTTGAATTCGAAGATGACTGAATCGTCGAACGTGCTATGCTTTGTAACTGTACTTACCTTTTAGAGCCAAAGTTGTGGTATGTTTTGTAATAATGCTCTTTAGCGTCTATTTATGTACTCTGTATCTCTGGGTGATGCAATCTGGTGCTTTTTGGCACAGGAAAATGCTGGATCATATTTTTTTCTGTTCACTTATTAATTTGCCCTTGCAATCAATGAACATTCCATGTTGTTCACTTCCGCTACAGTTTCTTTGATTGAACATAGCTTTGACTTGTTCTAGGTAAGAAGCAGGTTCAACACATGAATCTACTATCGGCCGACTTGTCGTAGCAGCATGTTGTTAACATTGGAAATATGAACAAATTACTACGAGATTTAATCCAAATAAACAGAAAATAAATCATGACATCAATAGCAGAGATTAAACTAATCATGTGAGCTAGCATAGTAGATGAACATATCACATCTAGCGCACATACTAGAAACATGAATTTTACCACGATCTCAAACAGGAATGATAGAAACACGTACGGTGCAGCGGGAGCAGCACCGCCGGCGCCGATGTTGTCGCCCATATCGTTGAGGATGAGGTTGCCGAGGTCGGGGAAGAAGTCGTCGTTGGCGAAGTCGTCGCTGCCAGCAGTCGCACGAGTGCGCTCCCCAAAAACCTGACCGCCACTCTCCCGTACAGGATCACAAGAGGCGGGGTTCTGGAGGCCTGCCGTCCCTTCTCGCGGTGCACGCCGGAAGGAGGGATGGAGAAGATTTTCGTGGCGGCGCAATGATCTTGAACGGCAGTGCGAAACCATATGTTGTGGCGGCAACTAGGGTAGACGTCTGCCTGACTATATAATGCGGGCCGGGTAGGTTGTGGAGAAAACCCCACGTCCAAGTAACAGCACCACGATCCAAAAGGATCGAAAATGGCTGACTAATTAATGCGTCCATTAATTATTAATTATTCCCGAGTAGCAAAAATATAGCATAGCTCTGTCCTCGGCTCGGCTCATTCCCGCAACCCGCGGCGTGAATATAGCATAGCTCTGTCCTCGGCTTGGCTCGTTCCCGCAACCCGCGGCGCGTCGTGACGAGGCGAGGCGTGGCGAGGCGAGCGAGGAGGAGGAGCGCGTGTGTAGGTCTCATCTTCTCATGCTCATACAAGTGGTAGAAGTGCTCACCTTATAAAGATGTGCAACTCTCTCTCAACTTCCGTGGTGGGACTAAACTTTAGTGCCACTCACACCACTCATATGTGTGCATGAATGGGAGAAGAGAATTTCAGAATTTTAGTTGGGCTTTGGGCCAAAGGCCTACTGGCAAATTCCAACAATCCCCCACAAAGTCTTATTGGCCCATCTCATCATTTAGTTCCAAAACATTGTTTATATACCGGTGCTCAGTGGAGACTGTAAAGTTGAACTTCCAGTCAGAGATTTAAGCTACACTAGATCACAACTTGAATAGTGGACTATGCCTTGAACTACAAGTTTTCTGGGAGACTAGTTTCACTCTAATACTTGATCGATACTAGGCTGCCGCAAGGCTTCCCCGCGGGTGGACCGTATACGTCATACTCCAGGGCCTTTCATGAATTTATTAGAGAACACCCAATTCTCACATACTGCGACGTTAACAGTCCAATTCATATAGGTGTGTTCCTCAGGAGATGCTCTGCAGGGCAACATCTCTGCTTACTTGAAGAAGCCACTTGAAACACATTAAGATAAGTATCAACCTGCCATGCAGATCAGGAGAGTATTGCATCTTCACGGAGTGGGATAATTAATATAGGGATAGTCTCCTCCCAGCTGACCAACAGCTTGTCTCCCACTTCTACTTCACGGGATCTCCGATCACATAGAATGGGTTACTACTGTGGACAACTCATGCCGTAGGTCTCAAACCCATCTCCATTGTTGCATTATCTATTACATTATGTGATAAACCCTTTGTGAAGGGATCTGCCAAGTTTTTCGATGTTTGGATATAATCCAATGTAATAACTCCGGAGTTCTTCAATTTTCTGACAGATTTCAATCTCGTCTTCACATGCCTTGAGGACTTCATATTATCCTTAGAACTGTTTATCTTACCGATCTCAGTTTGATTATCACAGTTCATTGGGATAGGGGTATTGGTTTTTCAACCATAGGTAAGTCCATCAAGAGTTCACGAAGCCACTTTGCTTCAACAGTGGCAGTGTCTAAGGATGTGAGTTCTGCTTCCATAGTTGACCTCGTTAAGATGGTCTACTTGCAAGACTTCCAGGAAACAGCGACACCACCAAGTGTAAAAACATAACCACTTGTGGCCTTAATCTCATCAGCATCAGATATCCAGTTTGAGTCACTATAACCATCCAGTACCCTTGGATACCCGGTGTAGTGAATCCCATAGCTCGCAGTGCCTTTCAAGTAGCGCATAACTCTCTCAAGCGCACACCAATGATCATCTCTCGGTTTTGACACAAACCGGCTTAGTTTGCTCACAGCGAACGAGATGTCAGGCCTCGTGGCACTCGCCAAATACATAAGCGAGCCAATAATCTGATAGTATCTCAGTTGATCTCTAGCAATCCGTCGATTCTTTCGAAGCAACACACTAGCATCAGATGGAGTTGGAGAAGGCTGGCAGTCGCTATACCCAAAATGACTCAAGACCTTTTCCACATAGTGAGACTGAAGCAGTGTAATCCCACCATTCTCATCTCTCAATAGCTTGATGTTTAAGATAACATCAGCCACTCCTAGATCCTTCATCTCAAAACAACGAGATAAGAAATCCTTAACCTCCTTGATTAAATCAAGTTTGGTTCCAAAGATCAGTATGTCATCGACATACAAACAAAGAATAACTCATTCGCCCCCACCATGGTGATAGTACACACACTTGTCACCATTATTTACTACAAAGCCTGCATCAGTTAATGTTCTTTTGAACTTCTCATGCCACTCCTTAAGAACTTATTTAAGGCCATATAAAGACTTTAATAACTTGCACACCTTTCCTTCCTGGCCAGGTACTACAAAACTACCGGGCTGATCCATGTAAATTTCCTCCTTCAACTCTCCATTGAGGAAAGCCGTCTTAACGTCCATTTGATGAACAAGAAGACCGTGCGAGGCAGCCAGTGATAGTAGCACCCGAATAGTGGTCAGTCTAGCCACATATCAAAATAGTATTCACCTTATTTTTGGTCATAACCATTAGCCACAAGCCGTGCCTTGTACTTTTCAATCGTACCATCAGGTCTAAACTTTTTCTTGAACACCCACTTACATCCTCCAGGTTTGCACCCATAAGGACGATCAGTGATTTCCCAGGTTTCGTTAGCTAAGATGGAATCCATCTCGTTACGGACAACTTCCTTCCAATAGCCAGCATCAAAAAATGCATAGGCTTCTGAAATAGTCTTGGGTGTGTCATCCACGAGGTACACAATGAAATCATCAACAAAGGACTTTGCGGTCCTCTGTCTCTTACTCCTTACAGGAGTTTCATTGTCATCCCCAACAGGATTCTCAATGTGTTCCATTGCAATGGTGGGTTCAGGAACTACAACAAATTCCTCACTAGATGGAGTAGGTATCTCATGATTTGATGAACTCGACATACCCTTCATAGGAAATATGTCTTCAAAGAAAGTCGCATCATTTGACTCCATAATTGTACCAACATGCATGATGGATACCTCCGACTTTATTATCAAAATCCTATAGCCAATGCTATGAAAAGCATAGCCCAGAAGAACACAATCCACGGTTTTTGGTCCAAGCTTGCGCTTCTTAGGAATTGGTATATTGACTTTCACCAAACAACCGCAAGTACGTAGGTAGGAGAGTTTCAATCTTTTCCTTTCCCATTCCTCAAAAGGAGTCATGGTTTTATGCTTTTTGGGAACTCGGTTTAGGACATGACATGCAGTCATTAGCGCCTCCCCCCCCCCACCATGCCTTGAAGAGACCCGATGTGTCTAACATGGCATTAACCAAATAAGTTAGAGTTCGGTTCTTTCTTTCGGCCACCCCATTTGACTGAGGTGAGTAGGGAGGCGTCCTCTCATGGATTATACCATGTTCCGCACAAAACAAATCAAACTCAATGGAGAAATACTCTCCACCATGATTAGACCTAAGCCGTTTAATTTTTCGATCAAGTTGGTTCTCTGCTTCAGCTTTATAGATTTTGAAGAAATTTAAAGCCTCATCTTTTGATTTCAGAATATACACATCAAAAAATCTAGTGGAGTCATCAATCAACGTCATGAAGTATTTCTATCCACCTTTTGTCAACACGCCATTCATCTCACATAGATCAGAATGTATAAGCTCTCGTGGCGCCAAGTCTCTAGCCTCCGCAGTCTTATGGGACTTGCGAGGTTGCTTAGCTTGCACACACACTTGGCACTTGGAGCCCTTGACATTAGTTTGAATTTTTTTCAAGTTACAGAAGTATGCGAAACCCGCAGATTACTACAGACTGTTCTGTTTTTGACAGATTCTGTTTTTCGTGTGTTGTTTGCTTATTTCAATGCATCTATGAGCAATATTGGGAGCTATGAACCATAGAGAAGTTGGAATACAGTAGGTTTAACACCAATATAAACAAAGAATGAATTCATTGCAGTACCTTTGAGTAGTGGTTTGCTTTCTTATACTAACGAAGCTCACGAGATTTTTGCCTAAGTTTTGTGTTGTGGAGTTTTCAAGTTTTGAGTATTGCTTTGATGGACTATGGAACAAAGAGTAGCAAGGTCCTAAGCTTGGGGATTCCCAAGGCACCCCAAGTAAAATTCATGGACAACCAAAAGCCTAAGCTTGGGGATGCCTCGGGAAGGCATCCCCTCTCTCGTCTTCATCTATCGGTAACTATACTCTGAGCTATATTTTTATCCACCACATGATATGTGTTTTACTTGGAGCGTCTTGTATAATTTGAGTCTTTGCTTGTTAGTTTGTCACAATTATCCTTGCTGGACACACCTATTTTACAGAGGTAAATATGGCCTAGTAATTGATAGAACACTCTATGTGCTTCACTTATATCTTGTGAGTTGAATAGTTTTTGCTCTAGTGCTTCAGTTATATCTCTTAGAGCACGGTGGTGATAATATTTTGAAGAAATTGTTGAACTCTCGTGCTTCTATTATATCCTTTTGAGAGTCTATTAAAACAGCATGGTAATGTGCTTAGGCTATAAAACTAGTCTTCACATGATAGATGGGAAGACTCCAATATCAATGTAGTAAAAACTTTCACGCTAAGTGCATTGAAAATGATGAGAAGTAGGATTCTTGATAATTGTTTTGAGGTATGATGATAGTGATATTAGAGTCGTGCTAGTGGAGTTATTATGAAATTGAGAAATGCTTGTGTTATGGTTAGTGATTCCCGTAGCATGCACATATGGTGAACTGCTAAGTGACGAAGTTAGAGCATGAGGTATTTGTAAAGTGTCAGCCTTTGTGTGGAGGTCGGGGGCGCACGATGGTTAACTCCTACCAACCTCCCCCCTAGGAGCATGCGTTGATTGCTTTGTTTTGATGACTCGTAAATTTTTACAATAAGTATATGAGTTCTTATGACTAATGTTGAGTCCATGGATTATACGCACTCTCACCCTGCCACCATTGCTAGCCTCTCTTGTACTGCGCAACTTTCGCCGGTACCATACACCCACTATATATCATTCCTCAAAACAGCCACCATATATATTCCTCAAAACAGCCACCATACCTACCTATCATGGCATTTCCATAGCCATTCCGAGATATATTGCCATGCAACCGTTCCGTTCATATGACACGCTTCATATTGTCATATTGCCATGCATGATCATGTAGTTGACATCGTATTTGTGGCAAAGCCACCAGGCATAATTTTTCATACATGTCACTTTCGGTTCATTGCACATCCCTAACACTGCCGGAGGCATTCATATAGAGTCATACTTTGTTCTAGTGTCGAGTTGTAATATCGAGTTGTAATAAAAGTGTGATGACCATTATTATTAGAGCATTGTCCCATGTGAGGAAAGGCTAAATTAATAAAGCCCCTCCAAAAAAAGAAAAAAAGGGAAAGGCCAACGAAAAAAGAAAGGCCCAAAAAAAAGGAAAAAGAAAAAAAAGAAAAGAAAAAGGGACAATTGCTACTATCTTTTTCCACACTTGTGCTTCAAAGTAGCACCATGTTCTTCATGATAGAGAGTCTCATGTTTAGTCACTTTCATATACTAGTGGAAATTTTCGTTATAGAACTTGGCTTGTATATTCCAACGATGGGCTTCCTCAAATGCCCTAGGTCTTCGTGAGCAAGCAAGTTGGATGCACACCCACTTAGTTTCTTTTATTGAGCTTTCATACATTTTTAGCTCTAGTGCATCCGTTTCATGGCAATCCCTACTCACTCACATTGATAGCTATTGATGGGCATCTCCATAGCCCGTTGATACGCCTAGTTGATGTGAGACTATCTCCCTCCTTTTTGTCTTCTCCACAACCACCTCTATTCCACCCATAGTGCTATGTCCATGGCTGACGCTCATGTATTGCGTGAAAGTTGAAAGGTTTGAAAGAATAGAGTATGAAAACAAGTGCTTGGCTGAAATCGGGGTTGTGCGTGATATGAATATTTGGTGTGATGAAGAGGGAGCATAGCCAGAATATATGATTTTGTAGGGATAACTTTCTTTAACCATAGTATTTTGAGAAGACATGATTGCTTTGTTAGTATGCTTGAAGTATTATTATTTCTTATGTCAATATAGACTTTTGTCTTGAATCTTTCAGATCTGAACATTCATGACACAATTAAGATAATTACATTGAAAAACTATGTTGGTTAGCATTCCACGTCAAAAAATATGTTTTTATCATTTACCTACTCGAGAACGAGCAGGAATTAAGCTTGGGGATGCTTTATACGTCTGCAACGTATCTATAATTTTTAATAGTTCCATGCTATTATGTATGATATTTGGATGTTTAATGGGCTTTTTCATACACTTTTATATTATTTTTGGGACTAGCCTACTAACCCAAAGGCCCAGTCCAGATTGCTGTTTTTTTGTGCCTATTTTAGGGTTTTACAAAAAAGGGATATCAAACGGATTCCAAACGGAATGAAACCTTCGGGAGAGATATTTTTGGAGAAAATCATGCACGGGAGACTTGAGAACCACGTAGTAGGGCTTACGTGGTTCCCACGAGGGTGGGGGGCGCCCCCCTAGGGAACGCCCCCTGCCTCGTGGGCCCCACGTATGTCCCCCAGTGCCCTCCTTCCTCCTATATATGCCTACGTACCCCGAATCCATCAGAACAATTGAGAAAACCCTAGTTCCACCGCCGTAACCTTCTGCTCCCGTGAGATCCCATCTTGGGACCTTTTCCGGAGCTCCGTCGGAGGGGGGATCTTCCACGGAGTGCTTCTACATCATTATCATCGCCTCAACATGAGTTCTGAGTAGTTTACCATGGACCTTCGGGTCCATAGCTAGTATCTAGATGGCTTCTTCTCTCTCTTTGGATCTCAATAGAAAGTTCTCATCAGTCTTCGAGGAGATCTATTCGATGTAATCTATTTTTGCGGTGTGTTTGTCGAGATCCGATGAATTGTGGGTTTATGATTAAGATTATCTATGAGAAATATTTGGTTCTTCTCTGAAATTTTTATGTATGATTATAATATCCTTGCAAGTCTCTTCGAATTATTGGTTTGGTTTGGCCTACTAGATCTATATTTCTTGCAATGGGAGAAGTGCTTGGCTTTGGGTTCAATCTTGCGGTGTCCTTTCCCAGTGACAGTAGGGGCAGCAAGGCACGTATTGTATTGTTGCCATCGAGGATAAAAAGACGGGGTTTATATCATATTGCTTTAGTTTATCCCTCTACATCATGTCATCTTGCTTAAGGCGTTACTCTGTTCTTATGAACTCAATACACTAGATGCATGCTGGATAGCAGTCGATGTGTGGAGTAATAGTAGTAGACGCAGAATCGTTTCGGTCTACTTGTCTAGTACGTGATGCCTATATTTAATGATCATTCCTAGATAGTCTCATAATTATTCGCTTTTCTTTCAGTTGCTCGTTAGTAATTTGTTTACCCGCCGTAGAATATCGCTATCAGAGAAGCCACTAGAGAACACTATGGCCCTCTTGTCTATTCTCAACATATCAATCTATACCCACTTTACTTTTTCCGCTTTTACTGTCTGTTCTTATAACCAAAAATACCAAAAATATCAACTATCATCTCTATCAGATCTCACTTTCGTAAGTGACCGTAAAGGGATTGACAACCCCTTATCGCGTTGGCTGCGAAGTTCTTATTTGTTTGTGCAGGTGTGAGGGACTCGCGCGTGGTCTCCTACTAGATTGATACCTTGGTTCTCAAAAACTGAGGGAAATACTTACGCTACTGTGCTGCATCTCCCTTTCCTCTTCGAGGGAATACAACGCAAGCTCGAGAAGTAGGAGTGGTAAAGAAAGAATCCCGCCAATTCCTCTTGAATTGCTCGCATGCGATCTTGTGGTAGGAGTTCACTCCGCATCTGCCACATCTAATTTGAAGAAGGGGGTCAATACATATATATGAATGAAACTCAACAGAAATGATGGTAATAAAATAAAATTGTGAATATGTTTGCTTACGCACTTCAAATTGTCTTTTAGAGTAGCCCCGCCTATTCTTGGCCGTCACATTGTAGATGAACTCGCAGACGTTGTATACGCAGTAATCATTCCCGGCTTCCTGCCACAAGCACTTTAGAAGAAATAGAGGTCAATCAAACTGGTAATGAAGCATTATAAATGGCATTGATGAAAGTAGCTAGAGTCAATGGGAGATGCGCGGAACTAGCTAGCTAGTAGTACTTACTTTCGGGTAATTCCATTGCAGATCCCACGGTAGTGCGGGAATTTTTGGGTGAATGCTTTCCAAACCCTGCGAGACAAAGAAAACAATTACCTTATATCAAGAAATGAACAAAGTTGCTGATATGGTGCGATAATGATCGATTGAACTTACTTGTCGAGCATTTTAGACATGCTTGCATAGTCCTCGGGATCTTTTTGTCTCGAGTTTAAGACGGTTACTAGTCCCTCCTCAAGCTGAATCTCTAGGAGAATATAGTGGAAACTACGCACCCATGCATATAACTCATCAATTACATTAATTTCTATAACCTCGAGTAATAATTAAGGGAAACCGAATATGCACAAGACAGTAACACTCACTTGAAGTTGTAAGAAAAGATTATTTTATCTTTGTTTTGATTTATTATCAACGATCGTAGCAAGTTGGCCTCAGCTTCTTTGGCAGGTATCCATGTACCACTCATGGATCTTCGCATCATTGTGGTTAGAGTAGTGACATCTTTGACGAGAGGCTTTTGGTTCAATATTGCGGTGTCCTTTCCTAGTGACAGTAGGGGCAGCAAGGCACGTACTGTATTGTTGCCATCGACGATAAAAAGATGGGATTTATATCATATTGCTTGATTTTATCCCTCTACATCATGTCATCTTGCTTAAGGCGTTATTCTGTTCTTATGAACTCAATACACTAGATGCATGCTGGATAGCGGTCGATGTATGGAGTAATAGTAGTAGATCCAGAATCGTTTTAGTCTACTTCTCTCGGACATGATGCATATATACAATGATCATGCCTAGATAGTCTCATAATTATTCGCTTTTCTATCAATTGCTTGACAGTAATTTGTTTACCCACCGTAGAATATCACTATCATGAGAGAAGCCACTAGAGAACACTATGGCCCCGGGTCCATTCTCAACATATCAATCGACATCTACTTTACTTTTACCGCTTTTATTTTCTGTTCTTATAAGCAAAAATACCAAAAATATAAACTATCATCTCTATCAGATCTCACTTCCGTAAGTGACCATAAAGGGATTGACAACCCCTTATCGCATTGGCTGCGAGGTTCTTATTTGTTTGTGCAGGTGCGAAGGACTCGCACGTGGTCTTCTCCTGGATTGATACCTTGGTTCTCAAAAACTGAGGGAAACACTTACGCTACTGTGCTGCATCTCCCTTTCCTCTTCGAGGGAATACAACGCAAGCTCGAGAAGTAGCAAGAAGAATTTCTGGCGCCGTTGCCGGGGAGGCTTACGCAAAAGTCATAAACCAAGTACCTATCACAAACCCTTATCCTTCGCATTACATTTATTTGCCTCTCGTTTTCCTCTCCCCCACTTCCCCCTTGCTGTTTTATTTGCCCTTCTTCCGCCGAGTGTTTATCGTTCGCTTGCTTCTTGTTTGCTTGCTTGCCTGTCACTATGGCTCTCCCTGTTAGTGTTTACCCTCACCTCAAGAGGCTGGAGGAGATTGAAAACAATGTTAGACATTTTATGACTGTACAATTTGAGCATAATGACTTTTTCAGAAGTGATCTTAAAGAGGAGAAAAAGTTTATGGAGTATATGAATAAAGACCTTGATGATATGTCTAAGGAATTTTATGGTTTGAAATCTCTGTTTGCTCACCTTGAGAACTTAATTGCCCAAATTTCGGATAAACAGTCCACCTTGATCAATAAGATTGCTGCCAAACCGGAAGGTAATGAAAATAAAGATGAAGATCTGAAAGTTATTGATGTGTCTCCTATTGGATCCTTGTTTTCTAGTATAAATCTTGATGAAAATAGGATTGTAGATGATTCTTCTTTAAGGTGTCCAGATGATTCGGAGTTTTTAGATCTTGATGCTAAAATTGTTAAAAGTGGGAGTGAAGAGATTAAAACTTTGCATAATGATGAACCCACTACTTTGGATTTCAAGGGATTCAATTATGACACTTGCTCTTTGATTGATTGTGTTTCCTTGTTGCAATCTGTACTAAATTCTCCTCATGCTTATAGTCAAAATAAAGCTTTCACCAAACACATAGTTGATGCTTTGATGCAATCTTATGAAGAAAAACTTGAGATAGAAGTTTCTATCCCTAGAAAGCTTTATGATGAGTGGGAACCTACTATCAAAATAAAAATAAAAGATCATGAATGCTATGCTTTGTGTGATTTGGGTGCAAGTGTCTCCACTATCCCAAAAACTTTGTGTGATTTGCTAGGGTTCCATGAACTTGATGATTGTTCTTTAAATTTGCATCTTGCGGATTCCACTATTAAGAAACCTATGGGAAGGATTAATGATGTTCTTATTTGTTGCCAAGAGGAATTATGTGCCCGTAGATTTCATTGTTCTTGATATAGATTGCAATCATTCATGTCCTATTATTCTTGGTAGACCTTTCCTTAGAACGGTTGATGCAATTATTGATATGAAGGAAGGAAATATTAGATTCCAATTTCCGTGAAGGAAAGGCATGGAACACTTTCCTGGAAAGAAAATAAAATTACCATATGAATCTATCATGAGAGCCACTTATGGATTGCCTTCCAAAGATGGCAATACCTAGATTTATCTTGTATCATGCCTAGTTGGGGTGTAAAATGATAGCGCTTGTTGGGAGGCAACCCAATTTTATATTTTTTGTTTTTGTTGCTTTTAGGGAATAAATATTGCATCTAGCCTCTATTTAGACATGTTTTCATGTTTTGTTTAGTGTTTGTGCCAAGTAGAACCTTTGGTAAGATGTGTGTGAAGTTTATGTGATCTTGCTGTGAAAAACAGAATCGTTAGCGCTCGCTAAAGTGGTCGTCAGATTTTACTGGAGCGTGCTATTTAGTTTACTCTTTTTGCAGATGATTAATAGACAAATTCCTCACATTTACCAATTTAGTTTGAATTTTTTTGGAGTTACAGAAGTATGCGAAACCTGCAGATTACTACAGACTGTTCTGTTTTTGACAGATTCTGTTTTTTGTGTGTTGTTTGCTTATTTCAATGCATCTATGAGTAGTATTGGCAAGTATGAACCATAGAGAAGTTGGAATACAGTAGGTTTAACACCAATATAAACAAAGAATGAATTTCATTGTAGTACCTTTAAGTAGTTGTTTTCTTTCTTATACTAACGGAGCTCTCGAGAATTTTTGTCTAAGTTTTGTGTTGTGAAGCTTTCAAGTTTTGAGTATTGCTTTGATGGACTATGGAACAAAGATTAGCATAGTCCTAAGCTTGGGGATGCCCATGGCACCCCAAGTAAAATGCAAGGATAATCAAAAGCCTAAGCTTGGGGATGCCCATGGTACCCCAAGTAAAATTCAAAGATAATCAAAACCCTAAGCTTGGGGATGCCCCGGGAAGGCATCCCCTCTTTCGTCTTCATCCATCCGTAAGTATACTTGGAGGTATATTTTTATTCACCACATGATATGTGTTTTGCTTGGAGCGTCTTGTATAATTTGATTCGTTGCTTGTTAGTTTGCCACAATCATCCTTGCTTGACACAACTATTTGAGAGAGTTAAATATGGCCTAGGAATTGCTAGAACACTCTATGTGCTTCACTTATATCTTTTGAGTTGAATAGTTTTTGCTCTAGTGCTTCACTTATATCTTTTAGAGCACGGTGGTGGTTATAGTTTGTAGAAATTGTTGAACTCTCATGCTTCACTTATATCTATTTGAGAGTCTATTAAAATATCATGGTAATGTGTTTAGGCTAAAAAACTAGTCTTCACATGATAGACATCCAATGTCAATGTAGTAAAAAAATCACACTAAGTGCATTGAATGGAATGAGATGTTGGATGCTTGATAATTGTTTTGAGATATGAGGATAGTGATATTAGAGTCAATGTAGTGGAGTTATTATGAAATTGATAAATACTTGTGTTAAGGTTAGTAATTCCCGTAGCATGCACGTATGGTGAACCGCTATGTGACGAAGTTAGAGCATGAGGTATTTGTAAAGTGTCAACCTTTGTGTGGAGGTCAGGGAGGCGTGATGGTTAACTCCTACCAACCTCCCCCCTAGGAGCCTGCGTTGATATCTTTGTTTTAATGACTCGTAGATTTTTGAAATAAGTATATGAGCTCTTATGACTAATGTTGAGTCCACGGATTATACGCACTTTCACCCTTCCACCATTGCTAGCCTCTCTTGTACCGCGCAACTTTTGCCTGTACCATAAACCCACTATATATCCTTCCTCAAAACAGCCACCATATTATTCCTCAAAACAGCCACCATACCTTCCTATCATTGCATTTCCATAGCCATTCCGAGATATATTGCCATGCAACTTTCCACCGTTCCGTTCATATGACACGCATCATATTGTCATATTGCCATGCAGGATCATGTAGTTGACATCGTATTTGTGGCAAGGCCACCATGCATAACTTTTCATACTTGTCACTCTTGTTTCATTGCACATACCGGTACACCGCCGGAGGCATTCATATAGAGTCATACTTTGTTGTAGTATCGAGTTGTAATGAAAGTGTGATGATCATTTTTATTAGAGCATTGTCCCATGGGAGGAAAGACTAAATCTATAAAGCCCCTCCGCAAAAAAAAGGCTAAAGAAAAAAGAAAGGCCCAAAAAAAAAAGAAAAAAAAGAAAAGAAAAAAGGGACAATTGCTACTATTTTTTTCCACACTTGTGCTTCAAAGTAGCGCCATGTTCTTCATTGTAGAGAGTCTCATGTTTAGTCACTTTCATATACTAGTGGGAATTTTCATAATAGAGCTTGACTTGTATATTGCAACGATGGGCTTCCTGAAATGCCCTAGGTCTTCATGAGCAAGCAAATTGGATGCACACCCACTAGTTTCTTTGGTTGAGCTTTGATACATTTTTAGCTCTAGTGCATCCGTTGCATGGCAATCCCTCCTCGCTCACATTGATATCTATTGATGGGCATCTCCATAGCCCGTTGATACGCCTAGTTGATGTGAGACTATCTCCCTCCTTTTTGTGTTCTCCACAACCACCTCTATCCCACCCATAGTGCTATGTCCATGGCTCACGCTCATGTATTGCGTGAAAGTTGAAAGGTTTGAAAGAATAGAGTATGAAAACAAGTGCTTGGCTGAAATCGGGGTTGTGCATGATATGAATATTTTGTGTGATGGAGAGGGAGCATAGCCATACTATATGATTTTTTAGGGAAAACATTCTTTAGCCATAGTATTTTGAGAAGACATGATTGCTTTGTTAGTATGCTTGAAGTATTGTTATTTCTTATGTCAATATAGACTTTTATCTTGAATCTTTCACATCTGAACATTCATGCCAGAATTAAGATAATTACATTGAAAAACTATATTGGTTAGCATTCCACATCAAAAATTCTTTCTTTATCATTTACCTACTCGAGGACGAGCAGGAATTAAGCTTGGGGATGCTTGATACGTCTCGAACGTCTCTATAATTTTTATTGTTCCATGCTATTATTTATGAAGTCTTGGATGTTTAATGGGCAAGATCTTACAGTTTTATATCATTTTTGGGACTAACCTGCTAACCCAAAGGCCCAGTCCAGATTGCTGTTTTTGCCTGTTTCAGTGCTTTGCAGAAAAAGAATATCAAACGGAGTCCAAACGGAATGAAACGTTCGCGAGAGATATTTTTGGAGAAAATCACGCACAGGGGACTTGAGAACCACGTCAAGGGAGCCTCATGGTTTCCACGAGGGTGGGGGGCGCGCCCCCCTTCTCAGGGCGTGCCCGCTGCCTTGTGGGCCCCTCGAGCACACCCCCCCCCCCGGTGTCCTCCTTCCTCCTATATAAGTCTACATACCCCGAAACCTTCGACAATAGAGAGAAAACCCTAATTCCACCGCCGTAACCTTCTGTTCCCGTGAGATCCCATCTTGGAGCCTGTTCCGGAGCTCCACCGGAGGGGGATCCATCACGGAGTTCTTCATCATCATCATCATCGCCCTCACCATGAGTTGTGAGTAGTTTACCACAGACCGTCGGGTCCATAGCTAGTATCTAGATGGCTTCTTCTCTCTTTCTGGATCTCAATACAATGTTCTCCTTGGTCTTCGAGGAGATCTATTCGATGTAATCTCTTTATGAGGTGTGTTTGTCGAGATCTGATGAATTGTGGGTTTATAATCAAGATTATCTATGAGAAATATTTGGTTCTTCTCTGAACTCTTTATGTGTGCTCATAATATCCTTGCAATTATCTTCGAATTATTGGTTTGGTTTGGCCTACTAGATCTATAGTTCTTGCAATGGGAGAAGTGCTTGGCTTTGGGTTCAATCTTGCGGTGTCCTTTCCCAGTGGCAGTAGGGGCAGCAAGGCACGTATTGTATTGTTGCCATCGAGGGATAAAAAGATGGGGTTTATATCATATTGCTTGAGTTTATCCCTCTACGTCATGTCATCTTGTTTAAGGTGTTACTCTGTTCTTATGAACTCAATACACTAGATGCATACTGGATAGCGGTCGATGTGTGGAGTAATAGTAGTAGATGCAGAATCATTTCGGTATACTTGTCTCAGACGTGATGCCTATATACAATGATCATGCCTAGATAGTCTCATAATTATTCGCTTTTCTATAAATTGCTTGACTGTAATTTGTTTACCCGCCGTAGAATATCGCTATCATGAGAGAAGCCACTAGAGAACACTATGCCCCCCAGGTATATTCTCAACATATGAATCTACATCTACTTTACTTTTACCGCTTTTATTTTCTGTTCTTATAAGCAAAAATACAAAAAATATAAACTATCATCTCTATCAGATCTCACTTCCGTAAGTGACGGTAAAGGGATTGACAACCCCTTATCGCGTTGGCTGCGAAGTTCTTATTTGTTTGTGCAGGTGTGAGGGACTTGTGCATGGTCTCCTACTGGATTGATACCTTGGTTCTCAAAAACCAAGGGAAATAATTGCGCTACTGTGCTGCATCTCCCTTTCTTCTTCGAGGCAATACAATGCAAGGTCGAGAAGTAGCAAGAAGAATTTCTGACACCGTTGCCGGGGAGGCTTACGCGAAAGCCATATACCAAGTACCTATCACAAACCCTTATCCTTCGCATTACATTTTTTGCCTCTCGTTTTCCTCTCCCCCACTTCACCCTTGCCGTTTTATTTGCCCTTCTTCTGTCGTGTGTTTACCGTTCGCGTGCCTCTTGTTTGCTTGTGTTGCTATGTGCTCTCAATTAGCTTGCATCTTCGCTTGCTAAAGTATGGATCCTCATCCACTTGCTAATATCTTTAAGAGATCCAATTATGTTGAACCTATTGCTAGTGAGTTGCGTGCACTAGATTATCTTTATGAGGTTTTGCTTGAAATTTATGAATATGAAAATTGTGAGGAATTGTCGAAACAAAAAGTGATTCATGTTAGATCCTTAAATAAAAAGCATGATTGCAATGATGCTATTATAAATGTCGATTGTGTTAATGATGTGCAAAACCCTAAGCTTGGGGATGCTAGTATTGCTATGCCCACTACTTGTTGCAATGAACATGATTGAGTGATTCTTCTTATGATATTGGAAATTTATTTAAGCCCCATGATGCATATGAGATTGATAATAATGTTTGCAATAATATTGAAAGTGGGTTTGGAAGAGTGTCAACTTTAGATCCCACATATTTGGAGAATGTTCAATCTTATGAATTTTTTGATAAAAATGGGATTGGAGAGGTCATGACTTTAGTTAATGTTAATCCCACTATTTTGGAAGAGTGTCAACTTTGCATGCATGTGGATTGTTTTGAGAATATGTTATGTGATAGCTATTTTGTTGAATTTGGTCATGATACTACATGCAATTATTATGAGAGAGGGAAATATGGTTGTAGAAATTTTCATGTTACTAAATTACCTCGAGTTATGTTTATATTGCTATTGTTTCTTTCTCCTTCCTTGCATATGCTACATCTTTCTTGTCTTGGTAATTTGTTTTCCTATAAGATGCCTATGCATAGGAAGTATATTAGACTTAGATGTGTTTGTCACATGTCTTATGATGCTCTCTTTGTGCTTCAATCCTTGTCTTTCATGTGAGCATTATTGAATTCTCAAGCCTATCTTAATGGCTATAAAGAAAGCGCTTGTTGGGAGGCAACCCAATTTTATATTATTTTTTGTTTTTACTTCTGTTAAGGAATAAATATTGCATCTAGCTTCTGTTTAGATGTGGTTTTGTGTTTTAATTAGTATTTGTGCCAAGTAGAACCTTTGGGAAGACTTGTGTGAAGTTTATGTGATCTTGCTGTGAAAAACAGAATTGTTAGCGCTTGCTAGAATGGTCATCAGATTTTACTGGAGCGTGCTATTTAGTTGATACTTTTTGCAGATGATTAATAGACAAATTCCTCACGTTTACCAATTTAGTTTGAATTTTTTTGAGTTACGGAAGTATGCAAAACCTGCAGATTACTACAGACTATTCTTTTTTTGACAGATTCTGTTTTTCTTGTGTTGTTTGCTTATTTCAATGCATCTATGAGTAATATTGAGTGGTATGAACCATAGAGAAGTTGGAATACAGTAGGTTTAACACCAATATAAACAAAGAATGAATTCATTGCAGTACCTTTGAGTAGTGGTTTGCTTTCTTATACTAACGGAGCTCACGAGATTTTTGTCTATGTTTTGTGTGGTGAAGTTTTCAAGTTTTGAGTATTGCTTTGATGGACTATGGAACAAAGAGTAGCAAGGGCCTAAGCTTGGGGATGCCCAAGGCACCCCAAGTAAAATTCAAGGACAACCAAAAGCCTAAGGTTGGGGATGCCCCGGGAAGGCATCCCCTCTTTCGTCTTCATCTCTCGGTAACTATACTCGGAGCTATATTTTTATCCACCACATGATATGTGTTTTACTTGGAGCGTCTTGTATAATTTGATTCTTTTCTTGTTAGTTTGCCACAATTACCCTTGCTGGACACAACTATTTGAGAGAGTTAAATATGGCCTAGTAATTGATAGAACACTCTATGTGCTTCACTTATATCTTTTGAGTTGAATAGTTTTTGCTCTAGTGCTTCACTTATATCTTTTAGAGCACGGTGGTGATAATATTTTGAAGAAATTGTTGAACTCTCATGCTTCACTTATATCCTTTTGAGAGTCTATTAAAACAGCATGGTAATGTGCTTAGGCTATAAAACTAGTCTTCACATGATAGACATCCAATATCAATGTAGTAAAAATTTCACGCTAAGTGCATTGAATATGATGAGAAGTAGGATGCTTGATAATTGTTTTGAGATATGAGGACAGTGATATTAGAGTCATGCTAGTGGATTTATTATGAAATTGAGAAATGCTTGTGTTAAGGTTAGTGATTCCGTAGCATGCACACATTGTGAACCGCTATGTGACGAAGTTAGAGCATGAGGTATTTGTAACGTGTCAACCTTTGTGTGGAGGTCGGGGGCGCGCGATGGTTAACTCCTACCAACCTCCCCCCTAGGAGCATGCATTGATTTCTT
The DNA here is from genome assembly GCA_902687465.1 of Secale cereale. NCBI lineage: Eukaryota > Viridiplantae > Streptophyta > Magnoliopsida > Poales > Poaceae > Secale > Secale cereale. Next base: position 757,413,595 of record LR738714.1, read on the forward strand.
TGTTTTGATGACTCGTAAATTTTTTCAATAAGTATATGAGTTCTTATGACTAATGTTGAGTCCATGGATTATACGCACTCTCACCCTTCCACCATTGCTAGCATCTCTTGTACCGCGCAACTTTCGCCGGTACCATACACCCACTATATATCCTTCCTCAAAACAGCCACCATATATATTCCTCAAAACAGCCACCATACCTACCTATCATGGCATTTCCATAGCCATTCCAAGATATATTGCCATGTAACTTTCCACCGTTCCGTTCATATGACACGCTTCATATTGTCATATTGCCATGCATGATCATGTAGTTGACATCGTATTTGTGGCAAAGCCACCATGCATAATTTTTCATACATGTCACTTTTGGTTCATTGCACATCCCGGTACACTGCCGGAGGCATTCATATAGAGTCATACTTTGTTCTAATATCGAGTTGTAATAAAAGTGTGATGATCATCATTATTAGAGCATTGTACCATGTGAGGAAAGGCTAAATCAATAAAGCCCCTCCAAAAAAAGAAAAAAAAGGGAAAGGCCAAAGAAAAAACGAAAGGCCCAAAAAAAGAAAAAAAGAAAAAAAAGAAAAGAAAAAGGGACAATTGCTACTATCTTTTTCCACACTTGTGCTTCAAAGTAGCACCATGTTCTTCATGATAGAGAGTCTCATGTTTAGTCACTTTCATATACTAGTGGGAATTTTCGTTATAGAACTTGGCTTGTATATTCTAATGATGGGCTTCCTCAAATGCCCTAGGTCTTCGTGAGCAAGCAAGTTGGATGGACACCCACTTAGTCTCTTTTGTTGAGCTTTCATACATTTTTAGCTCTAGTGCATCCGTTGCATGGCAATCCCTACTCATTCACATTGATATCTATTGATGGGCATCTCCATAGCCCGTTGATAATCCTAGTTCATGTGAGACTATCTCCCTCCTTTTTGTCTTCTCCACAACCACCTCTATTCCACCCATAGTGCTATGTCCATGGCTCACGCTCATGTATTGCATGAAAATTGAAAGGTTTGAAAGAATAGAGTATGAAAACAAGTGCTTGGCTGAAATCGGTGTTGTGCGTGATATGAATATTTTGTGTGATGAAGAGGGACCATAGCCAGACTATATGATTTTGTAGGGATAACTTTCTTTAGCCATAGTATTTTGAGAAGACATGATTGCTTTGTTAGTATGCTTGAAGTATTATTATTTCTTATGTCAATATTGACTTTTGTCTTGAAGCTTTCAGATCTGAACATTCATGCCACAATTAAGAGAATTACATTGAAAAACTATGTTGGTTAGCATTCCACATAAAAAATTCTGTTTTTATCATTTACCTACTCGAGGACGAGCAGGAATTAAGCTTGGGGATGCTTCATACTGAAGGAAATATGCCCTAGAGGCAATAATAAAGTTATTATTTATTTCCTTATATCATGATAAATGTTTATTATTCATGCTAGAATTGTATTAACCGGAAACTTAATACATGTGTGAATACATAGACAAAACAGAGTGTCCCTAGTATGCCTCTACTAGACTAGCTCATTGATCAAAGATGGTTATGTTTCCTGGCCATAGACATGAGTTGTCATTTGATCAACGGGATCACATCATTAGGAGAATGATCTGATGGACAAGACCCATCCGTTAGCTTAGCACTATGATCGTTTAAGTTTTACTGCTATTGCTTTCTTCATGACTTATACATGTTCCTATGACTATGAGATTATGCAACTCCCGAATACCGAAGGAACACTTTATGTGCTACCAAACGTCACAACGTAACTGGGTGATTATAAAGGTACTCTACAGGTGTCTCCAAAGGTACTTGTTGGGTTGGCGTATTTCGAGATTGGGATTTGTCACTCCGATTGTCGGAGAGGTATCTCTGGGCCCACTCGGTAATGCACATCACTATAAGCCTTGCAAGCATTGCAGCTAATGAGTTAGTTGCGGGATGATGTATTACGGAACGAGTAAAGAGACTTGTTGGTAACGAGATTGAACTAGGTATTGAGATACCGACGATCAAATCTCGGGCATGTAACATACCGATGACAAAGGGAACAATGTATGTTGTTATGCGGTTTGACCGATAAAGATCTTCGTAGAATATGTGGGAGCCAATATGAGCATCCAGGTTCCGCTATTGGTTATTGACCGGAGACGTGTCTCGGTCATGTCTACATAGTTCTCGAACCCGTAGGGTCCGCACGCTTAAGGTTTCGATGATAGTTTTATTATGAGTTTATGAGTTTTGATGTACCGAAGGAGTTCAGAGTCCCGGATGAGATCGGGGACATGACGAGGAGTCTCAAAATGGTCGAGACGTAAAAATCGATATATTGGACGACTATATTCGGACATCGGAAAGGTTCCGAGTGATTCGGGTATTTTCGGAGTACCGGGGAGTTACGGGAATAGAGGAGAGAGGCCAAAAGGAAGGAGGCGTGCACCCCCCTTCTAGTCCGAATTGGACAAGGGGTGCAGCCCCCTTTTCCTTCTCCCTCTCCCCCTCTTTCCTTCTCTCCTACTCCGGAAAGGAAAGGGGAATCCTACTAGGACTTGGGAGTCCTAGTAGGACTCCCCACACTTGGTGCGCTCCCTCTAGGGCCGGCCTCTTCCTCCCTCCTTTATATACGGGGGCAGGGTGGCACCTCTAGACACAACAATTGATCTCTTGATCTCTTAGCCGTGTGCGGTGCCCCCCTCCACCATAGTTCTCCTCGATAAATATTGTAGTGGTGCTTAGGCGAAGCCCTGCGACGGTAGAACATCAAGATCGTCACCACGCCGTCGTGCTGACGGAACTCTCCCTCGACACTCGGCTGGATCGGAGTTCGAGGGACGTCATCGAGCTGAACGTGTGCTAGAACTCGGAGGTGCCGTAGTTTCGGTGCTTGATCGGTCGGGCCGTGAAGACGTACGACTACATCAACCGCGTTGTTCTAACGCTTCCGCTTTCGGTCTACGAGGGTACGTAGACTCACTCTCCCCTCTCGTTGCTATGCATTTGGTAGATAGATCTTGCGTGATGGTAGGAAAATTTTAAAATACTACGTTCCCCAACAGTGGTATCAAAGCCAGGTCTATGCGTAGATGATATGCACGAGTAGAACACAAGTGAGTTGTGGACGATACTTGTCATACTGCTTACCAGCATGTCATACTTTGATTCGGCGGTATTGTTGGATGAAGCGGCCCGGACCGACATTACGCGTACGCTTACGCGAGACTGGTTCTACCGACGTGCTTCGCACACAGGTGGCTGGCGGGTGTCAGTTTCTCCAACTTTAGTTGAATCAAGTGTGGCTACGCCCGGTCCTTGTGAAGGTTAAAACAACACATACTTGACGAAATATCGTTGTGGTTTTGTATGCGTAGGTAAGAACGGTTCTTGCTAAGCCCGTAGCAGCCACGTAAAACTTGCAACAACAAAGTAGAGGACGTCTAACTTGTTTTTGCAGGGCAAGTTGTGATGTGATATGGTCAAGACATGATGAGTTATACGGTTTTGTATGAAATGATCATGTTTTGTAAAGTTATCGGCAACTGGCAGGAGCCATATGGTTGTCGCTTTATTGTATGAAATGCAATCGCCATGTAATTGCTTTACTTTATCACTAAGCGGTGGCGATAGTCGTAGAAGCAATAGTTGGCGAGAGGACAACGATGCTACGATGGAGATCAAGGTGTCGCGCCGGTGACGAAGGTGATCATGACGGTGCTTTGGAGATGGAGATCAAAAGCACAAGATGATGATGGCCATATCATGTCACATATTTTGATTGCATGTGATGTTTATCTTATTATGCTTCTTATTTTGCTTAGTTCGACGGTAGCATTATAAGATGATCCCTTACTAAATTTCAAGGTATAAGTGTTCTCCCTGAGTATGCACCGTTGCGAAAGTTCGTCGTGCCGAGACACCACATGATGATCGGGTGTGATAAGCTCTACGTTCAAATACAACGGGTGTAAGCCAGTTTTGCACACGCAGAATACTCGGGTTAAACTTGACGAGCCTAGCATATGCAGATATGGCCTCGGAACACTGGAGACCGAAAGGTCGAGCGTGAATCATATAGTAGATATGATCAACATAAGATGTTCACCATTGAAACTACTCCATCTCACGTGATGATCGGACATGGTTTAGTTGATTTGGATCACGTGATCATTTAGATGACTAGAGGGATGTCTATCTAAGTGGGAGTTCTTAAGTAATATGATTAAATTGAACTTTAATTTATCATGAACTTAGTCCTCGTAGTATTAGCATATCTATGTTGTAGATCAATAGCTTGCGATGTTGCTCCCCGTTTATTTTTTATATGTTCCTAGAGAAAACTAAGTTGAAAGATGTTAGTAGCAATGATGCGGAATTGTTCCGTGATCTGAGGATTATCCTCATTGCTGCACAGAGAATTATGTCCTTGATGCACCGGTAGGTGACATACCTATTGCAGGAGCAGATGTAGACGTTATGAACGTTTTGACAAAAGCTCGGTATGATGACTACTTGATAGTTTAAGTGCACCATGCTTTATGGCTTAGAACCGGGACTTCAAAAACGTTTTGAACGCCACGGAGCATATACGATGTTCCAAGAGTGGAAATTAGTATTTCATACTCATGCCCGTGTCGAGAGGTATAAGACTTCTGACAGTACTTTGCCTACATGATGGAGGAGAATAGCTCAACCAGTGAGCATGTGCTCAGATTGTCTGGGTACTACAATTACTTGAATCAAGTGGGAGTTAATCTGCCAGATAAGATAGTAATTGACAAAGTTCTCTAGTCACTATCACCAAGTTAGTAGAACTTCGTGATGAACTATAATATGCAAGGGATGACGAAAGGAATTCCCGAGCTCTTCGCAATGCTGAAGTCGGCGAAGGTAGAAATCATGAAAAAGCATCAAGTGTTGATGGTTAACAAGACCACCTGTTTCAAGTAAAGGGCAAAGGGATAGAAGGGGAACTTCAAGAAGAATGACAAGCAAGTTTTCACTCCCGTGAAGAAACCCAAAGCTAAAACTCAAGCCTGAAACTAAGTGCTTCTACTGCAAAGGAAATGGTCACTGGAAGTGGAACTGCCCTAGATACTTGGCGGATAAGAAGGATGGCAAAGTGAACAAAGATATATTTTGATATACAGATTATTGATGTGTACTTTACTAGTGTTCATAGCAACCCCTGGGTATTTGATACCGGTTCAGTTGCTAAAATTAGTAACTCGAAACGAGAATTGCAGAATGAACAGAGACTAGTTAAAGGTGAAGTGACGATGTGTGTTGGAAGTGGTTCCAAGATTGATATGATCATCATCGCACACTCCCTATACTTTCGGGATTAGTGTAATACCTAAATAAATGTTATTTGGCATTTGCGTTGAGCATGAATATGATTTGATCATATTTGTTGCAATACGGTTATTCATTTAAAGTCATAGAATAATTGTTATTCTGTTTACATGAATAAAACCTTCGATGGTCATACACCCAATGAAAATAGTTTGTTGGATCTCGATCGTGGTGATACACATATTCATAATATTGAAGCCAAAAGATGCAAGGTTAATAATGATAGTGCAACTTATTTGTGGCACTGCTGTTTAGGTCATAATGGTGTAAAGCGCATGAAGAAACTCCGTAGTGATGGACTTTTGGAATCACTTGATTATGAATCACTTGGTGCTTGCGAACCATGCCTCATGGGCAAGATGACTAAAACTCCGTTCTCCGGAACAATGGAGCGAGCAACAGATTTGTTGGAGATCATACATACAGATGTATGTGGACCAATGAGTGTTGAAGCTCGCGGCGGGTATCGTTATTTTCTGACCTTCACTGATGATTTGAGCAGATATGGGTATATCTACTTAATGAAGCACAAGTCTGAAACATTTGACAAGTTCAAAGATTTTCAGAGTGAAGTGGAGAATCATCGTAACAAGAAAATAAGAGTTTCTACGATATGATCGTAGAGGTAAAATATTTGAGTTAGCAAGTTTGGCCTTCAGTAAAAACAATGTGAAATAGTTTCACTACTCACGCCACCTGGAACACCATAGTGTAATGGTGTGTCCGAACGTCATAACCGTACTTTATTAGATATGGTGCGATCGATGATGTCTCTTACCGATCTACCACTATCGCTTTTGGGGTTATGCATTAGAGACAGATACATTCACGTTAAATAGGGCACCATCTAAATCCGTGGAGATGACACCGTATGAACTGTGGTTTGACGAGAAACCTAAGCTGTCATTTCTTTAAGTTTGGGACTGCGATGCTTATGTGAAAAAGTTTCAACATGATAAGCTCGAACCCAAATCGAAGAAGTAAATCTTCGTAGGATACCCAAAAGAAACTGTTGGGTACACCTTCTATCACAGATCCGAAGGCAAGGTCTTTGTTGCTAAGAGTGGATCCTTTCTAGAGAAGGAGTTTCTCTCGAAAGAAGTGAGTGGGAGGAAAGTGGAACTTGATGAGGTAATTGTACCTTCTCCCGAATTGGATAGTAGTACATCACAGAAACTGGTTCCAGTGATTCCTACACCAATTAGTGAGGAAGCTAATGATGATGATCATGAAACTTCGGATCAAGTTACTGCTGAACTTCGTAGATCAACCAGAGTACGTTCCGCACCAGAGTGGTACGGCAACCCGGTTCTGGAAGTCATGTTACTGGACCATGATGAAACTACGAACTATGAGGAAGCGATGATGAGCCCAGATTCTGCAAAATGGCTCGAGACCATGAAATCTGAGATGGGATCCATGTATGAGAACAAAGTGTGGACTGTGGTTGACTTGCCCGATGGTCGGCAAGCCATCGAAAATAAATGGATCTTCAAGAGGAAGACTGACGCTGACAGTAATGTTACTGTTTACAAAGCTCGACTTGTTGCGAAAGTTTTTCAACAAGTTCAAGGAGTTGACTACGATGAGACTTTCTCACCCGTAGCGATGCTTAAGTCTGTCCGAATCATGTTAGCAATTGCCGCATTTTATGAAATCTGGCAAATGGATAACAAAACTGCATTCTTTAATGGATTTATTAAAGAAGACTTGTATATGATGCAACCAGAAGGTTTTGTCAATCCTAAAGGTGCTAACAAAATGTGCAAGCTCCAGCGATCCATCTATGGACCGGTGCAAGCATCTCGGAGTTGGAATATACGCTTTGATAAGTTGATCAAAGCATATAGATTTATACAGACTTGCGGTGAAGCCTGTATTTACAAGAAGTGAGTGGGAGCACTACAACCTTTCTGATAAGTATATGTGAATGACATATTGTCGGTCGTAAATGATGTATAATTTTCTGGAAAGCATAAAGGAGTGTTTGAAAGGAGTTTTTCAAAGAAAGACCTTGGTGAAGCTGCTTTCATATTGGGCATCAAGATCTATAGAGATAGATCAAGACGCTTGATAAGACTTTCGATGAGTACATACCTTGATATGATTTTGAAGTAGTTCAAAATGGATCAGTCAAAGAAGGAGTTCTTACCTGACTTGTAAGGTGTCAAGTTGACTAAGACTCAAAGCCAGACCACGGCAGAAAAATATAGAGAGAATGAAAGTCATTCCCTATGCCTCAGCCATAGGTTCTATAAAGTATGCCATGCTGTGTACCAAACATGTTGTGTACCTTGCCATGAGTTTGTCAAGAGGGTACAATAGTGATCCAGGAGTAGATCACTGTACAGCGGTCAAAATTATCCTTAGTAACTGGATGACTAAGGAAATGTTTCTCGATTATGGAGGTGATAAAGAGTTCGTCGTAAAGGGTTACGCCGATGCAAGCTCTGACACTAAATCCAGCTGACTCTAAGTATCAATCTGGATGCGTACTGAAAGTGGGAGCAATTAGCTAGAGTAGCTCCATGCAGAGCATTGTAGACACATAGACATTTGCGAAATACATACGGATCTGAATGTGACAGACCCGTTGACTAAACTTCTCTCACGAAGCAAAACATGATCACACCTTAGTACTCTTTGGGTGTTAATCACATAGCGATTTGAACTAGGTTATTGATTCTAGTAAACCCTTTGGGTGTTAATCACATGACGATGTGAACTATCGGTGTTAAATCACATGGCGATGTGAACTAGATTATTGACTCTAGTGCAAGTGGGAGACTGAAGGAAATATGCCCTAGAGGCAATAATAAAGTTATTATTTATTTCCTTATATCATGATAAATGTTTATTATTCATGCTAGAATTGTATTAACCGGAAACTTAATACATGTGTGAATACATAGACAAAACAGAGTGTCCCTAGTATGCCTCTACTAGACTAGCTCATTGATCAAAGATGGTTATGTTTCCTAGCCGTAGACATGAGTTGTCATTTGATCAACGGGATCACATCATTAGGAGAATGAACTGATGGACAAGACCCATCCGTTAGCTTAGCACTATGATCGTTTAAGTTTTACTGCTATTGCTTTCTTCATGACTTATACATGTTCCTATGACTATGAGATTATGCAACTCCCGAATACCGGAGGAACACTTTGTGTGCTACCAAACGTCACAACGTAACTGGGTGATTATAAAGGTACTCTACAGGTGTCTCCAAAGGTACTTGTTGGGTTGGCGTATTTCGAGATTAGGATTTGTCACTCCGATTGTCGGAGAGGTATCTCTGGGCCCACTCGGTAATGCACATCACTATAAGCCTTGCAAGCATTGCAGCTAATGAGTTAGTTGCGGGATGATGTATTACGGAACGAGTAAAGAGACTTGTTGGTAACAAGATTGAACTAGGTATTGAGATACCGACGATCGAATCTCGGGCATGTAACATACCGATGACAAAGGGAACAATGTATGTTGTTATGCGGTTTGACCGATAAAGATCTTCGTAGAATATGTGGGAGCCAATATGAGCATCCAGGTTCCGCTATTGGTTATGGACCGGAGACGTGTCTCGGTCATGTCTACATAGTTCTCGAACCCGTAGGGTCCGCACGCTTAAGGTTTCGATGATAGTTTTATTATGAGTTTATGAGTTTTGATGTACCGAAGGAGTTCGGAGTCCCGGATGAGATCGGGGACATGACGAGGAGTCTCAAAATGGTCGAGACGTAAAAATCGATATATTGGACGACTATATTCGGACATCAGAAAGGTTCCGAGTGATTCGGGTATTTTCGGAGTACCGGGGAGTTACGAGAATAGAGGAGAGAGGCCAAAAGGAAGGAGGCGTGCACCCCCCTTCTAGTCCGAATTGGACAAGGGGTGCAACCCCCTTTTCCTTCTCCCTCTCCCCCTCTTTCCTTCTCTCCTACTCCGGAAAGGAAAGGGGAATCCTACTAGGACTTGGGAGTCCTAGTAGGACTCCCCACACTTGGTGCGCTCCCTCTAGGGTCGGCCTCTCCCTCCCTCCTTTATATACGGGGGCAGGGGGGCACCTCTAGACACAACAATTGATCTCTTGATCTCTTAGCCGTGTGCGGTGCCCCCCTCCACCATAGTTCTCCTCGATAAATATTGTAGCGGTGCTTAGGCGAAGCCCTGCGACGGTAGAACATCAAGATCGTCACCACGCCGTCGTGCTGACGGAACTCTCCCTCGACACTCGGCTGGATCGGAGTTCGAGGGACGTCATCGAGCTGAACGTGTGCTAGAACTCGGAGGTGCCGTAGTTTCGGTGCTTGATCGGTCGGGCCGTGAAGACGTACGACTACATCAACCGCGTGGTTCTAACGCTTCCGCTTTCGGTCTACGAGGGTACGTAGACTCACTCTCCCCTCTCGTTGCTATGCATCTGGTAGATAGATCTTGCGTGATCGTAGGAAAATTTTAAAATACAACGTTCCCCAACACATACGTCTCTAACGTATCTATAATTTTTGATTGTTCCATGCCATTATTTATGATCTTTTGGATGTTTAACGGGCTTTGTCATACACTTCTATATTATTTTTGGGACTAACCTACTAACCCAAAGGCCCAGTCCAGATTGTTGTTTTTTTACCTATTTCAGGGTTTTACAAAAAAGGGATATCAAACGGAGTCCAAACAGAATGAAACCTTCGGGAGAGATATTTTTGGAGAAAATCACGCACGGGAGACTTGAGAACCACGTAGTAGGGCTTACGTGGTGCCCACGAGTGTCGGTGTACTAAGGTAGGGGTACCTCAGTACCCCAACTTGTGCACGGGCAGTTGCAGCCTCCCGCGGCAAGGTTTACTGCGTGCTCGCCGGAGACCTTCCTGCCTCTTATTAAACCATTCAAAAACAAAGTATACAAGACAGAAGATCGAGACCCCGGCAAGAGGAGCTTGCCGGGAAGGCCGTACCAGGCTCAAGACTGTTCCACTAACACAAGACCCTGGCAAGAGGAGCTTGCCAGGAAGGTTAGAAGGTATTACCTCGGCGCTACGCGCGCCCCGGCAAGGGGCCCGGGGAGCGGCAAGTTCCCGGGCCCGGCAAGATCAAGGCCCCGGCAAGATCAAGGCCCCGGCAAGGTGCTTGCCGGGAAGACCACGCTGTGTGCCCGCGCTCCAGCTCATCGGCCCACGCGTCGCCCTGGGGTCTAACCAGGGACGCGTGGCGGATGGCTGCGCAGCCTGGGGTACACGGTGGCACACCACGGTGATAAATCCGTCGCCGTGGCGGACGGAGATGCTAAGGCGGGAGCTTTTGGGGTCGACGGTGACGGGCATTAAATGCCCTTGTCCCCCACTGTTAAAGTAGGTATAGACCACTGTTCTGTACTGTAGCTCCACTATTCCCGCACTGTTACAACTACCACCTCTTTTACTCTTTTACCCCTTTCTCCTACGTTGACACCTGTCGGTGACCCCTTGCACTATAAAAGGAGGCCCATGCGCAACGTGGAGGGGGTTCGAAACCTAGATTACTCTCACGCACGGTGTAGCTGCTTCTTCAAGCTCCCGAGCGCTCAACTCAATACACAACCAAGCAGGAGTAGGGTTTTACGCATCCGTGCGGCCCGAACCTGGGTAAAAACTGCCCGCGCGTCTGCCTCGATCTGCTCTTTGTGCTCCCTCCGCCCTCGTACCGCACAGACAAGGGGCTCCGGTCCCATAGGTGTTCGTGGCGGACAGTTTCCCCGACATCTTTGGCGCGCCAGGTAGGGGGCGTCGAGGTTGTGCGAACCTGATCCGGCGTTCGCGCGGGCGCATTCTTCATCAACCTCTCCAGCTTCATCAACAACTTCATCAGCGACAACTCCATGGCCCCGAAGAAGAAGCCTTCGGAGGTCGGGGGCCCGTCTGCGTCTCATCCGCCGCCACCAGAGCCAACGGTGGGCGGGGGAGACGCCGCCGGAAGGGTGGTGGCCGGCGAGGACACTCACGGCGCCACCAGATCCAAGAACAAGACGGATGACCGGACCTCGGTCTCCGTGGACGCGCCGCGTCCATCACAGCACACGACGACCCCGCAGCGCCATACCACGGGAGGTGGTATCCGCTTGCTGGGGCAAGGCCAAACTGGAGGTTCGCGAGACGCCCCGGACCCCCGTCCGGGCACAAGCAAAGCGAAGGCGCCGGCGCGGGACCCCGCTCCTTCTAACGTCGTTAGAAGTCCGAGCGTATCCCGCTCCTCGCACCGCTCGCCCGCGTTCCCCACTACTCCGGCAGAAGCGCTCGCAAGGGCGCAGCTGCTCCTCGATTTTCCTCCAGCGGCCGACAAGGCCGAGGAATGGAGGGCCACTATCCGGAGCCTGATAGACTTCGCCAACAACGACTCTCCGCAGCAGCCGTCGGCCTCACGGCCGCGGCAGGCTGAGAAGACGAAGGCTATCGGCGACAAGACTGCCGGGGGCGCGACAAGCGTGCACTCCCCGCCGCAGAAGCAGAAGACGCCGCCCCGCCGGAACAATCCCGACGACGGCTCCACAGCCTCGTCGGACCCGCGGGCCCGTCGGGACCAGCGCCAGGTCCTCGACGACCGGCGAGATGAAGACGCTCGGACCACGATCGAGCGCCGCCGAGAAGCTCGGCGACAATCCGACAAGAGAGCTGGGAACACTGTCGACGCACCCGCGCCCGGTGAACCAGGCGACTTGCCGTACGCGGCAGGCTGCCCTGCGTTCACCCGCGAGCTGCGGCGCGTCCAGTGGCCCAGCATGAAGAACTTTAAGCCCGACGTACCGGAGAAGTACGACGGCAAAACGCACCCCTCGGAGTTTCTCAGCGTCTACACTATAGCAGTGCAAGCTGCCGGGGGGCGCGACGAGAAGATCCTAGCCAACTACTTCCCGCTCGTGCTGAAGCCGAACGTCCGTTCGTGGCTCATGCACTTGCCGGAAGGCTCTATCTCTTCTTGGGCCGACCTCTGCCATCAGTTTGTTGGCGCCTTCACCGGCGGCCACAAACCCCATGGCCAGGAGAGCGATCTCCACATTTTGGCCCAGAAGGGAGGCGAACCCCTGCGCAAGTATATCCAACGTTTCAGCCGGGTACAGCACAACATCCCCGACGTTCACCCTGCTGCGGTTATCAGCGCGTTCCATCAGAACGTGCGTAACCGCCGCATGCGTGAGGAGATGGCGATGACCAAGATCAGGGACGTCAGCGAGCTCTACGCTCTTGCCGACAAGTGCGCCCGTGCAGAAGAGGGGAGGAAACTCCCCGGGGAGGATGCTGGCGCAGGGGGAAGCGACAGCGACGACGCCGCCCCGGCAAAGAAGAGCCGGCGGCGGAACAACAGGAAGAAGGGCAAGAAGGAAGTGCTTGCCGTCGAGAAATCCGGCAAGGAGGCCCCCGCCAAACAAGCGCAGGCTGGCGGCTCCGGCAAGGAGCCTGCCCCTGCGGCGGCGGCCGACAAGCCGGGTAGCTCCGACAAGCAATACTGTAAGATTCACCGCACCAAGGGTCACGATCTCTCCAATTGCAAACGCGTCGAGTACCTCGTCGAGCAGCAAAAAGCTGAGTACGAGAGGCGCGACAAGGAGAAGGCCCAAGGTGGCGGGGAAGAGCCCAGCAAGAAGCGGCCATTCAATGGTCGGGGAGGACGCCGCGGCAAGGCTAAGCAGCGGCAAGGAGATCGACCTCCCCGTGGCCGCGACAACGACGAAGACGACGATGAAGACATGGAGGACGACGAGAACAGCGAGCAGGAGTTCCAGAAAGCCACGGAGGTCCTGTGCGTCGACGGTGGCGCCTCTCTGCACACCTCCCACCGCCAGCTGAAACAGTGGGTGCGTGAGGTGAATGCAGCGGAGCCGCCCGTGGAGTCGCGCAGGCTCCTCAAATGGTCCAGCACGCCCATCATTTTTGACCTTGAGGATCACCCTGACCGCACCACGGCGGTCGGGTGCTTGCCGATGCTGGTCTCACCCACCATCCGCAACCTCAAGGTCACCAAAATGTTGGTTGACGGCGGGGCCGGGCTGAACTTGATCTCCTCTGCTGTGATCAAGAAGCTCCAGATTCAAGACGGCGAGCTCGAAGAGACCGGTTCATTCCAAGGAATCAACCCGGGAAGGAGCAAGCCCAAGGGAAAGATTACTCTGCCGGTGACCTTTGGCGGGGAGCTCAACTTCAGAACTGAGCGCATCACTTTTGACGTTGCCGATATTCCATTGCCCTACAATGGAATACTCGGCCGTCCCGCCCTCGCCAAGTTCATGGCGGCTTCCCACTACGCCTACAACGTGCTGAAGATGCCGGGGCCGATAAGCGTCATCACTGTCCACAGCGACAAGAAAGATGCGCTTATTTGCGCTGACAAGATTTACCGGGATGCGGCAGCTGCGGCCGAGAAGGATACTCTTACCGCTGAAGCTCCCGGGGGGAAGAAGACGAAGACCAAGTCCGGCGAGTGCTCTGGGACCCACTCCGGCAACCGCACCTCTTCGGAGTGCTGCGTCGCCGTCGAGGACGTTCCATCGAGCTCCACCGGCAAGAGCAAGAAAGGAATGGCTGCTCCTCCGGCAACCAAGAAAGTGTCCGCAAAGGAGGATGGCACTGGTGGTACCTTCACCATCAGTGCCACCCTTGACAGCAAATAGGAAAGCGCGCTCGTCGCCTTCTTGCGGGCGAATGTCGATGTGTTTGCTTGGCAACCATCTGACATCCCCGGTGTTCCCAGGAAGGTGATTGAGCACAAGCTTGCTGTCTGCCCTCATGCGCGGCCCATCAAGCAAAAAGCGAGGAAGCAAGCCGTGGAGCGCCAAGAGTTCATCAATGAGGAGATCAAGAAACTAGAGGCAGCAGGCCTAGTTAGAGGTGTGATCCATCCGACGTGGTTGGCAAACCCAGTCGTCGTGCGCAAGGCCAACGGGAAGTGGAGACTGTGTATAGACTTCACTGATGTCAATAAAGCATGTCCCAAGGATCCCTTCCCTTTGCCGCGCATTGACCAGATCGTTGACTCCACTGCCGGATGTGAGCTACTCTGTTTTCTTGATGCATACTCAGGCTATCACCAGATTTTCATGGCTAAGGAAGATGAAGAGAAGACTGCGTTTATCACTCCATGTGGCACCTATTGCTTTATCCGCATGCCATTTGGACTGAAGAATGCAGGCTCAACTTTTGCAAGGGTAGTGTACACTGCTTTTGAGCCACAGATCCACAGGAATGTAGAAGCCTACATGGATGACATCGTGGTGAAGAGCAAGAGCAAAGAAACACTGATTCAAGACTTGGAAGAAACGTTTCAGAACCTGCGCAGGATACAACTCAAGCTGAACCCCGAGAAGTGCGTCTTTGGAGTTCCCTCCGGCAAGCTTCTCGGGTTCTTTGTATCACAGAGGGGGATTGAAGCCAACCCCGACAAGATCAAAGCCATCGAGCAGATAGAAGCTCCAAAGCGCGTCAAGGATGTCAGAAGGCTTGCAGGTTGCGTTGCTGCCCTCAGTAGGTTCATTTCAAAATCCGCAGAACGCGCCCTACCTTTCTTCAAAATCTTGAAAAAGGCAGGTCCCATGAAGTGGACTCCGGAAGCGGAGGCGGCGTTGCAGGATTTGAAACGGTACCTGTCCTCCACTCCTATACTTGTCGCACCTAAACCACAGGAAAAGTTGTTGCTATACTTAGCGGCAACCAACCAGGTGGTTAGTGCTGCGTTGGTAGCGGAGAGGGAGTCCGACGAGGAGCCAGCGTCACCGGCAAGCAAATCTAGCGACAAGCAGGGGGCTGACCCGACAAGCTCTGGCCCCGACAAGGAAGACTCTGCGCAGGAACAAGGAGAGGTGCGGAAGAAGATGGTGCAGCGCCCAGTGTATTTTGTAAGTTCCCTTCTCCAGGGAGCTAGATCAAGGTACTCTGGTGTGCAAAAATTGCTTTTCGGCCTCCTCATGGCTTCAAGAAAGCTGCGCCACTACTTCCAAGCCCATGAGATAACGGTGGTCACTCGCTTTCCGTTGAAGAGGATATTGCACAATCCAGAGGCAACAGGCAGGATCGTCGAGTGGGCACTGGAACTGTCAAGCTTCGGACTCAAGTTTGAAAGTACTTCAACCATTCAGAGCCGAGCTTTGGCAGAGTTCATTGCTGAGTGGACCCCAACACCAGAAGATGAAGTTCAAGAAACAAGCGTACCCGTGCAAGAAGCGACAAGTGAATGGGTAATGTATTTTGACGGTGCCTTCTCGCTGCAAGGCGCCGGTGCCGGCGTGGTACTCATCGCGCCCACCGGAGAGCACCTCAAATATGTTATCCAGATGCACTTTCCCAGGGAGCAAGCGACAAATAACACTGCAGAATATGAAGGCTTGCTTGCCGGCCTCAGGATTGCGGCCGAACTTGGGATCAGGAAGCTGATTGTACGGGGAGATTCTCAGTTGGTGGTCCGACAAGTTAACAAGAGCTACCAGAGTCCTTTGATGGAAGCATATGTCGATGAAGTGAGGAAGCTTGAAGAGCACTTTGAAGGTCTGCAGATGGAGCACGTCCCAAGAACTCAAAATGAGATTGCAGACGGCCTTTCAAAGTGCGCCGCGATGAAGTTACCTGTGGAACCAGCGACCTTTTTGCTCAAGCTGACTCAGCCATCAGTTACACCATCAATTGGGCAGTCCAAGAAGAGAAAGTTGGTCTCCGGCGACTACTTGCCGGCGGATCTTCCTGAACCCGCCGCCAAAGTTCCCAAGATCAACGATAACGCTGAGGAACAGTTTGCTCCTGCGAGCCCTCGGGCTTGTGCAGTTGAAGCAAGTGTTCCCGACAAGCCTCGCCCCGGCGAGCTTGCCGGGGGACCGACAGCTCCGACAGGACCAGAGGTCTTTGCCGTAGAAGCTGAGGTTCCCGCAGCAGCCCTCGAGCCTTTAGTCCTTGCCGTCGAGCCCCGAGCTCCGGCATGGGCACAGCAGATCGTCCGTTTTCTACAAACTGGAGAACTTCCCGACGACCCACAAGAGATAGAGAAGATAACCAGGCAGTCAAGTATGTATCAGTTTGTGGATAACGAGCTGTACAGAAGAAGACTCAATGGTGTCAGGTTGAAGTGCATCTCCAGGGAAGATGGACAGAAGCTGTTGGCAGAAATACACGGAGGCATATGCGGCCACCACATTGGCGCAAGGGCGCTTGCCGGGAAAGCTTTCCGGCAAGGGTTCTTTTGGCAAGAAGCCCTCCAAGATGCAACTGCACTAGTAACCAAGTGTGAAGCGTGCCAGTTCCATGCGAAACAAATTCATCAGCCAGCTCAAGCTCTCCAAACAATCCCTTTGTCCTGGCCCTTCTCGGTCTGGGGGCTCGATATCCTCGGCCCTTTCCCTCGCGCTGCCGGGGGCTTTGAGTACTTGTACGTTGCAATCGACAAGTTCACAAAGTGGCCAGAAGTGGAGCCAGTGAGAAAGGTGACAGCACAGTCAGCGGTCAGGTTCTTCAGGTCGATTGTTTGCCGTCTCGGGATCCCTAACAGGATCATCACCGACAACGGTACGCAATTCACTAGTCGCACCTTCATGCAGTACGTCCAAGACCTTGGCGCCAAGGTCTGTTTCGCTTCTGTTGCTCACCCGAGGAGCAACGGCCAAGCGGAGAGGGCAAATGCTGAAGTGCTGCGCGGACTCAAGACAAGGACCTTTGACAGGCTGCGCAAGTGCGGAAAGAATTGGATAGAGGAGCTCCCGGCGGCTCTTTGGTCAATCAGAACGACACCAAGTCGAGCCACCGGGCAGACACCTTTTGCTCTAGTCTATGGAGCAGAAGCAGTTCTCCCCACGGAACTCGTATACAGATCTCCTCGAGTGCTCGCTTATGATGAGCTCGAGCAAGAGCAACTGCGACAAGATGACGCATTGCTCCTTGAGGAGGGACATCTCCAGGCTGCTGTACGAGCTGCTCGATACCAGCAAGCTTTGCGCCGCTACCATAGCCGCAAAGTCAAGGCCAGGAGTCTCGAGGAAGGCGACCTTGTTCTTCGGCGTGTTCAGTCCGCCAAGAATTCCAACAAGTTGACGCCGAAGTGGGAAGGCCCTTATCGGGTGAGACAAGTTACGAGGCCTGGCGCTGTCCGCCTCGAGACCGAAGAAGGCTTACCGGTGAGCAACTCCTGGAACATAGAGCATCTTCGCAAGTTTCACCCCTAAGGCGCGGTTGCCGTGATCCGCTCCGGCAACCATCTTTTGTACAAGCCTTGCCGCTGTTGCATGTAACCCTTTGTACAAAGCCGGGCGCAGACCCCGTGCATCAGTAAAGATTTCGTGTTTTCGCATCGATTGCCTTTCGCATGCTTCTCTTTGCTATTTGCATGTTTTATTTGGCATTTGATGCAGCACTTAAACATTCGGTAAGCACTATTACGCCGGAAGGCAATATGCTTGTTTCCCTCTCCTTTTCCTTTTTCTCTTAAGCAGAAGGAACGTTCCTCGCGCACAAGTTTGCCGGGGGGGAAGGAGATGGAGGAGGAACTAAGTGCCGTTCAAGAAAGAAGAGCCTTACCGGAAAGCAAACAACATGAGCAAGCAGCATATGAAAGATAAGTTGTTAGAATTTGACCAGTTCAAATTTTAAATTTTGGTTGTCTTCCTTAAACGATCACACTTTGTATGGAAAACCTGTGCGCGGAGGAACCTACCCGTAGCTTGCCGCACCCTTATCTTGTTTTCGAGTCCACTCAACGATTTAAGTGAGCTGCGACAAGTGTCGCGCCCTTGCCTCGTTTCCGAGTACACTCAGCAAGCTAAGCGCGTTGCGACCTGCTGCGGCAAGGTTGCTTGCCGGCGAGGACCTTGGCCAGCAGGCCGCTCAGAGTCCAGCACTCAGCGCTCGCGGCAAGGGCCCCTTTCCGGCAAGCTCCCCGGGAGCGTAGGGTGAAGAACATACAAAGTCAAAGATTGGAACAAGGAAGATAACATTGCACTGATTGATTGAAGTAAAGCAAATGTCTTACAAGGATAACTTGTCGCAATGGACTAATGAGTTCGTAACATAACGTGCAGCAACAAAAAGATAAAGATAAATGGGGCCCTAGTCTACGCGGTCGCCCTCCTTCCTGCCAAGCTTTGCCACCTTGGCGATGATATGGCCGACCTGCTCCTTCAGGGCCTCCGTGTCTGCATCTGCCGGCAAGCTGCAAAGAACGTTCCTGAGGTTGATCCCCGGGTTGCGGTACACGATCTTCGTCAAGACCCGCTCCAGAGTTCCCGCGCAGAGACGGCGCGACTCCTCGGCCAGCTGCGCGGGGATGCGGTTCCGGAGACCTGCAAGGGCCGGAGCGACGCCTCTGAAGAAGAGGCTGAGCTTGGCGCTGTGCGGGAGATCTGGATCCGGCGAGTAGATAAGATGTTCGACCTTCAAAGCAAGCAACTCCTGGTCAATGTTGGACGCAGAAGAAACCAGCTCTTCGGTCCACACCTCGATAGTCTGCCGGAAGAGCTCGGAGGCCTTGTTGACGTTCTCCATCAAGGTTCGCTCCTTGCGGAGCTCCTCCTTCAGCTTGGTCTCCTGGGCCCGGGCAGCATCAAGCGATTCCTTCATGGTGGTGACCTTCAGCTCCAAGTCTTCAATGGAATCCTTGGCGGCCTTCAGCTCGTCACCCCTCTGGGACAAACTCACCTGGAGCTCTGAGTTGGTGTGAGCATCCTTCTCGCGCTCCAGGATGAGCGCGGCAACCTTCTCGGCGCTCACCTTCATCGCCTTCTCCAGTTGTTCAACCTTGGCGGCGAGCTCTTTCTTGGCGTCCTCCGCGGCAGCCGCGGCGGCCTTCGCCTCTTTCAGCTCCCCGCCAAGGGCAGCCTCGCGAGCGGCAAGGTCTTCTTCATGAGAATCCAGATCCACCTTCCGCTGCGCGAGCTCTCCCTCTCGCCGGGACATCTCCACCCCGGCGAGGCGCTGCTGTTCGTCGGCTTCGGCCCTCTCAAGTACCCACTCTTGGTACTCGCCGGCGAGACGCTCTCGCTCCTCTGCCACCTGGCGGAGGGCAGCCTGGTTGGCGGCGCTGAGCTCCGCCGCACGCTTCTCCATCTCTGCCGCAGCCTTGGCGGCAAGAGCCTCCCGGGAAGCGAGCTTTGCTTGCCTGGCCCGATAAAGGGCCAGGAGCTGATGAAGCAATCGCTCCTCCTCGGGCCCCTCACCTCCACCGGGCGCCTGGACTATCTTCAGGCCTGCGGAGGCGAGGACTTCTCCGTCGAACGCCTCGCCCTCCGCAGGAGCTCGCGACGAAGACCCCCACGGCATCTGGATGAAAACGCCATTGGGGGCCTCGAGATAAAACCTTTGCTCCTCGCCGGCGGAGGGACCGGTGGCCGGCGCAGCATCCGATGCTCCCGCCACCTCCGGGTCGGCGGTGCGGCCACCGTCCCCCTCCCCGGCCGCTGCGTCCGCAGCCGGAGCAGTCTCTTGCGCGGCCGGCTCGGCGGCCTCGCCCACCTCTTCGACGACTGGTGCGTCGCCGCCGCCACCTTGCGCGTCCTCCTCCTCGAGGATAATTACCTCCGTCTCCATAGGCACAGGAGGAGGAAGATCTAGGAAGAAGAAGAAGACAAAGAAATTTAAGACTCAAGCAAATATCCAAAAAAGACAAGCCAAGAAGACAAGTTATAAAGGTTACCTTGGCGGACGTCCTCAGCGGCGGGCTCCCTCGCCGGGGAGCTCGGCCTCGTCGGGGTAGTCGCCCTCGCCGGGGAATTCGGCCTCGGCGGGGTGGCCGCCCTCGCCGGGCTGCTCGTCCTTGGCGGGGTACTCTGCCTTGGCGGAGTACCCGCCCTTGACGGAGCACTCTCCCTTGCCGGAGAGTCCTGCCTTGGCGGAGATGGCGGTGCCTGCGGCTCCTCGGCGGTGGTCTCCGGGCGCTCTTCCCGCTGCGGCTCCTCCTCTGCACGAAACAAGACGAGGGATGTCAAAATATGAAGATAAAGTCAAAAGCCTCAGACGTACCCCGACAAGCAAAAAGAAAGAACCCCAGACTTACGCTGGGGGCTGCGCTGCGGGCTGCGCTGGGGGCTGCTCATCGGAGCAGTGCCAGAGTCCGGCAGGCTCGGCTCCGGCGCGCCCTCCGCTGCCGCCGCTGCCGAGTCCTCCGCGACCTCAGCCTCGGGCGCCTTGGCCTTCTTCGCGGCGCGATGGGCCAGGGTCCTGAAACCAGAACAGAAGACAGAGTTAGCATTAGCAGAAGCTCAAGATGAAAATTAAGAAGATGAAGAATCTCGGATCCTTACTCCTGGTCCTCCTCGTCGTCCTCGCTCAGGGCGGAGAAGTCGTACTCCACCGTGGGCGCGTCGACGCGAGGAGCGGGAGGCGAAGACTCCCTCGCGCGCTTGGTACTCGCCGGGGCTGGGGGCTGCGAAGACCCAGCCCCTGTGGCTGCCGGCGCCCGGGGGACGGGCGGAGCCGTTGCTCCGCTCCGAGAAGACCCCTGCCGGCTCGCTGCCGGCCTGCGGGGCGCCTCCGTCGTGGTCCGCGCCCGGCCCGCCTCTGCTGCGGCTGGTGCGCCGGACGGCCTTGGCGCGGCTTGACTCCCCCGGGGAGCCGCCCGCCGAGGTGGCTGTTGCCGGGGCGCCTGTGCCCTTTCCCCCGTCCCCGCCTTGCGGAGACGCTTTGCCGGGGACTCCTTCGGGCTTGCCGGGGGCGGGGAGCTCTCCGACGAGGAGAGGTCGTCGGCGTACAACTCTGTCGATCCGCCGGAGTCTTCGGCCTCCTCCTCCTCCTCCTCCTCTGCCTCGGCCGGCTCGCTGGGCCCAGCATCCAGCGATGCGGCCCTCTTCCCCTTGGCGCCTCCGCCCCTCGCGGCGCCTCTGCTTCCTCCGGCGGTTCCCTCCTTTGCCGCGGCCTCCGTCGCGATCCCATGGATCCCGGAGTGCCTCAACGAGGGGACCCCGGCGAGCGCGTCGGGTGGGAGGTTCAGCAACCGACGGATCTCCGCCTCTTCCGCCTGGGTGGACGCCTCCTCGGCCTCCGCCTCCTCCGGCGAGAATCCGAAGACTCCTGCCGCCGCGGCTGCGGCGGCCTCCTCAGCCCGAGAAGCTATGTAGGCGATTTCCTGCTCGGTGGTGTCACGCGTATGCAGCTTGAGGTCCTCCTTGTTGCTCGCCACCTCGACGAGGTTGTCGTAGAAAGTGAGGACGTCGATTGGCTTCGGGGGGATCCACGAGCGGTCCAGGCCATGCGAGTCGCACATCGGCATCATGGCCAGGATTCGGTCCCTCGCGGCGTTGTTGCAGAGCGGCACCACTTCCCGGGGAGTCCGGAACCACTCGGGGTGCGCCGGGTCGTACTTGAAGAGCTCTCGTACCATCCCGCGCAGCTCCAGAGTGGTGAAGTTAAAATTAAGTCCAGGGCGCAGCCGCATGATGTCTGCCGGGCCGCCGTACAACCATGCCGGTCTCTTCCGGTCTTGGAGAGGGGCGATGCGCCGGCGGAGGAAATCTGCGCCCACCTCGGCAACCGACAGCCGGGCCATCCGAAGACGGAGAATCCGGACGAGGGCGATGTCAAGCTTGACGTCGTCGGAGTCTAGTTCGCTCCAATCTCTGCCGCGCGCGATAGGCGTTGTGCGCGGCGCGGTAAAGGCTTGCGGCTGGTCCTCTACAATCCAGCACCACTCCGCTCGCCATTCCTCCCACTTGCCGCGGAGCTCCCCCGGCAAGTACGCCCCTTTCTTATTAAGACGGAAGACCCAAGAAATACATCCGGAGAGGGGGGCATCTGCCTCGGCTCTAGGGGTGAAAAAGTGTCTAAAGAGGGCTACGTTGGGGTGGACTCCTATGAAGTTTTCGCACATATGTGCGAAAACGGCCATGGTGAGGATGGCGTTGGGGGTGAAATCAAGCAGATGGAAGCCATACGTATTCATGATGTCACAGAAGAAGTTCGAAAATGGAGGGCAGAGACCACAGTGGAAAAAGGGAGCAAAGAAGTAATACCCGCCGGGATAGTGGTCCTTGGCGGCGGCCGGGTATGCTCGGGTGCGGGGATGCGCATCGGTGCGCTTGGACCAGAACAAGTAGTACTTGTTCCAGAGTTCTTCCACACCGAGCTTCGGCGAGAAGACGACGTTCCGCTTCCGGTAAGCGATGAGCTTGGCTGCTTGCTCGGATTTCTCCTTCTTGGACTTCTCCGCTTTCCCCTTGTCGCTCTTTGGGGCCATGGCGGATGCGGCGGAAGGAAGGGGACGGAGAGCTAGGCGGCGGCGGAGCTGTGGAGGCGGAGCGCAAGGAGGAATCTTTTGCAGGAGGAAGACGACGTAATGAGAGCACAGGGAGGGGAACCGCGCCCGCTGCCTCTGCTTTTATGGGGGAGTGGGGGGCGTTTCCCCCTTTTCATTAAGAGATCGTGGGCACGTCCCATCCCACGGCGCCGCAATCGACGCGTGCCGTTACCGTGGGGTGCGGCGGATATGGAAGTGGATTCGGCGCGCCGCGGGCCGCGGGTGCCCGTGCACTGTTTTGGGCCTGGCCCAACAGCGCTCGGCACCGTGTGTGGCCCAGGCCCGGGGGCTCCTGTCGGTGTACTAAGGTAGGGGTACCTCAGTACCCCAACTTGTGCACGGGCAGTTGCAGCCTCCCGCGGCAAGGTTTACTGCGTGCTCGCCGGAGACCTTCCTGCCTCTTATTAAACCATTCAAAAACAAAGTATACAAGACAGAAGATCGAGACCCCGGCAAGAGGAGCTTGCCGGGAAGGCCGTACCAGGCTCAAGACTGTTCCACTAACACAAGACCCTGGCAAGAGGAGCTTGCCAGGAAGGTTAGAAGGTATTACCTCGGCGCTACGCGCGCCCCGGCAAGGGGCCCGGGGAGCGGCAAGTTCCCGGGCCCGGCAAGATCAAGGCCCCGGCAAGATCAAGGCCCCGGCAAGGTGCTTGCCGGGAAGACCACGCTGTGTGCCCGCGCTCCAGCTCATCGGCCCACGCGTCGCCCTGGGGTCTAACCAGGGACGCGTGGCGGATGGCTGCGCAGCCTGGGGTACACGGTGGCACACCACGGTGATAAATCCGTCGCCGTGGCGGACGGAGATGCTAAGGCGGGAGCTTTTGGGGTCGACGGTGACGGGCATTAAATGCCCTTGTCCCCCACTGTTAAAGTAGGTATAGACCACTGTTCTGTACTGTAGCTCCACTATTCCCGCACTGTTACAACTACCACCTCTTTTACTCTTTTACCCCTTTCTCCTACGTTGACACCTGTCGGTGACCCCTTGCACTATAAAAGGAGGCCCATGCGCAACGTGGAGGGGGTTCGAAACCTAGATTACTCTCACGCACGGTGTAGCTGCTTCTTCAAGCTCCCGAGCGCTCAACTCAATACACAACCAAGCAGGAGTAGGGTTTTACGCATCCGTGCGGCCCGAACCTGGGTAAAAACTGCCCGCGCGTCTGCCTCGATCTGCTCTTTGTGCTCCCTCCGCCCTCGTACCGCACAGACAAGGGGCTCCGGTCCCATAGGTGTTCGTGGCGGACAGTTTCCCCGACAACGAGGGTGGGGGGCGCCCCCCTAGGGCGCACCCCCTGCCTCGTGGGCCCCATGTATGGCCCACGGTGCCCTCCTTCATCCTATATATGCCTACGTACCCCGAATCCATCAGAACAATAGAGAAAACCCTAGTTCCACCGCCGTAACCTTCTGTTCCCGTGAGATCCCATCTTGGGACCTGTTCCGGAGTTCCGCCGGAGGGGGGATCTTCCACGAAGTGCTTCTACATGTTCATCATTGCCTCACCATGAGTTGTGAGTAGTTTACCACAGACCTTCGGGTCCATAGCTAGTATCTAGATGGCTTCTTCTCTCTCTTTGGATCTCAATACAAAGTTCTCCTCGGTCTTCGAGGAGATCTTTTCGATGTAATCTCTTTTTCCTTTGTGTTTGTCGAGATCCGATGAATTGTGGGTTTATGATCAAGATTATCTATGAGAAATATTTGGTTCTTCTCTGAACTTTTTATGTATGGTTATAATATCCTTGCAAGTCTCTTCGAATTATTGGTTTGGTTTGGCCTACTAGATCTATAGTTCTTGCAATGGGAGAAGCGCTTGGCTTTGGGTTCAATCTTGCGGTGTCTATTCCTAGTGACAGTAGGGGCAGCAAGGCACGTATTGTATTGTTGCCATCGAGGATAAAAAAATGGGGTTTATATCATATTGCTTGAGTTTATCCATCTACATCATGTCATCTTGCTTAAGGCGTTACCCTGTTCTTATGAACTCAATACACTAGATGCATGCTGGATAGCGGTCGATGTGTGGAGTAATAGTAGTAGATGCAGAATCGTTTCGGTCTACTTGTCTCGTACGTGATGCCTATATATAATGATCATGCCTAGATAGTCTCATAATTATTCGCTTTTCTATCAATTGCTCGACAGTAATTTGTTTACCCGCCGTAGAATATCGCTATCATGAGAGAAGCCACTAAAGAACACTATGGCCCCCTGGTCTATTCTCAACATATCAGTCTACACCTTCTTTACTTTTTCCGTGTTTACTTTCTGTTCTTATAACCAAAAATACCAAAAATATCAACTATCATCTCAATCAAATCTCACTTTCGTAAGTGACCATAAAGGGATTGACAACCCCTTATCGCGTTGGCTGCGAATTTCTTATTTGTTTGGGCAGGTGCGAGGGACTCGCGCATGGTCTCCCACTAGTTTGATACCTTGGTTCTCAAAAACTGAGGGAAATACTTACGCTACAGTGCTGCATATCCCTTTCCTCTTCGAGGGAATACAACGCAAGCTCGAGAAGTAGGAGTGGTCAAGAAAGAATCCCGCCAATTCCTCTTGAATTGCTCGCATGCGATCTTGTGGTATGAGTTCACTCCGCATCTGCCACATCTAATTTGCAGAAGGGGGTCAATACATATATATGAATAAAACTCAACAGAAATGATGGTAACAAAATAAAATTGTTAATATGTTTGCTTACGTACTTCAAATTGTCTTTTAGAGTAGCCCCGCCTATTCTTGGCTGTCGCGTTGTAGATGAACTCGCAGACATAGTATCCACAGTAATTATTCCCGGCTTCCTGCCACAAGCACTTTACGAGAAATAGAGGTCAATCAAACTGGTAATGAAGCATTATAAATGGCATTGATAAAGGTAGCTAGAGTCAACGGGAGATGCGCGGAACTAGCTAGCTAGTAGTACTTACTTTCGGGTAATTCCATCGCAGATCCCTCGGCAGTGCGTGAACTTTTAGGGTGAATGCTTTCCAAACCCTGCGAGACAAAGAAAACAATTACTTTATATCAGGAAATGAACAAAGTTGCCAATATGGTGCGATAATGATCGATTGAACTTACTTGCCGAGCATTTTAGACATGTTTGCATAGTCCTCGGGATCTTTTCGTCTCGAGTCTAAGATGGTTACTAGTCCCTGCTCAAGCTGAATCTCTAGGAGAATATAGTGGAAACTGCGCACGCATGCATATAACTCATCAATTACATTAATTACTATAACCTCGAGTAATAATTAAGGGAAACCAAATATGCACACGACAGTAACACTCACTTGAAGTTGTAAGGAAAGATTATTTAATCTATATTTTGATTTATTATCAACGATCGTAGCAAGGTGGCCTCGGCTTCTTTGGTAGGTATCCATGTACCACTCATGGATCTTCGCATCATTGTTGTTAGAGTAGTGACATCTTTGATGAGAGGCTTCCCGTACCGGTATTTGTGTTCCTCCACCTCTAACATATCAAATACTACATCATCTCCCAGGTAATCTCCAAGATTGGTACCGGGCGCCATCCCCACATGATTAGCGATGATGTCACTAGGCACCTTGAGTGGGGGGCACGATTGGTTCTCTTGTTCGCCAAGCTGGGGATTTTTTCCCACTTATTCGTTGTGCTAACCTTCGATCACTTCAAGTACTTCCCGACCGCTCCGCTTCGACATATGACCTTTCAATAATGCGCTCATAGTTGGTTTTCGGTGGAGATGGTGGTGGTTTTCTTCAGGGCATCAATAGCGCAGTTCGCTCTCACGGGATCTATCTTCTCCTCCGGAGGTGGAAGTTTCTTTGCAAAAAAGTCCTTCACTTCGGCTTTAGAGATCTCCGCGTGTTCCTCGTCGGTCCTCTCGTATGCTAAGTTCTCTATAGGCTTGAGAGATGGACCGTATTTCTATTGCCTCCTGCCTCTGGTTGTACTGCTAGCAGCCGGAGCGGCTACGGCTGCCTTCTTTTGTTGCTTACGAGGCGGAGAACGAGGCGGAGTGCTACGACGCGTCGGAGAAGCCGGAGTGGCGGCGGCTCTCTTCCCGCCTTGCTGACGAGGCGGAGGAGGAGGCGGGCTGCTCGGATGCGCCGGTGCAGGCGGAGAAGGAGGCGGAGTGCCGTCACGTGCCTCAGCAACCGAAGAAGGAGGTGGAGTGCCCTCATCCCTCGTCGGAGGAGGAGGCGGAGGAGGAGGCTGATACGTCTCAAACGTATCTACTTTTCCAAACACTTTTGCTATTGTTTTGCCCTCATTCTTGCATGATTTGAACTAAACTAACCCGGACTGATGCTGTTTTCAGCAGAGCTGCCTGTATGGTTTTATTGTGTGCAGGAAAATGGATTTTTAGGTACCTCAGAAAATTCCAAGAAAATCATAGAAAATCCACGCACCCAAAGGGCCCTTGTGCCAGAAGAGGGGCCAGAGGGCAGCCAGGGGGGCCCTAGGCGCCCTGCTGGCGCGGCCCCACCCCTGGCCGCCCCGGGAGGCCGCCTGGGCGGGTCCTTCCACCTCTGGTCCCCTACCTTGGCCCGTATTTATCCCCGTGACGAGAAAACCCCAGAACAGAAGTCGTTTTCCCAGTTTCCGTCGCGGAGCCGCCGCCACCCTATGTTCTTCTTCGGGAGGGCTAATCTGGAGGCTGATTTGGCCTGCGGAGAGGGGAGATCGTCGCCATCGTCATCATCATCACCACTCCATCCTCCCTCCATGACTTCTCCTTCCATGTGTGAGTAATTCCCTGCTGTAGGCAAAGGGGATGGTAGGGATTGGATGAGTTAGATCATGTAATAGTTTATCAGATTGTTGGGGGCATGTTGCCTATCATCTACTTTGGTGTTTATCATTTTTGCTTCAACTTGTTGCTCTTAATGCTTGTCACTTAGGGCCCGAGTGCCATGATTTCAGATCTGTACCCTATGTGTTTGCATGAATATATTTGTGTTCTTGATCCTATCTATGAGTTGTTTGCACCTATTATGGTCCGGAGCCGGCGATCCCAAAGGTGACAGCTGGGACACCAAAGGGTATGGTCCATAATTTGAGGATTCCATGTATCCATTGAGTTCATTGCTTTGTTCCGGTGCTCTTTGACAGGAGCACCTTAATCTCCATAAGTTCCTTTTGGCCCCGTTCATAGCGGGATGGTAGGACAAAAGATGTTGTGCAAGTTCTTATTGCAAGCACGTACAACTACCTGTGGGATACATGCCTAATGTTTGATATTTGCCTAGATGATCATTACTTTTCTATGTGCCTTGATCCAAGTTAGATTCATGATGTATCTCATCCATGCAGCGCCCAACCATCCATCTCCCTAGCCTACAGTGTTTCAATCCTGCTGGTTATTAGTTGTTACTTTTGCTGTTTACTTTTGTTGTCACCACCATCACTATCATATCACCGTTACCACTTATCTTTTGTTGCAAGTAAGTATACTTCAGGTGCGGTTGAATTGACAACTCAACTGTCAAAGCTTATAAATACTCTTTGGCTCCCCGTGTGTCGAATCTATAAATTGGGTTATTCTTACCCGCGAAGACTATCTCGATCCCTTACGGTTGAGGGTTATCAAGTACCATTTTCTGGCGCCGTTGCTGGGGAGCATAGCAATATTTACAATTCTACTTGAAGTATCCTACCTGCTGCACTTCATCCGCTATGGGTAAGAAAGGAGACCCCAAGGTTCCGATCTTACTATCCACTACAAGAAGAGGTACTGTTCTGAACACTAGTGCTACACTTGATTCACCTTCTGTTATGAGTAAGTTTGCCTCACCACCACCACATGATGCTTCTACTGAATCTGTTACTATGTCCGATACTTTTGATGATGCTTCTACTACTCTTGATGATATTAGTTCACTTGGTTATGCTCTGGAGAAACAGATGATGACCCTCAACCGTAAGGGATCTGTTGCAGCGTTTTCGATAAGTAAGAGTGTCGAACCCAACGAGGAGCAGAAGGTATTGATAAGCGATTCTGAGCAAGAAATTACTGCAAGCACTAAAAGATAACTTTTAGGGGTTTTCTTGATATAAGCAACAGGAATGTAAAGGCAAGTAATGTAAAAGGTACTGAGAGTAACAAGTGGCCCAATCCTTTCTTAGCAAAGGAGAGGCCTAGCAACTGAACTTATAAAGACTAAAGCGTTCTTGAGGACACACGGGAGAGGTAGTCATGTGCTTTCGCCATATTCCGTATCGATACTATGATATGTGTTGATAAGTGTTGAGTGGGTGGATCTATGCTAGTGCACTCTCTAGACTAAGATGAATGCACTCTTATGATTAAACACCTTGCAAGCATCCGCAAATACAAGATATAATTTAAGGCAAAAGCCTAACCATAGCAATACGATCGAGGATCCATTATTCCCTTATGCAAAAGCGTGCGAACTGGGGTTCAGGTTTCTGTCATTCCGGCAACCCACCATAAGCATTCTTTATACACAATGTATTCTCCTAGGTCCTTAAAAAGGCGAAGTGTTGGGTGTTCGACTCACGCAACACCACTAGTAGAATGACAACGCAACTTAAGTACCAAACAACACATATTACTTCAACAACATATGACTACTAACAACAAGACTTCCCCCACGTCCTCAAGAACTAAGGTAACTACTCACAAGACATAAAAGAGATCATGATCAGTGGGGATAAATATGTGATAAACAATCTGGACATAATAATATTTCTCCAACAAAACTCAATAGCATTCACCACAAAGTAGTAATCAACACCAATGGAGTAGAGAGGATAGGTAGTACGAGTTACAACACGAGTTGCGATGGTAAGATGAGATTTGGATGAAGATGGAGATGGTGCTGGTGTTGGGGATGATGTTGATGATGATATCGATGTTGCCCGTGACGATGGTGATGACGATGGCGACGATCTCCCCCTCCGGGAGGTGATCTCCCCGGCGGAATCTGCCCGCCGGAGATGCCCTTTTCTTCTCTGTAGGTTTCCGCCTCGAAGCGGTGGCGGAACTCCGTAAGAAGTCCCGTGTCTAGGGTTTTCGGGGGACGGAGAACATATATGCAAAAGGGGGCGACCATTGGTGGGCCAGGGGCTCCAGGTGCCCCCCCGGCGCGGCCAGGGGGGGCGCACCCAGGCCGCCTGGGCACCCTGTGGCCCCCCTCTGACTCCCCTTTTGCGTGTCTTAGTTATTCGTCTGAAAAATACCTCCCGTCAATTTTCAGGTAATTTGGAGGTGTTCTTCTTCAGCAACTCAGCATCCACTTTTTCCTGCTGAATCTTGCGTCTGCTGTTCCGGTATCGGAAAGTTGCAAACTGTGTAAAATAGACCAAAACAACATAAGAACATCATCATAACGTGAAATATATCAATGAATAAGGATAAATTATAATAAAAATAGTGATGCATTTTGGACTTATCAACACCCCCAAGCTTAGACCTCGCTTGTCCCCAAGCGAATATGAACTCGGTAAACCTGTCCACAAGTTTAGAGAGTGAAGTGTCGATAAATAGAATACGGACAAGAAGCATCATAGTCTCTTCACCAACTCAAATATCCTCAGCAGCAATCTTCAACTCATAAGGCTCTTATGAAAGAGTGTTAACACTTATATTCGAAAGTAGGACCAAGGAAACTCATTATATCATGGCAAACATGTCCTTTGGTCAAAGAACAACAAATAATTTTAACTTTTGCTCTTATATTTCGATGGGATTAGTTGAAGCTTTTTGAAATAACATGTTAATAAGCAAGAAGTGAAAGTGTTAACATAAAGGAAGATATTTGCCTTAGCTGGGCATGACAAACAACTTACTTATCAAATGATAATGTCAACAAAGGATATGATATGACAAATCTTAATGCAGCTTTATATGAATGAACCCTTATCAACATCAAACGTCTGCTCTCTTTGAGAAATAAAGGGAAGTAGGAATGACTGACTCAACTTAAAATTAAAAGATAGGCCCTGCTCTAGGGTAGTAGGGAAAACTCATGTGCTATCCTCAAATCAAACAGAATGAAAACAAGTTTTGAGAGGTGCATGATTCGTCAACGAATGCTAATAAATAACTCAGTTGCTTCTTGAACTGGACAAGTTTCGAGGAACGGCTCCCGTATGAGGACGATAACATCCTCTTATTCTCCTTTGTTTATCACTGCCAAAGTTTTCTGATTTCTCATGAACAAAGCGTGAAGGAGGGTTTGTTTGTTATATTATTTTTAAGCCGGGCGCACTCAATGCCAGTTCCTTTTCGTATTATGGGTTTGCACATTATACATGCAATCCCGGGGTGAAGCTTGTCCAACTCAAAAAGGTCATGAATTAGCTACTACTTCCTCATGAGCTAAAGTAGAGGCACAAAATAAAAGATTTTGAACATTTAAGGATAACACATAAATTATATACTTTAGGAGGTGGTAGTGGAGTACCACAAGTAGGTAGGTATGGTGGACTCATATGGAAGGTATTGGCTTAAGGGTATGGACGCATAAGCAGAATTCCGCTTAGTACAGAGTTAGACTAGCAAAGATTTTGAGAGAGCAGACAATTGATGATGACTAAGATGCAAAGCAATATAAAGCATGAACATTGAAATAAGCATAACACATCAAGTTGTCTTCCTTGTCAACATAACACTTCAAGCATAATAACATAAATGTTTTGGCTATGTTGATACTTTAAGAAAATCATGCTTGTTGTTATGACCAAAGATATGTTTGCCAAGATTAAATAAAGTTTCGTAGCCATACCTGACATAAGGTCAATACTCCCCATAAGAATCATCATATAAGGTCGATTGCGTGAAGAGAATACCGAGTGCAGCAAAAAGGAACCGATAAACTTCTCATTAATATTCCATCATAAACGACTCCACACACACGGATACAATTCTTCACCAAAGGGGCGATAGACCTCAATGCACATACTTATCTCATATAATAACCTCCCTAGACATGATACGACTCTACTTGACTTCTAAAAGACAAAAGGTAAAAGATAAAGATACCGGGCACTCCCCCAAGCTTGGAACAAGCCAAGGGAATGCCATTACCACGGAGATTTCACTCATCATCCTTGTTGGCATTGATCAAGTAGTTCTTGGCGAAACTCTTCCATGGAAGGGGTTCTCCAGTCTCATATGAGAAGCTCGTCTCCTGGATCCTGCATTCAGCACCCAAACCCATGCGTAGAAACCTTAGTTCATACTCACAGTTCTGGTTATGTAGATCATTAATTTGCCCTTGGAGTTCTATAATTCTGTCTTCAGACGCGGCGATTCTTTCCCACATCTCCTTCATCTCCTTCAGAAAGTAGTTCTTCAGCTAGTTGGTGATGTCAAAGTTAGCTTCGACACCACGCTCGGTCATCTTCTTGTACTTGAAGACTTCTTGCTCCACTTCTTCCAGCCTAGCCTGGACGTTCCCCTCCTTGATAGGTCCCTTCAGATCTTCTTGATGAAGGACGCCTTCCTTCATCTGAACAACCTGAGGGTGCTTCTTCACCTCAGCGAGGTAAGGGTTGATGACGTTGACGACGAATGTGTCCTTGGGGGAACTTGGAGAAGCCATGGCACCTAAATTTAGCTGAAAGATTTCCTGGCAGAAACAGATCGAAGAGAAAACACGCGAAATCGCAAGATACGTTACCGGAACAACCCGGGCAAATATATAGGAAAAAATTATGCATAGAAAGGAAGGTAACGGACCAAAGCGGGGTCGGAGACGGGCTCTAGGGTGTCCAGGCGGCCTGCCGGCGCGGCCCAGGGGGGGGGGGGGCGCCAGGGGGGCGCCTGGACTCCCTGGAGGCCGTCTCCGGCTCCACTTCGACTCGGAATTTTACTAATTTTACAAAAACTCGTAATACGGAACTTTTATGATGTATTGCGGTGTTTTCTTACCGTACTACATACCTTTTCTTTATTCTGCTTCTGCTGGCGTCTGAAACAGGGCTGCAACATGTTCTTCGTGGGTTGTTGTGTATATTATATTCATATCAACATCGACAGGGTCTCCTGCTATGTAATGTTTAAGTGTTTGCCCATTCACAACTTGAGGTTTGGTGCCTTCAAAATAATTAATCTTAATTGCACCAGACCGATAAACTTCTTCAATATGAAATGGTCCTTCCCACCTGGAAAGTAGTTTACCTGGAAAAAACCTGAAACGGGATCTAAACAACAAAACTTTATCACCAACATTAAATTCACGTTTCAGAATCTTCCTATCATGCCACCTTTTTACCTTTTCTTTGAACATTTTAGCGCTCTCGTAAGGTTCACTCCTCCATTCATCTAGAGAAGTCAAGTTCATGAGATGCTTCTCACCAGCTAGTTTTGGGTCAGCGTTAAGCTCTCTAACAGCCTAGAAAGCTTTGTGCTCTAGCTCTAATGGCAAATGGCAAGCCTTGCCATACACCAACTTATAGGGGGACATGCCCATGGGGTTTTTGTAAGCAGTTCTATATGCCCACAAAGCATCTCCCAATTTATTTGACCAATCCTTCCTATTTCTGTTTACTGTTTTCTGCAAGATCAACTTAATCTCTCTATTGGTGAGCTCAACTTGCCCACTAGTTTGAGGATGATAAGGTGAAGCAATTCTATGATTAACATCGTATTTAGCCAAAGCTTTTCTAAAAGCTCCATGCGTGAAGTGTGATCCTCCATCGGTCATGAGGTACCTTGGTACACCAAACCTAGGAAATATTACATCCTTAAGCATTTTCAAGGATGTTTTGTGATCAGCACTTTCAGTGGGGATTGCTTCAACCCACTTGGTCACATAATCAACAGCTACTAAAATGTGAGTGTACTTGTGCGAAGAAGGAAAAGGACCCATAAAATCAAAACCCCAACAATCGAAAGGTTCAATCACTAGTGAGTAATTCACAGGCATCTCATTCCTTCTACTAATGTTACCAACTCTCTGACATTTATCACAGGCTAAAACATAATTTCTAGCATCTTTAAAGAGAGTAGGCCAATAAAAACCTGATTGAAGAACCTTATGTGCAGTCCTTTCGCCGGCATGATGTCCTCCATAGGGACTATCATGGCACCGTCTGAGAATGTCCTTCTGCTCATGTTCTGGAATGCATCTTCTCACGATCCCGTCGGGACCTTCTTTGAAAAGATGTGGGTCATCCCAAAAGTAGTGCCTCAAATCATGAAAGAACTTCTTCCTCTGCTGAAATGTTAGACCTGGAGGCAAATACTTCGCAACAATAAAATTAGCATAATCTGCATACCAAGGGTCGGAAAGAGGTTGTATTTTTACAACGGCAAGTTGCTCGTCTGGAAAACTATCGTTAACTGGGATGGGGTCATGCGGTATATATTCCATTCTTGAAAGATTGTCCGCTACCGGATTGTCTTCCCCTTTCCTATCAACAATCTGCAAATCAAATTCATGGAGAAGGAGTACCCATCTGATAAGCCTTGGCTTGGCATCCTTCTTTGTCATAAGATATTTAATGGCAGCATGATTAGTATGAATAATAACTTGGGAATCAACAATATACTGCCTAAACTTATCACAAGCAAAAACTACAGCTAAGAATTTCTTCTCAGTAGTAGCATAATTTCTTTGAGCACTATCAAGGGTTTTACTAGCATAATGTATAGCATTCAATTTCTTATCAACTCTTTGTCCTAAAACAGCTCCAACAACAAAATCACTTGCATCACACATAATCTCAAAAGGTAAATTCCAGTCAGGTGGTTGTACTATAGGAGCAGTTATTAAAGCTTTCTTAAGGACTTCAAAAGCTTCCTTACAATTTTCATCAAACGCAAAAGGAACATCCTTCTGGAGAAGATTAGTGAGGGGTCTCGAGGTTTTAGAAAAGTCTTTAATAAATCTTCTATATAAACCTGCATGACCGAGAAAACTACGAATACCTTTGATGTCCCTTGGATAGGGCATCCTCTCAATAGCTTCGATCTTGGCTTTGTCCACTTCAATTCCCCTTTCGAAAATCTTGTGACCAAGAACAATTCCTTCATTAACCATAAAGTGGCACTTCTCCCAGTTGAGTACCAAATTTGTCTCCTCGCATCTCTGCAAAACTTTATTAAGGTTGTGAAGACAATGGTCAAATGAAGTTCCATAGACGGAGAAATCGTCCATAAAGACTTCCATAATATCCCCGCAGAAACCATGAAAGATAGCAGACATACACCTTTGAAAAGTAGCAGGGGCATTACATAAACCAAAAGGCATACGTCTGTAAGCATAAGTACCAAAAGGACAAGTAAAAGTGGTCTTCTCTTGATCGGCAGTGTTAACATGAATTTGAGAGAAGCCAGAATAACCATCGAGATAACAAAAGTGGGTATTTTTGGATAACCTTTCAAGCATTTGGTCGATGAACGGCAATGGGTAGTGATCCTTCCTGGTTGCCTTGTTCAAGTTCCTGTAATCAATACACATTCTATATCCAATAATAATTCTCTGAGGTATTAGTTCATTTTTATCATTAGGAACCACAGTTGTACCTCCTTTCTTAGGAACACAATGTACCGGACTTACCCACTTACTATCAGCTATAGGATAGATAATACCTACGGCTAGAAGCTTGAGAATATCAGTTCTCACGACATCCATCATCTTCGGGTTCAACCGTCGTTGATGATCAACAACTGGTTTAGCATCAGGCTCAAGGTTGATAGTATGTTGACAGATAGATGGACTAATCCCCTTAAGGTCATCAAGGGTATAGCAAATTGCGCTTTGGTGTTTACAAAGTACTTCCAATAATCGCTCTTCTTCATATCCTGAAAGGTTAGAATTGATAATAACATGATATACTTTCTTTTCATCTAAATAAGCATACTTGAGCGTATCGGGAAGAGGTTTAAGATCGAACACCGGGTCTTCTTTCGGTTTTGACAAAATTCCCAAAGGTTCAACCGGAAGGTTGTGCTTCAGGATAGCAGGCTGCCTCAAGAATATTTCATCTAGTTCATTTCTTTCCTGCATATGCAAATCATTCTCGTGGTCCTCCATGTATTGCTGCAAAGGATCATCAGGGGGACTAGCAATAGAGGCAATGCTTTCAATAATTTTATCATCACTAGGTGAATCAGTACCACGAGGCTGCTTAGAGAACTTAGAAAAATTAAATTCATATGGCTCACCATCGAATTCAACAGAAACTTTACCTTTCTTGCAATCTATTAAAGCTCCACAAGTTCTAAGAAAAGGTCTACCAAAAATGATGGGACAAAAATTGTCCCTGGCTGAACCAAGTACCAGAAAGTCGGTAGGGTATTTTACCTTTCCACATAGGACTTCAACGTCCCTCACAATTCTGATGGGAGAGAAAGTTGATCTATTTGCACGATGAATAGTAACATCAACTTCTTCAAGTTCACAAGGGGAAATCTCACCGATGATTTCTTCATAAAGTGAATAAGGAATAGCACTTGCACTCGATCCCAAATCGCATAGCCCATAATAATTGTGATCTCCTATTTTAACAGATACCACCGGAGTACCTGAAATTGGGCCTTTGTTCTTGGCTGTGACAAGGTTAGTGGAAACAGCACAAAAAGTTATATTGGAATCCAAAACATCATCAGTAGCAAGGTCTTTAATCAATGCAACTTGAGGATCGACCCTGATCTGGTCCTCAGGTTCATCAACTCTTCTCTCACTTTTATTTATTATGCCTGTTACAAGAGAGTGTTCCTTTATCCTCGTGGGAAAAGGAGGCTTTTCATATATGACTGCAGGCAAAATAGGCTCAGCAACATAAATATCAATAGGTGGTTCTTTAAAAGGTGCATGGTGCTGGTCTCTATTCTTTTTAAAAGAATCAACGTGAGAGGAAAAATTCTTACATAAATCAATCACTAGATGGGAATCAAGACCAATCTTAGAGCAAAAAGTATTGAAGTAATCAGTTTCCACATAGCTCTCAATATAATCATGTTCATAATTTATAGCGGGTTCAATACCTTTATCAATTTCCCAATCTTCAGTATTCCTCTGGATTCTTTCAAGTAGATCCCACCTTTCTTCAACACTCTTCTTCTGAAATACCCCACTAGAGGAGGCATCCAGCATCTCCTTATCCTGACGAGAAAGCCTGGCATAAAAATTTGTAAGTATAATTTCCTTGGGAAGCTTATGAATTGGGCATTTGAGCATTAGAGACTTCAATCTCCCCCAAGCTTGAGCAATGCTTTCTCCGTCACGAGACCTAAAGTTATATATATAATTCCTGTCTCGATGAATTTCATGAAGAGGATAAAACTTAGTATAAAAGAGAGACATAAGCTCCTGCCAGTCCAGCAAGTGTGGGTTATCGAGAAGCCCATACCAATCTGAAGCTTTATTTATAAGTGATACAACAAACAATCTCCTCATGACAAACTCCCTCGATACACCTGCAAGCTTAAATAATGAACATAGTCATGACAAATATAGCAAGTGTTCACCGGGATGTCTGTCTCCTGCATAACGATTAGCCAAAACATAACTGATAATGCCAGCTGGTATTTTATAAGGCACAATTTCAGTAGGGGGAGGATCAAGCACCACAGGTATGGGGCGTCTTCCCGCAAGCAACGCTCCAATAATAGGGTCGTCCATAAGGACAAAGAGCAGCAATAGCAAAAATAAAAATAGAATTATAAAAAGACTTTCTTACCAGTTTCACTTTACCAATAGCGCTACGCTCCCCGGCAACGGCGCCAGAAAACGTTACTTGATGACCCTCAACCGTAAGGGATCTGTTGCAGCGTTTTCGATAAGTAAGAGTGTCGAACCCAACGAGGAGCAGAAGGTATTGATAAGCGATTCTGAGCAAGAAATTACTGCAAGCACTGAAAGATAACTTTTAGGGGTTTTTTTCGATATAAGCAACAGGAATGTAAAGGCAAGTAATGTAAAAGGTACTGAGAGTAACAAGTGGCCCAATCCTTTCTTAGCAAAGGAGAGGCCTAGCAACTGAACTTATAAAGACTAAAGCGTTCTTGAGGACACACGGGAGAGGTAGTCATGTGCTTTCGCCATATTCCGTATCGATACTATGATATGTGTTGATAAGTGTTGAGTGGGTGGATCTATGCTAGTGCACTCTCTAGACTAAGATGAATGCACTCTTATGATTAAACACCTTGCAAGCATCCGCAAATACAAGATAGAATTTAAGGCAAAAGCCTAACCATATTAATACGATCGAGGATCCATTATTCCCTTATGCAAAAGCGTGCGAACTGGGGTTCAGGTTTCTATCACTCCGGCAACCCACCATAAGCATTCTTTATACACATGTATTCTCCTAGGTCCTTAATAAGGCGAAGTGTTGGGTGTTCGACTCACGCAACACCACTAGTAGAATGACAACGCAACTTAAGTACCAAACAACACATATTACTTCAACAGCATATGACTACTAACAACAAGACTTCCCCCATGTCCTCAAGAACTAAGGTAACTACTCACAAGACATAAAAGAGATCATGATCATTGGGGATAAATATGTGATAAACAATCTGGACATAATAATATTTCTCCAACAAAACTCAATACCATTCACCACAAAGTAGTAATCAACACCAATGGAGTAGAGATGATAGGTAGTACGAGTTACAACACGAGTTGCGATGGTAAGATGAGATTTGGATGAAGATGGAGATGGTGCTGGTGTTGGGGATGATGTGGATGATGATCTTGATGATGCCCGTGACGATGGTGATGACGATGGCGACGATCTCCCCTTCCGGGAGGTGATCTCCCCGGCGGAATCTGCCCGCCGGAGATGCCCTTTTCTTCTCTGTAGATTTCCGCCTCGAAGCGGCGGCGGAACTCCGTAAAAAGTCCCGTGTCTAGGGTTTTCGGGGGACGGAGAACATATATGCAAAAGGGGGCGACCAGAGGTGGGCCAGGGGCTCCAGGCGCCCCCCGGCGCGGCCAGGGGGGGCGGCGCGCCCCCAGGCCGCCTGGGCACCCTGTGGCCCCCCTCTGACTTCCCTTTTGTGTGTCTTCGTTATTCGTCTGAAAAATACCTCCCGTCAATTTTCAGGTAATTTGGAGGTGTTCTTCTTCAGCAACTCAACATCCACTTTTTCCTGCTGAATCCTGCGTCTGTTGTTCCGGTATCGGAAAGTTGCAAACTGTGTAAAATAGACCAAAACAACATAAGAACATCATCATAACGTGAAATATATCAATGAATAAGGATAAATTATAATACAAAATAGTGATGCATTTTGGACGTATCAACAGATCGCTGCTGCTGCAAAAAAATCTGGAATTGAAATTCCTGTTACTCGCTACCCTATTGGTGGAACTTATGATTATCCTGATTTGAGTAAACTCAAGGAGAGACTCCTTGATGATGATTACATTATGCTTGATGATGATTTATGTAGGGAACTGACAGAGTTTGCCGACTCTGACCTTGAAGCTATTAAGAAGCTGCTTGAAAAACACTCCTTGAAGAACAAGACTGTTCCTGATCCTGAATTTGCTACATCTTTTATATGCATCAATGATCCTGATTATAATTTCTCTGTTGATCTTTCACTTAGATCTATGGTTGAAGCTGACCCCTTTTATGGCAGAGAAAATGATGATGCTATTGCACACCTGACCAAACTCACTGAGTTAGGTGGCTTGTTTACCACGAATGAAAAGATACGAAACTTTTATGTGACTAAGCTTCTTCCTTTCTCTTTGAAGGAAGGTGCTAAAACATGGTATGATGCACTACCATGTGGTTCCATTAAGAGTCCTCAAGACTTAGCTCACTCTTTTGTTGATAAGTACTTTCCTGCTCATATGCAACATGCTGCTTTACAAAGAATTTATAACTTTAAACAGTTGCAGGATGATGTCGGTGTACTAAGATAGGGGTACCTTAGTACCCCAACTTGTGCACGGGCAGTAGCAGCTTCCCGCGGCAGGGCTTACCACGTGCTCGCCAAGAACCTTTCTGGTCCCTATGAAGCCATTCAAGAACAAAGTATGCAAGATAGAAGATCAAGGCCCGGCAAGAGGAGCTTGCCGGGAAGGCCGTACCAGGCTCAAGGCTATCACTTTAACACGAGACCCTGGCAAGAGGAGCTTGCCAGGAAGGCCAAAGAACACATTTTCCCAAGAGATGCCTTGGCGCATCATGCACCCAGCAAGCTTACGGGCCCGGCAAGGTCACGGCCCCGGCAAGGTGCTTGCCGGGGGAAACTTATGCTGTGTGCCCGCGCTCCAGCTCATCTGCCCACGCGTCGCCTTGGGGCCCTTCCAGGGACGCGTGGCGGATGGCTGTGCAGCCTGGGGCACACGGTGGCAAGCCACGGTGACGAGGCTACCGCCGTGGCGAACGGAGAAGCATGGACGGACACTTTTGGGGTCGACGGTGACGGGCATTTAATGCCCTTGTCCCCCACTGTCAAAGTTAGGTGAAGACCACTGTTCATCCACTGTTCATGCACTATTCACGTACTGTTACAACTACCACCAAATTTGCATTTTTACCCTCCTTTACCTTGACACCTGTCGGTGACCCCTTTGAGCTATAAAAGGAGGCCCATGCACAACGTAGAGGGGGTTCGGAACCTAAGCAACTCTCTCGCTCGGTGTAGCTAGTACTGTAGCTCTTCAAGCTCCCGAGCTCAATACAACCAAGGCAGGAGTAGGGTTTTACGCGTCCGCGCGGCCAGAACCTGGGTAAACTGCCCGCGTGTGCCCCTCGATCTGCTCTCCGTGCTACCTCCGCTCCCTTACCGCAACGTAGAAGGGGCTCCGGTCCCATAGGTGCTCGTGGGAGGACAGTTTCCCCTGACATCTTTGGCGCGCCAGGTAGGGGGCGTCGAGGTTGTGCGAACCTGATCCGGCGCTCACGCGGGTGAATTCTTCGTCAACCTCTCCAGCTTCGTCAACTTCATCAGCTACAACGACATGCCTCCGAAGAAGAAGGCTTCGGAGGTCGGAGGCCCGTCAGCGTCGATCCCGCCGCCACCAGAACCAACGGTTGGTGGAGGAGACGTCGGCGGAAGGGTGGTCACCGGCGAGGAAACTCACGGCGCCACCAAGTCCAAGGACAAGACGGACGACCGGGCGAATTCCAAAGCCTGGGTGTCCGTGGACGCACCACGTCTCTCTCGGGAGGTGCCAAGCCAGCAGCGCCGTGGTACAGGAGGTACCGTACGCTTGCTGGGGCAAGGACAAACCGGAGGATCGCGGGACGCTCAAGGCCATCGTCCTGGTACGAGCAAGGCGCGGTCGCCGGGGCGAGAAACTGCTCCTTCTAACCCTGTTAGAAGTCCGAGCATATCTCGCTCCTCGCACCGCTCGCCGCCGCTCCCCTCCTCTCCAGCAGAAGCTCTAGCAAGAGCACAGCTGCTCCTCGATTTCCCTTCGGCGGCAGACAAGGCCGAAGACTGGAGGGCGACGATTCAGAGCCTCATCGCCTTCGCCAACAACGACACGCCGCAGCAGCCGGCGACATCATGGCCGCGGCAAGTCGACCAGACGAAGGCCGATGGCGACAAGACCGCCGGGGGTGCAACCACCGTGCACTCCCCGCCGCGGAAGCAGAAGACGCCACCCCGCCGGATTAACGTCGACGACGACTCCACGGCGTCGTCGGATCCGCGGGCTCGTCGTTGTTGGGGAACGTAGCATAATTCAAAATTTTTCTACGTCTTCACCAAGATCCAAGTATGGAGACATCTAGCAATGAGCAACTGAGAGTGCATCTACATACCGTTATGAAGATTGCATGCGGAAGCTTTCAACGAAGCAAGGATGAAGTAGTCGTACTCTTCACGTTCTTCGTCACCGATGATCTAGCGCCGAACGGACGGCACCTCAGCGTTCAACACACGTACGGTGCAGCAACGTCACATCCTTCTTGATCCAGCAAGGGGGGAGGAGAAGTCGTCAGAGATCCGGCAGCACGACGGCGTGATGACGGATGCAGTGGAGATCGCAGCAGGGCTTCGCCGGGCTGCCCTTGAAAGGAGTTGGGAGGTGTGACGGGAGGGGGAGAGGCACCAGGGCTGAGGTGCGGCTGCCCTCTCCCCCCCCCCCCACATATATATAGGGGGCCAGGGGGGCGCCAGCCCCTTGCAGATCCAATCTGCAAGGGGGGGCGGCGGCCAGGGAGGAGTCCCCCTCCCCCAAGGCAAGTGGTGGCCCCCCTCCCCTTAGGGTTTATCCCTAGGCGCAGGGGAGGTGGGCCTCCCTAGGTGGTGCGCCAGCCCAGGGGGCTGCACACATCCCCTTGCGGCCTGGGGGCCCCACCGGGAGGGGTGGCCCCACCCGGTGGACCCCCGGGGCCCCTCCGGTGGTCCCGGTACGCTCCCGGTGACCCCCGGAGATCACCCGTTGGCCGAAACTGGACTTCCCATATATCAATCTTTACCTCCGGACCAATCCGGAACTCCTCGTGATGTCCGGGATCTCATCCGGGACTCCAAACAACTTTCGGGTTTCCACGTGCATTAATCTCTACGACCCTAGCGTTACCGAACCTTAAGTGTGTAGACCCTACGGGCTCGGGAGACATGTAGACATGACCGAGACCACTCTCCGGTCAATAACCAACAGCGGGATCTGGATACCCATGTTGGTTCCCACGTGTTCCTCGATGATCTTCATCGGATGAACCACTGTGTCAAGGATTCACTCAATCCCGTATGTTATTCCCTTTGTCCATCGGTACGGTACTTGCCCGAGATTCGATCGTCGGTATCCCCGATACCTTGTTCAATCTCGTTATGGCAAGTCTCTTTACTCGATCCGTAATCCATCATCCCGTGACTAACTACTTAGTCACATTGAGCTCATTATGATGATGTCTTACCGAGTGGGCCCAGAGGTACCTCTCCGTCATACGGAGTGACAACATCCCAGTCTCGGTTCGTACCAACTCAACAGACACTTTCGGATATACCCGATGCGTACCTTTATAGCCACCCAGTTACTTTGTGATGGTTGGCACACCCAAAGCACTCCTACGGTGTCCGGGAGTTGTACAACCTCATGGTCTAAGGAATAAATACTTGACACTGAAAAGCTTATGCATTACGAACTATACGATCTCGTGTTATGCTCAAGTTTGGGTCTTGTCCATCACATCATTCTCCTAATGATGTGATCCCGTTATCACCGACATCTCATGTCCATGGTCAGGAAACCGTGACCATCTGTTGATCAACGAGCTGGCTACTAGAGGCTTACCAGGGACTCATTATGATCTATGTATTCACACATGTATCGTTGTTTCCGTACAATACAATTCGAGCATGAATAACAGACAATTATCATGAACAAGGAGATATAATAATAATGCTTTTATTATTGCCTCTAGGGCATATCTCCAACAGTCTCCCACTTGCACTAGAGTCAATAATCTAGTTACATTGTGATGAATCGAACACCCATAGAGTTCTGGTGTTGATCATGTTTTGCTCGTGAAAGAGGTTTAGTCAACGGGTCTGCGACATTCAGATCCGTATGCACTTTACAAATATCTATGTCTCCATCCTGAACATAATTCCGGATGGAGTTGAAACGGCGCTTGATGTGCTTGGTCTTCTTGTGAAACCTGGGCTCCTTGGTAATAGCAATAGCACCAGTGTTTTCACAGAAGAGAGTCATCGGGCTTGACGCGCTTGGAATGACTCCTAGGTCGGTGATGAACTCCTTCATCCAGACTCCTTCCTGCGCTGCTTCAGAAGCAGCTATGTACTCCGCTTCACATGTAGATGCTGCCACCACGCTTTGCTTGCAACTGCACCAGCTGACTGCCCCTCCATTCAAAATATACACGTATCCGGTTTGTGACTTAGAGTCATCCAGATCTGTGTCGAAGCTAGCATCGACGTAACCCTTTAC
The DNA here is from genome assembly GCA_902687465.1 of Secale cereale. Lineage (NCBI taxonomy): Eukaryota > Viridiplantae > Streptophyta > Magnoliopsida > Poales > Poaceae > Secale > Secale cereale. The sequence goes on from LR738714.1 coordinate 757,457,038, forward strand.
GACGAGCTCTTCGTCACCTCCATAAACGAGAAACATATCCTTAGTCCTTTTCAGGTACTTCAGGATGTTCTTGAACGTTGTCCAGTGTTTCGTACCGGGATCACTTTGGTACCTCCCTACCAAACTTATGGCAAGGTTCACATCAGGTCTGGTACACAGCATGGCATACATGATAGAACCTATTGCCGAGGCATAGGGAATGGAACTCATCTTTTCTCTATCTTCTGCCGTGGTCGGCGACTGAGTCTTACTCAATCTCATACCTTGCAAAACAGGCAAGAATCCTTTCTTTGACTGGTCCATATTGAACTTCTTCAATATTTTGTCAAGGTATGTACTTTGTGAAAGACCAATGAGGCGTCTCGATCTATCTCTATAGATTTTGATGCCTAATATGTAAGCAGCTTCTCCAAGGTCCTTCATTGAAAATCTTTTATTCAAATAGGCCTTTACATTTTCCAAGAATTCTATATCATTTCCCATCAGCAATATGTCATCCACATATAATATGAGAAATGCTACAGAGCTCCCACTCACTTTCTTGTAAATACAGGCTTCTCCATAAGTCTGTATAAAGCCAAACGCTTTGATCACCTCATCAAAGCGAATATTCCAACTCCGAGATGCTTGCACCAACCCGTAAATCGAGCGCTGGAGCTTGCATACCTTGTTAGCGTTCTCTGGATCGACAAAACCTTCCGGTTGCATCATATACAACTCTTCCTTGAGGAAGCCATTAAGGAATGCTGTTTTGACGTCCATTTGCCATATCTCATAATCATAGAATGCGGCAATAGCTAACATGATTCTGACTGACTTCAGCATCGCTACGGGAGAGAAAGTCTCATCGTAGTCAATCCCTTGAACTTGTCGATAACCCTTAGCGACAAGCCGAGCTTTATAGATGGTCACATTACCATCCGCGTCTGTCTTCTTCTTAAATATCCATTTATTTTCTATGGCGTGCCTATCATCAGGCAAGTCCACCAAAGTCCATACTTTGTTTTCATACATGGATTCAATCTCGGATTTCATGGCTCCAAGCCATTTATTGGAATCTGGGCCCGCCATCGCTTCTTCATACTTCGAAGGTTCACCGTTGTCTAACAACATGATTTCCAGTACAGGGTTGCTGTACCACTCTGGTGCGGAACGTACCCTTGTGGACCTTCGAAGTTCAGTAGTAACTTGATCTGTTTCTTCATGATCATTATCATTATCTTCCTCCCTTGTCGGTGCAGGCACCTCAGGAACAGTTTCCTGCGCTGCGCTACTTTCCGGTCCAGGAGTGGTGACTGTAACCTCATCAAGTTCTACTTTCCTCCCACTCACTTCTTTCGAGAGAAACTCTTTCTCCAGAAAGTATCCATTCTTGGCAACAATGACTTTGCCTTTGGATCTGTGGTAGAAGGTGTACCCAATAGTTTCCTTTGGGTATCCTATGAAGACGCATTTCTCCGATTTGGGTTCGAGCTTTTCAGGTTGAGGTTTCTTGACATAAGCATCGCAACCCCAAACTTTCAGAAACGACAGCTTCGGTTTCTTGCCAAACCAAAGTTCATATGGAGTCGTCTCAACGGATTTTGACGGAGCCCTATTTAAAGTGAATGCGGCAGTCTCTAAAGCATAACCCCAAAAAGATAGCGGTAAATCGGTGAGGGACATCATAGATCACACCATGTCCAACAGAGTACGATTTCGACGTTCGGACACACCGTTACGTTGAGGTGTTCCGGGCGGTGTCAATTGTGAAACAATTCCACAGCTTCTAAGGTGTGTGCCAAATTCATGACTTAAATATTCACCCCCACGATCCGATCGCAAGAACTTTATTTTTCTGTCACGTTGATTCTCAACCTCATTCTGAAATTCCTTGAACTTTTCAAAGGTCTCAGACTTGTGTTTCATCAAATAGATATACCCATATCTACTCAAGTCATCCGTGAGGGTGAGAACATAACGGTAGCCTCCGCGAGCCTCAACACTCATTGGACCGCACACATCGGTATGTATGATTTCCAACAAGTTGGTTGCTCGCTCCATTGTTCCGGAGAACGGAGTCTTGGTCATCTTGCCCAAGAGGCATGGTTCGCACGTGTCAAATGATTCATAATCAAGAGACTCTAGAAGTCCATCTGAATGGAGCTTCTTCATACGTTTGACACCAATATGACCAAGGCGGCAATGCCACCAGTATGTGGGACTATCATTATCAACTTTACATCTTTTGGCATCTACACTATGAATATGTGTATCACTACGTTCGAGATTCATCAAAAATAAACCATTGACCAGCGGGGCATGACCATAAAACATATCTCTCAAATAAATAGAACAACCATTATTCTCCGATTTGAAAGAATATCCATCTCGCATAAGACGAGATCCAGAAACAATGTTCATGCTCAAAGCTGGTACTAAATAACAATTATTCAGGTTTAAAACTAATCCCGAGGGTAGATGTAGAGGCAGCGTGCCGACGGCGATCACATCGACCTTGGAACCATTCCCGACGCGCATCGTCACCTCATCCTTCGCCAGTCTCCGTTTATTCCGCAGCTCCTGTTTTGAGTTACAAATGTGAGCAACTGCACCGGTATCGAATACCCAGGAGCTACTACGAGTGCTGGTAAGGTACACATCAATAACATGTATATCATATATACCTTTGACGTTGCCGGCCTTCTTGTCTGCTAAGTATTTGGGGCAGTTCCGCTTCCAGTGACCCGTTCCCTTGCAATAAAAGCACTCTGTCTCAGGTTTGGGTCCATACTTTGGCTTCTTCCCAGCAACAGGCTTGCCAGGCGCGGCAACTTGCTTGCCGTCCTTCTTGAAGTTCCTCTTACCCTTGCCTTTCTTGAACTTAGTGGTTTTATTGACCATCAACACTTGATGTTCTTTCTTGATGTCAACTTCCGCTGATTTCAGCATCGAATACACCTCGGGAATGGACTTCTCCATCCCCTGCATATTGAAGTTCAACACGAAGCTCTTGAAGCTTGGTGGGAGCGACTGGAGGATTCTGTCAACGACCGCTTCATCTGGGAGATTCATTCCCAGCTGAGACAAGCGGTTGTGCAATCCTGAAATCTTGAGGATGTGCTCACTGACAGAACTGTTCTCCTCCATCATACAGCTGTAGAATGCGTCGGAGACATCATATCTCTCGACTCGGGCATGAGCTTGGAAAACCATTTTCAGCTCTTCGAACATCTCATATGCTCCATGGTGCTCAAAACGCTTTTGGAGCCCCGATTCTAAACTGTAAAGCATGCCGCACTGAACCAGGGAGTAATCATCACTACGCGACTGCCAGGCGTTCAAAACGTCTTGGGTCGCCGGGAGAGCGGGTGCATCACCTAGCGGTGCTTCTAGGACATAAGTTCTCTTGGCAGCTATGAGGATAATCCTCAGGTTACGGACCCAATCCGTATAGTTGCTACCATCGTCTTTCAGCTTGGTTTTCTCTAGGAACGCGTTGAAGTTGAGGGAAACCTGAGCGTGGGCCATTTGATCTACAAGAGATATTGTAAAGAATTTAGACTAAGTTCATGATAATTAAGTTCATTTTAATCAAATTTTAATGAACTCCCACTCAGAATGACATCTCTCTAGTCATATAAGTGATACACGATCCGAATCGAGTAGTCCGTGTCCGATCATCACGTGAGACGGACTAGTCAAAAACGGTGAACATCTTCATGTTGATCGTATCTTCTATACGACTCGTGTTCGACCTTTCGGTCTTCCGTGTTCCGAGGCCATGCCTGTACATGCTAGGCTCGTCAAGTGAACCCTAAGTGTATCGCGTGTGTAAATCTGTCTTACACCCGTTGTATGCGAACGTTAGAACCTATCACACCCGATCATCACGTGGTGCTTCGGAACAACGAGCTTTAGCAACGGTGCACAGTTAGGGGAAACACATTACTTGAAATTTTAGTGAGAGATCATCTTATTTACTACCGTCGTTCTAAGTAAACAAGATGCAAAAACATGATAAACATCACATGCAATCAATTATAGTGACATGATATGGCCAATATCATCTTGCTCCTTAGATCTCCATCTTCGGGGCACCATGATCATCTTGTCACCGGCTCGACACCATGATCTTCATCATCATGATCTCCATCATCGTGTCTTGAGGAAGTCGTCACGCCAACTATTACTTCTACTACTATAGCTAACGTTTAGCAACGAAGTAAAGTAATTACATGGCGTTATTCAGTGACACGCAGGTCATACAATAATAAAGACAACTCCTATGGCTCCTGCCGGTTGTCAAGTTCATCGACATGCAAGTCGTGATTCCCTATTACAAAAACATGATCAATCTCATACATCACATATATCATTCATCACATCTTCGTTCTTGGCCATACCACGTCACAAAACACATGCTGCAAAAACAAGTTAGACGTCCTCTAATTGTTGTTGCAAGTTTTACGTGGCTTCTATAGGATTTCTAGCAAGAACGTTTCTTACCTACGCCAAAACCACAACGTGATTTGTCAACTTCTATTTACCCTTCGTAAGGACCCTTTTCATCGAATCCGATCCGACTAAAGTAGGAGAGACAGACACCCGCCAGCCACCTTATGCATCTAGTGCATGTCTGTCGGTGGAACCAGTCTCACGTAAGCGTACGTGTAAGGTCGGTCCGGGTCGCTTCATCCCACAATACCGCCGAATCAAGATTGACTAGTAACGGTAAGAAAGTTGAACAAGATCATACGCCCACAACTGCTTTGTGTTCTACTCGTGCCAAGATGCTACGCATAAAACCTAGGCTCAGATGCCACTGTTGGGGAACGTAGCATAATTCAAAAATTTTCTACGTCTTCACCAAGATCCAAGTATGGAGACATCTAGCAACGAGCAACTGAGAGTGCATCTACATACCGTTATGAAGATTGCGTGCGGAAGCTTTCAAGGAAGCAAGGATGAAGTAGTCGTACTCTTCACGTTCTTCGTCACCGATGATCTAGCGCCGAACGGACGGCACCTCTGCATTCAACACACGTACGGTGCAGCAACGTCACCTCCTTCTTGATCCAGCAAGGGGGGAGGAGAAGTCGTCAGAGATCCGGCAGCACGACGGCGTGATGACGGATGCAGTGGAGATCGCAGCAGGGCTTCGCCGGGCTGCCCTGCAAAGGAGTTGGGAGGTGTGACGGGAGGGGGAGAGGCACCAGGGCTGAGGTGCGGCTGCCCTCTCCCCCCCCACATATATATAGGGGGCCAGGGGAGGCGCCAGCCCCTTGCAGATCCAATCTGCAAGGGGGGGCGGCGGCCAGGGAGGAGTCCCCCTCCCCCAAGGCAAGTGGTGGCCCTCCTCCCCTTAGGGTTTATCCCTAGGCGCAGGGGAGGTGGGCCTCCCTAGGTGGTGCGCCAGCCCAGGGGGCTGCACACATCCCCTTGCGGCCTGGGGGCCCCACCGGGAGGGGTGGCCCCACCCGGTGGACCACCGGGGCCCCTCCGGTGGTCCCGGGACGCTCCCGGTGACCCCCGGAGATCACCCGTTGGCCGAAACTGGACTTCCCATATATCAATCTTTACCTCCGGACCATTCCGGAACTCCTCGTGATGTCCGGGATCTCATCCGGGACTCCGAACAACTTTCGGGTTTCCACGTGCATTAATCTCTACGACCCTAGCGTTACCGAACCTTAAGTGTGTAGACCCTACGGGTTCGGGAGACACGTAGACATGACCGAGACCACTCTCCGGTCAATAACCAACAGCGGGATCTGGATACCCATGTTGGTTCCCACGTGTTCCTCGATGATCTTCATCGGATGAACCACTGTGTCAAGGATTCACTCAATCCCGTATGTTATTCCCTTTGTCCATCGGTACGGTACTTGCCCGAGATTCGATCGTCGGTATCCCCGATACCTTGTTCAATCTCGTTATGGCAAGTCTCTTTACTCGATCCGTAATCCATCATCCCGTGACTAACTACTTAGTCACATTGAGCTCATTATGATGATGTCTTACCGAGTGGGCCCAGAGGTACCTCTCCGTCATACGGAGTGACAACATCCCAGTCTCGGTTCGTACCAACTCAACAGACACTTTCGGATATACCCGATGCGTACCTTTATAGCCACCCAGTTACGTTGTGACGGTTGGCACACCCAAAGCACTCCTACGGTGTCCGGGAGTTGTACAACCTCATGGTCTAAGGAATAAATACTTGACACTGAAAAGCTTATGCATTACGAACTATACGATCTCGTGTTATGCTCAAGTTTGGGTCTTGTCCATCACATCATTCTCCTAATGATGTGATCCCGTTATCACCGACATCTCATGTCCATGGTCAGGAAACCGTGACCATCTGTTGATCAACGAGCTGGCTACTAGAGGCTTACCAGGGACTCACTATGATCTATGTATTCACACATGTATCGATGTTTCCGTACAATACAATTCAAGCATGAATAACAGACAATTATCATGAACAAGGAGATATAATAATAATGCTTTTATTATTGCCTCTAGGGCATATCTCCAACAGTCTCCCACTTGCACTAGAGTCAATAATCTAGTTACATTGTGATGAATCGAACACCCATAGAGTTCTGGTGTTGATCATGTTTTGCTCGTGAAAGAGGTTTAGTCAACGGGTCTGCGACATTCAGATCCGTATGCACTTTACAAATATCTATGTCTCCATCCTGAACATAATTCCGGATGGAGTTGAAACGGCGCTTGATGTGCTTGGTCTAGGACGCACCATCGAGCTCCACCGGCAAGTGTAAGAAAGGAATGGCAGCTCCACCGGCAACCAAGAAGGTGTCCGCCAAGGAGGACGGCACTGGTGGTACCTTCACCATCAGTGCTACGCTCGACAACAAATAGGAAAGCGCGCTCATTGCGTTCCTGCGTGCGAATGTCGATGTGTTTGCATGGCAACCATCTGACATCCCCGGCATTCCCAGGAAGGTAATTGAGCACAAGCTTGCTGTTTGTCCTCATGCGCGGCCCGTCAAGCAAAAGGTCAGGAAGCAAGCCGTGGAGCGCCAAGAATTCATCGCCGAAGAGATAAAGAAGTTGGAAGCAGCAGGCCTAGTTAGAGGCGTGATCCATCCTACGTGGTTGGCCAATCCAGTTGTCGTACGCAAGGCCAATGGGAAGTGGAGACTTTGTATAGACTTCACTGATGTGAATGAAGCATGTCCCAAGGATCCATTTCCCTTGCCGCGTATCGACCAGATTGTCGACTCCACCGCCGGATGTGAGCTGCTTTCCTTCCTTGATGCATACTCAGGTTACCACCAGATATTCATGGCCAAGGAAGATGAGGAGAAGACTGCATTCATTACCCCATGTGGCACATACTGCTTCATACGCATGCCTTTTGGATTGAAGAATGCAGGCTCGACGTTTGCAAGGGTGGTGCACACTGCTTTTGAGCCACAGATTCACAGAAATGTAGAAGCTTACATGGATGATATAGTGGTCAAGAGCAAGAGCAAAGATACCCTGATCCAAGACTTAGAGGAAACCTTTGAGAATCTGCGCAAGATCCAGCTCAAGTTGAACCCCGAGAAGTGCGTCTTCGGAGTCCCCTCCGGCAAGCTTCTCGGGTTCTTTGTGTCCCAGAGGGGGATTGAAGCCAATCCCGACAAGATAAAAGCCATCGAGCAGATTGAAGCCCCGAAGCGCGTCAAGGACGTAAGGAGACTTGCTGGTTGTGTGGCTGCCCTCAGTAGGTTCATTTCAAAGTCTGCAGAACGCGCCCTGCCTTTCTTCAAAATCTTGAAAAAGGCAGGTCCAATGAAATGGACTCCGGAAGCGGAGGCAGCGCTGCAAGACTTGAAAGGATACCTGTCCTCCACTCCAATACTTGTCGCACCTAGGCCACAAGAAAAGTTGCTGCTGTACCTAGCAGCAACCAATCAAGTGGTTAGTGCTGCGTTAGTAGCGGAGAGGGAGGCGGGTGAGGGACCTACATCCCCGGCAAGCGAATCCAGCGACAAGCAGGAGGCTTCGCCGACAAGCTCTGGCCCCGACAAGGACAAGTCTGCGCAGGAACAAGGAGAAGTGCGAAGGAGGATGGTACAGCGCCCAGTGTATTTTGTGAGTTCCCTTTTGCAGGGGGCTAGATCAAGATACTCCGGGGTGCAGAAGTTGCTGTTCGGCCTCCTCATGGCCTCAAGAAAGCTGCGCCATTACTTCCAAGCACACGAGATAACAGTGGTCACTCGCTTTCCATTGAAGAGGATATTGCAGAATCCAGAAGCAACAGGCAGGATCGTCGAGTGGGCATTGGAGCTGTCAAGCTTTGGTCTCAAGTTTGAGAGTACTTCAACCATACAGAGCAGAGCTTTGGCAGAATTCATAGCTGAATGGACCCCAACGCCCGATGAGGAAGTTCCAGAGACAAGCGTCCCCGTCCAAGAAACGAGCAGCGAATGGGTAATGTACTTTGATGGTGCTTTCTCGCTGCAAGGCGCCGGTGCCTGCGTGGTACTCATAGCGCCCACCGGAGAGCACCTCAAGTATGTTGTCCAGATGCACTTTCCCTAGGAACAAGCGACAAACAACACTGCTGAGTATGAAGGTTTGCTTGCCGGCCTCAGAATTGCGGCCGAGCTTGGGATCAAGAGGTTGATTGTGCGGGGAGATTCACAGTTGGTGGTCCGCCAAGTGAATAAGAGTTATCAGAGCCCCTTGATGGAAGCTTATGTTGATGAAGTGAGGAAGCTTGAAGAACACTTTCAGGGCCTACAAATGGAGCACGTCCCAAGAGCTCAGAATGATATTGCAGATGGCCTCTCAAAGTGTGCTGCAATGAAGTTACCTGTGGAACCAGGGACCTTCCTGCTCAAGTTAACTCAGCCATCCGTTACACCATCAGTTGGGCAAAATAAGAAGAGAAAGTTGGTCTCCGGCGACTACTTGCCGGCGGATCTTCCAGAAGCCGCCGCCAAGGTCCCCAAGATCAACGGCCAAGATGCCGAGGAACAGTATGCTCCTGCAGACCCAAGGGTCTGTACAGTTGAAGCAAGCGTTCCCGACAAGCCCTGCCCCGGCAGGCTTGCCGGGGGACCATCAGCTCCGGCAGAGCCACAGGTTCTTGCCGTAGAAGCTGAGGTTCCCGCTGAAGGAAATATGCCCTAGAGGCAATAATAAAGATGTTATTTGTATTTCCTTATATCATGATAAATGTCTTTTATTCATGCTAGAATTGTATTAACCGAAAACTTAGTACATGTCTGAATACATAGACAAAACAGTATGTCTCTAGTATGCCTCTACTAGACTAGCTCATTGATCAAAGATGGTTATGTTTCCTAGCCATAGACATGTGTTGTCATTTGATCAACGAGATCACATCATTAGGAGAATGATGTGATGGACAAGACCCATCAGTTAGCATAGCACTATGATCGTTTAGTTTAACTGCTATTGCTTTCTTCATGACTTATACATGTTCCTATGACTATGAGATTATGCAACTCCCGAATACCGTAGGAACACCTTGTGTGCTATCAAACGTCACAACGTAACTGGGTGATCATAAAGATGCTCTACAGGTGTCTCCGAAAGTATTCGTGGTGTTGGCATAGATCAAGATTCGGATTTGTCACTCCGAGTGTCGGAGAGGTATCTCTGGGCCCTCTCGGTAACACACATCATAATAAGCCTTGCAAGCAAAAGACTAATGAGTTAGTCACGAGATGATGTGTTACGGAACGAGTAAAGAGACTTGCCGGTAACGATATTGAACTAGGTATAGAGATACCGACGATCGAATCTCGGGCAAGTAACATACCGTTTGACAAAAGGAACAACGTATGTAGTTATGCGGTTCTGACCGATAAAAGATCTTCGTAGAATATGTAGGAGCCAATATGAACATCCAGGTTCCTCTATTGGTTATTGACCGGAGATGGGTCTCGGTCATGTCTACATAGTTCTCGAACCCGTAGGGTCCGCACGCTTAACGTTTGATGACGATCGGTATTATGAGTTTATGAGTATTGATGTACCAAAGGTAGTTCGGAGTCCCGGATGAGATCACGGACATGACGAGGAGTCTCGGAATGTCCGAGACATAAAGATTGATATATTGGACGGCTATATTCGGACACCGGAAGTATACCGGAAAAGTTTCGGATTTATCGGGATTGCCGAAGGGGGTTACCGGAACCTCCTACGAAGGGGGATGGTCCATAGTGGGCCTTGTGGAAAGGAGAGAGGCAGCCCATAGGGCTGGCCGGCGCCCCACCTAGTTCCTAGTTGGACTAGGATTGGTGGGAGGCGCCACCTCTTCCTTTTCCTACTCCATCTCTTCCTTCTTTGGTGATTCCTACTAGGAATAGGATTGCAATCCTATTCCTAGTAGGATTCCTTCCCTAGCCGCACCATAGGAGGTTGGCCGGCCCTCCTCCCTTGCTCCTTTATATACGGGGGCAGGGGGGCACCCAAAGACACACAAGTTGAATTGTTTTAGCCGTGTGCGGTGCCCCCCTCCACATAATCACACCTCGGTCATACCGTCGCGGAGCTTAGGCGAAGCCCTGCGCCGGTGAACACATCATATCCGTCACCACGCCGTCGTGCTGACGAAACTCTCCCGTGAAGCTCAACTGGATCAAGAGCTCGTGGGACGTCATCAAGCTGAACGTGTGCTGAACGCGGAGGTGCCGTACGTTCGGTGCTTGATCGGTTGGATCGTGAAGAAGTTCGACAACATCAACCGCGTCACCTGACGCTTCCGCTTCCGGTCTACGAGGGTACGTAGACACACTCTCCCCTCTCGTTGCTATGCATCTGGTAGATAGATCTTGCGTGATCGTAGGAAATTTTTTAAAATACTACGTTCCCCAACAGTGGCATCATGAGCCAGGTCTATGCGTAGATGATATGCACGAGTAGAACACAATGAGTTGTGGGCGATACTAGTCATACTGCTTACCAGCATGTCATACTTTGTTTCGGCGGTATTGTGAGATGAAGCGGCCCGGACCGACATTACGCGTACGCTTACGCGAGACTGGTTTCACCGTTACGAGCAGTCGTTGCTTAAAGGTGACTGGCGGGTGTCTGTCTATCTCACTTTAGCTGAATCAAGTGTGGCTACGCCCGGTCCTTGTGAAGGTTAAAACAGCACATACTTGACGAAACATCGTTGTGGTTTTGTATGCGTAGGTAAGAACGGTTCTTGCTAAAGCTCGTAGCAGCCACGTAAAACTTGCAACAACAAAGTAGAGGACGTCTAACTTGTTTCTGCAGGGCATGTTGTGATGTGATATGGTCAAGACATGATGAGTTATACGGGTTTTGTATGAGATGATCATGTTTTGTGAAGGTGATCATGAAGGTGCTTTGGAGATGGAGATCAAAAGCACCAGATGATGATGGCCATATCATGTCACATATTTTGATTGCATGTGATGTTTATCTTATTATGCTTCTTATTTTGCTTAGAATGACGGTAGCATTATAAGATGATCCCTTACTAAATTTCAAGGTATAAGTGTTCTCCCTGAGTATGCACCGTTGCGAAAGTTCGTCGTGCCGAGACACCACGTGATGATCGGGTGTGATAAGCTCTACGTTCAAATACAACGGGTGTAAGCCAGTTTTGCACACGCAGAATACTCGGGTTAAACTTGACGAGCCTAGCATATACAGATATGGCCTCGGAACACTGGAGACCGAAAGGTCGAGCGTGAATCATATAGTAGATATGATCAACATAAGATGTTCACCATTGAAACTACTCCATCTCACGTGATGATCGGACATGGTTTAGTTGATTTGGATCACGTGATCATTTAGATGACCAGAGGGATGTCTATCTAAGTGGGAGTTCTTTAATTAATATGATTAAATTGAACTTTAATTTATCATGAATTTAGTCCTTGTAGTATTAGCATATCTATGTTGTAGATCAATAGCTCACGATGTTACTCCCCGTTTATTTTTTTATATGTTCCTAGAGAAAACTAAGTTGAAAGATGTTAGTAGCAATGATACGGAATTGTTCCGTGATCTGAGGATTATCCTCATTGCTGCACAGAGAAATAAGTCCTTGATGCACCGCTAGGTGATAGACCTATTGCAGGAGCAGATGTAGACGTTATGAACGTTTTGACAAAAGCTCGGTATGATGACTACTTGATAGTTTAGTGCACCATGCTTTACGGCTTATAACCGGGACTTCAAAAACGTTTTGAACGCCATGGAGCATATGAGATGTTCCAAGAGTTGAAATTAGTATTTCATACTCATGCCCGTGTCTAGAGGTATAAGACTTCTGACAGTACTTTGCCTAAAGATGGAGGAGAATAGCTCAACTAGTGAGCATGTGCTCAGATTGTCTGGGTACTACAATTACTTGAAACAAGTGGGAGTTAATCTTCCAGATAAGAAATTAATTAACAAAGTTCTCTAGTCACTATCACCGAGTTAGTAGAACTTCGTGATGAACTATAATATGCAAGGGATGACGAAGGTAATTCCCGAGCTCTTCGCAATGCTGAAATCGGCGAAGGTAGAAATCAAGAAAGAACATCAAGTGTTGATGGTTAATAAGACCACTTGTTTCAAGTAAAGGGCAAAAGGGATAGAAGGGGAACTTCAAGAAGAATGACAAGCAATTTGTCACTCCCATGAAGAAACCCAAAAACTAAACTCAAGCCTGAAACTAAGTGCTTCTACTGCAAAGGAAATGGTCACTAGAAGTGGAACTGCCCTAGATACTTGGCGGATAAGAAGGATGGCAAAGTGAACAAAGGTATATTTGATATACAGATTATTGATGTGTATTTTACTAGTGTTCATAGCAACCCCTCGGTATTTGATACTGATTTAGTTGCTAAAAAGTAGTAACTCGAAATGGGAGTTGCATAATGAACAGAAACTAGTTAAAGGATGAAGTGACGATGTGTATTGGAAATAGTTCCAAGATTGATATGATCATCATCGCACACTCCCTATACTTTCGGGATTAGTGTTGAACCTAAATAAGTGTTATTTGGTGTTTGTGTTGAGCATGAATATGATTTGATCATGTTTATTGCAATACGGTTATTCATGTAAGTTAGAGAATAATTGTTGTTCTGTTTACATGAATAAAACCTTCTATGGTCATACACCCAATGAAAATAGTTTGTTGGATCTCGATCGTGTGATACACATATTCATAATATTGAAGCCAAAAGATGCAAGGTTAATATGTCGGGGGAAACTCTCCACCACGAGCACCTATGGGACCGGAGCCCCTTATTCGTGCGGTAAGGGAGCGGAGGGAGCACAAAGAGCAGATCATGGAGAGCACGCGGGCAGTTTACCCAGGTTCGGGCCGCGATGGACGCGTAAAACCCTACTCCTGCTTAGTTTGTATTGACTTGGGGAGCTCGGGAGCTTGAAGAACTAGCTACATTGAGCGTACGAGCGATCTAGGTTCCAAACCCTTTCTACGTTGTGCATGGGCCTCCTTTTATAGCGCAAGGGGTCACCGACAGGTGTCAACGTAGGAGAAAGGGTAAAAATGTAATAGTGGTGGTAGTTGTAACAGTGCGGGAACAGTGGATGAACAGTGCATGAACAGTGGTCATCACCTACTTTGACAGTGGGGGACAAGAGCATTCAATGCCCATCGCCGTCGACCCCAAAAGCGCCCGCCCTTGCGTCTCCGTTTGCCACGGCGATGGCTTTACCACCGTGGAGTGCCACCGTGTCCCCCAGGCTGCACAGCCATCCGCCACGCGTCCCTGGAGTGGCCCCAGGGCGACGCGTGGTTCGATGAGCTGGAGCGCGGGCACACAGCGTAACTCTCCCCGGCAAGCACCTTGCCGGGGTCTTGACCTTGCCGGGCCCGGGAGCTTGTCGGGCTCTGAAGCTTGTCGCTCTCCGGGCCCTGCCGGGGCGCACGTCGCACCGAGGCATGTCTTCTGAAGTGTAGTCTTCTGGCCTTCCTGGCAAGCTCCTCTTGCCAGGGTCTTGTGCTAGTGAGGTAATCTTGAGCCTGGGACGGCCTTCCCGGCAAGCTTCACTTGCCGGAGTCTTGATCTTCTGTCTTGTATACTTTGTTTTTGAATGGTTTTATATGAAGAGCAGGAAGGTCTCCGGCAAGCACGTGGTAGGCCCTGCCGCGGGAAGCTGCTACTGCCCGTGCACAAGTTGGGGTACTGAGGTACCCCTACCTTAGTACACCGACAGGAGCCCCCGGGCCTGGGCCACACACGGTGCCGAGCGCTGTTGGGCCAGGCCCAAAACAGTGCACGGGCACGCGCGGCCCACGACGCGCCGAATCCACTTCCGCATCCGCCGTGTCCTCCCGTAATGGCACGCGTCGATTGCGGCGTCGTGGGATGGGACGTGGCCACGTTCTTTTAATGGAAAGAGCGAAACGTCCCCCACTTCCCCATAAAAGCAGAGGAAGCAGGAGCGGTTCCCCTCCTACGCCTTCATTGCTTCTTCTTCCATCTCCAGAAAATCCCCTCTGCGCTCCGCCTCCACACCTCCTCCGCCGTCTTCCGCATCTGCGGCGCCGCCGGACTCTTCGCTCCCCTTCCCTCGCCGCCCCCGCCATGGCCCCGAAGACCGAGAAGGCGAAGGCGGAGAAGGCCAAGAAGGAAAAATCCGAGCAGGCGGCGAGGCTTGCTCTGCTGCGGAAGCGGAACGTCGTCTTCGCGCCAAGGCTCAGCGCGCAGGAGCTCTGGAACAAGTATTACTTGTTCTGGGCCAAGGAGACCAAGGCGCATCCTCGGACCAGAGCCTATCCCGCCGACGCCAAGGACAATTACCCCGGCGGGTATTTCTTCTTCGCAGCTTTCTTCCATTGCGGCCTTTGTCCCCCTTTTTCTGAATTCTTCTGTGATATCATGAACACCTACAACCTCCATCTTCTTGACTTCACCCCCAACGCCATCCTCACAATGGCGGTTTTCGCACATCTGTGCGAAAACTATATTGGGATCTATCCGAATGTAGCGCTGTTTAGGCATTTCTTTACGCCTAGAGTAGAGGCCGGCGCTCCCCTCTCCGGAGGAATCTCTTGGGTTTTCCGCTTGAACAAGAAAGAGTCCTACTTGCCGGGGGAACTCCGCGGCAAGTGGGAGGAGTGGCGCGCGGATTGGTGCTGGGTAGTTGAGGACGAGCCGCAACCTTTTACCGTGCCACGCACAACAGCCATCGTGCGCGGCAGGGACTGGAGTGAGGTGGACTCGGACGACATCAAGCTCAACGTCGCCCTCATCAGAATTCTTCGTCTCCGGGTAGCAAAGTTGTCCGTCGGAGAGGTAGGAGCAGATTTCCTCCGCCGCCGCATTGCCCCTCTACAGGATAGGAAGAGGCCAGCATGGGAGTACGGCAACGCGGCGGACATAATGAGGCTGTGCCCAGCGCTAAATTACAACTTCACGGCGCTGGAGCTGAAGGGGATGGTCCGGGAACTTTTTAAGCACGACCCGACCCACCCAGAGTGGTTCAGAGCTCCCCGGGGAGTGGTGCCCCTCTGCAACAGCACGGCCCGGGATCCTCTTCGCGCCATGATGCCCGCATGTGACTCGCATGGCGTGGACCGCACATGGATACCGCCCAAGGCAGCAGACATCATGAGCTTCTTTGACAACCTGGTGGAGGTGCCGAAGAACAAAGATGAGATCAAGGGGCTCACCCGGGACACCACCGACCAGGAGATTGCTTATATAGCTTCTCTGGTAGAAGAGGCCGCTGCAGCCACAGCGGCAGGAGAGTTTGGCTTCATAGTTGAGGAGGCAGAGGCTGCGGATGCGTCCTGCCAAGCAGAGGAGGCGGAGATCCGCAGGCTGCTGCAGCTTCCTCCCGACGAGCTCGCCGGGGTCCCTTCTTTGAGGCACTCCGGGATCCCCGGAATCGTGACCGAGGCCGCGGCGAGAGGTGGCGTTGCCGGAGGAAACAGAGGCGCCGCAGGGAGCGGAGGCGCCGGAGGGGGCGGAGGCGCCGGAGGGAGAACGGCCGCAGGGCAGGGCGCTGGGCCCATCAAGCCAGCCGAGGAGGAGGGGGAGGAGGAGGACGTCGGGGCCGACGAGGACTCCGACGGGTCTCTGGGGCTCTATGCCGACGACATCTCCTCGTCATCGGAGACCTCCCCGCCCCGGGCAAGTCCCAGGCGATCTCCGCTGAAACGTCTCCGCAAGGCGACGATGGGGGCGAGGGCGCAGGAGCCCCAACAACAACCAACTCGCCGGGCGGCGCGAGCTACCCGGGGGAGCCAAGCTGCGACGGGGGCGCCCGGCGCACCAACCACGGCGGGGGCGACCCGCACACAGGCCACGGTGGGGGCGACCCGCACACAGGCCACGGCGGAGGCGCCCCGCACGTCAGCGCCAAGCGGAGGAGGGTCTTCTCAGGGCGGAGCGGCTGCTCCGCCCGCTCCCCGGGCCTCGGCGTCCACAGGGGCCGGGTCTTCGCAGCCACCAGCCCCGGGGACCGCCAAGCGCCCGAGGGAGTCTTCGCCTCCTGCTCCTCGCGCGGACGCGCCTCAGGTGGCGTTCGACTTCTCCGCCCTGAGCGACGACGACGACGACGAGGAACAGGAGTAAGAACTTGAGGTTTTGTATCTTCTTTAACTTTGTCTTGATTCTTGTTGATTCTGATCTTGCTTCTTGCTTTGATTTCAGGACCCTGGCCCAGCGAGTGGCGAAGAAGGCCAAGGTTCCCGTGGTCGAGGTCGCGGACGACTCGCCCGTCGCGGCGACAGGGGACGCCCCAGCGACGAGCTTGCCGGACCCGAGCGCTGCTCCGAGGAGCAGCCCCCAGCGTAAGTCTGGGTTCAATATTTCCACTTGTCGGGCGCGCTTGAGGAACTTGTTTACACTAACGTCTTGTTGTTCTTGTTTTGCTTTGATTGTCTTGTGCAGAGGTGGAGCCGCAGCCACAGGAGCATCCGGAGACCGCTCCCGAGGAGCCGCAGGCCCCGCCGTCCCCGCCAAGGACGAACTCTCCGGCAAGGGAGAGTGCTCCGCCAAGGGCGGGTACTCCACCAAGGGCGAGTACCCCGCCAAGGGCGAGCAGCCCGGCGAGGGCGGCCACCCCGCCAAGGCAGAGCTCCCCGGCGAGGGAGCCCGCCGTCGACGAAGTTCGCCAAGGTAAGTTTTGTAATCTTGTCTTCTCGAATCCGTCTTTTTTGGATATTTGCTTGAACTTCTTCTTCTTTTTCTTCTTCTTCTAGATCATCCTCCCCCAGAACAGATGGAGACGGAAACCATCGTCGTGGAGGAGGGCGCGCAGGGCGACGGCGGCAACGCCCCTGTCGTTGAGGACACGGCGGGAGCCGCCGAGCCGGCTGTGGAGGAGACTGCTTCGACCGCAGACGCAGCGGCCGGGGAGGGGGACGGCGGCCATACTGCCGGCCCGGAGGCGGCAGGAGCGTCGAGCGCTGCGCCGGCCGCCGGCCCCTCCACCGAAAAGGAGCCGTCCGCTTACTATCTTGAGGCCCCCAACGGGGTCTACATCCAGGTGCCGTGGGGATCTTCGTCGCGAGCCCCCGCGGAGGGAGAGGCCTTTAATGGGGAGGTCCTCGCCTCCGCGGGTCTGAAGGTTGTCGAGGCGCCCGGCGGGAGTGACGAGCCCGAGGAGGAGAAGCTGCTCCACAGGCTCCTGGCCCTTTACCGGGCCAGGCAGGCGAAGCTCGCGTCTCGGGAGGCCCTCACCGCCAAGGCCGCCGCTGACATGGAGAAGCGCGCGGCGGAGCTCCGCGCCGCCAACCAGGCTGTCCTCCGCGACGTGGCGGAGGAGCGCGAGAGGCTCGCCGGGGAGTACCAGGAGTGGCTCCTGGAGAAGGCCGAGGCCGAGGAGCAGCAGCGACTCGCCGGGGAGGAGCTGTCCCGACGAGAAGGAGAGCTCACCCAACGGAAGGTCAACCTCGACGCTCATGAGGAAGACCTTACCACCCGGGAGCAGGCCCTTGGCGGAGAGCTGAAGAAGGCGAAGGCCGCCGCGGACGCCGCGGAGACCGCCAAGAAGGAGCTCGAGGCCAAGGTTGCGCAGCTGGAGGAGTCCTTGAAAGCGAGCGTGGAGAGGGTCACCGCGCTCAACACAGAGCGCGAGAAGGACGCCCACACTAACTCTGAACTCCAGGTGCGTCTCTCCAAGCAGGGCGACGAGCTGAAGGCCGCCAAGGATTCGATTGAGGATCTGGAGCTGAAGGTTTCCACGTTGAAGGACTCGCTCGACGCCGTCCGGGACCGGGAAACTAAGCTGAAGGACGAGCTCCGCAGGGAGCGAGGCTTGGTGGAGAGCGCCACCACTGCGGCTGAGAACTTCCGCCGGACCGTCGAGGTATGGACCGATGACTTGGTGGCCTCTGCATCCAACATCGACAAGGAGCTGTTGGCGCTGAAGGTTGAGCATCTTATATACTCTCCGGATCCAAACCTCCCCGACAGCGCCAAGCTCAGCCTCTTCTTCAGAGGGATCGCGCCGGCTCTTGCAAATCTTCAGAAGAAGCTTCCCGCGCAACTGGCCGAGGAGTCACGCCAGCTCTGCGCGGGAACCTTGGAGCGCGTTCTGACGAAGATAGTGTACCGCAATCCGGTCATAAATCTCGTCAACGTTCTCCGCAGCTTGCCGGCCGACGCGGATATGGAGGCACTGAAGGCACAGGTCGCCCATATTATCGCTAAAGTGAACAAGATCTCCAGGATTGAAGGCGAACGCGTAGACTAGGCCTCCTTTTCTTTATCTCTCTTGTTGCTGCATAGCGTGCCATGAACTTATTAGTCATTGCGACAAGTTATCTCTTGTAAGATATTTATCTTATTTTGATCAATCGATGCAGTGTTATCTCCCTTGTCTTAGTCCTTTACTTTGTATGCTTTTCACCCTACGCTTCCAGGGAGCTTGCCGGCAAGTGCCCTTTGCCGCGAGCGCTGAGTGCTGGACTCTGAGCAGCCTGCTGGCCAAGGTCTTACCGGCAAGCAACCTTGCCGCAGCTAGTCGCAACGCATTTAGCTTGTTGAGTGAACTCGAAAACGAAACAAGGGCGCGACACTTGTCGCAGCTCACTTAAGTCGTTGAGCGTACTCGAAAACAAGATAAGGGTGCGGCTAGCCACGGGTAGGTTCCTCCGCGCACAGGTTTTCCATACAAAGTGTGATTGTTCAAGGAAGACAACTAAAAATTTAAAATTTTGAACTGCTCAAATTCTAATAACTTAGCTTTTATATACTGCTTGCTTCTCCGGCAAGGTTTCGCTTTCTTGAACAGCACTTGGTTCCTCTTCCATCTCCTTCCCCCCCGGCAAACTTGTGCGCGAGGAACATTCCTTCTGCTTAAGAGGCAAGGAAAAAGAAGAGGGAAACAAGTATATGGCCTTTCGGCGTGCTAATGCTTACCGGATACGTGTGTTGCACAAGAAATGCCAAATAACACATGCAAATAGCGAGGAAAAGCATGGAAAAGGCAAATAGCACAAAACACAAAAGCTTTACTGATGCACGGGATCTGCGCCCGGCTTTGTACAAAGGGTTACATGCAACAGCGGCAAAGCATGTACAAAAGGTGGTTGCTGGAGCGGATCACGGCAACCGCGCCTTATGGGTGAAACTTGCGAAGATGCTCTATGTTCCAGGAGTTGCCCACCGGTAAGCCTTCTTCGGTCTCAAGGCGGACAGCGCCGGGCCTTGTGACTTGTCTCACCCGATAAGGGCCTTCCCACTTCGGCGTCAACTTGTTGGAATTCTTGGCGGACTGAACACGCCGAAGAACAAGGTCGCCTTCCTCGAGACTCCTGGCCTTAACCTTGCGGCTATGATAGCGGCGCAAGGCTTGCTGGTATCGAGCAGCTCGTACAGCAGCCTGGAGACGTTCCTCCTCGAGGAGCAGTGCATCATCTTGTCGCAGTTGCTCTTGCTCGAGCTCATCATAAGCGAGCACTCGAGGAGATCCGTATACGAGTTCCGTGGGGAGAACTGCCTCTGCTCCATAGACTAGAGCAAAGGGTGTCTGTCCGGTGGCTCGATTTGGTGTCGTTCTGATTGACCAAAGAGCCGCCGGTAGCTCCTCTATCCAGTTTCTTCCGCACCTGCGCAGCCTGTCAAAGGTCCTTGTCTTGAGTCCGCGCAGCACTTCAGCATTTGCCGTCTCCGCTTGACCGTTGCTCCTCGGGTGAGCAACAGAAGCGAAACAGACCTTGGCGCCAAGGTCTTGGACGTACTGCATGAAGGTGCGACTAGTAAATTGTGTACCGTTGTCGGTGATGATCCTGTTAGGGATTCTGAAACGGCAAACAATTGACCTGAAGAACCTGACCGCTGACTGTGCTGTCACCTTTCTCACTGGTTCCACTTCTGGCCACTTTGTGAACTTGTCGATTGCGACGTACAAGTACTCAAAGCCCCCGACAGCGCGAGGGAAGGGGCCGAGGATATCGAGCCCCCAGACCGAGAAGGGCCAGGACAAAGGGATCGTCTGGAGAGCTTGAGCTGGCTGATGAATTTGTTTTGCATGGAACTGGCACGCTTCACACTTGGTTACTAGTGCAGTTGCATCTTGGAGGGCTTCTTGCCAAAAGAACCCTTGCCGGAAAGCTTTCCCGGCAAGCGCCCTTGCGCCAATATGGTGGCCACATATGCCTCCGTGTATTTCTGCCAACAGCTTCTGTCCATCTTCTCTGGAAATGCACTTCAACTTGACACCATTGAGTCTTCTTCTGTACAGCTCGTTATCCACGAACTGGTACATACTTGACTGCCTGGTTATCTTCTCTATCTCTTGAGGGTCGTCGGGAAGTTCTCCAGTTTGCAGAAAACGGACGATCTGCTGTGCCCATGCCGGAGCCCGAGGCTCGACGGCAAGGACTAAAGGCATGAGGGCCGCTGCGGGAACCTCTGCTTCTACGGCAAGAACCTCTGGTTCTGCCGGAGCAGATGGCCCCCCGGCAAGCTCGCCGGGGCGAGGCTTGGCGGGAACGTTTGCTTCAACTGTACAGATCCGGGGATCTGCAGGAGCAAACTGTTCCTCAGCGTTCTGATCGTTGATCTTGGGGACTTTGGCGGCGGTTTCAGGAAGATCCGCCGGCAAGTAGTCGCCGGAGACCAACTTTCTCTTCTTGGACTGCCCAATTGATGGTGTAACGGATGGTTGAATCAGCTTGAGCAAGAAGGTCCCTGGTTCCACAGGTAACTTCATCGGAGCACACTTTGAAAGGCCGTCTGCAATGTCATTCTGAGCTCTTGGGACATGCTCCATTTGCAGA
The DNA here is from genome assembly GCA_902687465.1 of Secale cereale. NCBI lineage: Eukaryota > Viridiplantae > Streptophyta > Magnoliopsida > Poales > Poaceae > Secale > Secale cereale. The sequence continues at coordinate 757,478,246 of LR738714.1, forward strand.
CCCTCGAAGTGTTCTTCAAGCTTTCTCACTTCATCTACATAAGCTTCCATCAAAGGGCGCTGGTAACTCTTGTTAACTTGTCGGACCACCAACTGAGAATCTCCCCGGACAATAAGTTTCCTGATCCCAAGTTCAGCTGCGATTCTGAGGCCGGCAAGCAAACCTTCATATTCAGCAGTGTTGTTTGTCGCTTGCTCCCTGGGAAAGTGCATCTGGATAACATACTTGAGGTGTTCTCCAGTGGGCGCGATGAGTACCACGCCAGCACCGGCGCCTTGCAGCGAGAAGGCACCATCAAAGTACATTACCCATTCACTTGTCGCTTCTTGTACGGGTGCACTTGTTTCTAGAACTTCTTCGTCGGGCGTCGGGGTCCATTCAGCTATGAATTCTGCCAAAGCTCGGCTCTGTATGGTTGAGGTACTTTCAAACTTGAGACCAAAGCTTGACAGTTCCAGTGCCCACTCAACGATCCTGCCTGTTGCTTCCGGATTGTGCAATATCCTCTTCAGCGGAAAGCGAGTGACCATGAGGAGGCCGAAAAGCAACTTTTGCACCCCGGAGTATCTTGATCTAGCCCCCTGCAAGAGGGAACTTACAAAATACACCGGGCGCTGCACCATCTCTCTTCGCACTTCTTCTTGATCCCGCGCAGAGTTGTCCTTGTCGGGGCCAGAGCTTGTCGGAGGAGCCCCCTGCTTGTCGCTGGATTCGCTTGCCGGTGGTGCTGATTCCTCGTCGGCCTCTCTCTCCGCTACTAACGCAGCACTAACCACCTGGTTGGTTGCCGCTAGGTACAGCAGCAACTTCTCCTGTGGTCTAGGTGCGACAAGTACTGGAGTAGAGGATAGGTACCGTTTCAAGTCTTGCAGCGCTGCCTCCGCTTCTGGAGTCCACTTCATGGGACCTGCCTTCTTCAAGATTTTGAAGAAAGGTAGGGCGCGTTCTGCAGACTTCGAAATGAATCTACTGAGGGCAGCCACACAACCTGCAAGCCTTCTGACATCCTTGACGCGCTTCGGGGCTTCGATCTGCTCGATGGCTTTAATCTTGTCGGGGTTAGCTTCAATCCCCCTCTGTGACACAAAGAACCCGAGAAGCTTGCCGGAGGGGACTCCAAAAACGCACTTCTCGGGGTTTAACTTAAGCTGGATCCTGCGCAGGTTCTCAAATGTCTCTTCCAAATCTTGAATCAATGTATCCCTGCTCTTGCTCTTCACCACAATATCATCCATGTAAGCCTCTACATTTCTGTGGATCTGTGGCTCAAAAGCAGTGTATACTACCCTTGCAAAGGTTGAGCCTGCATTCTTCAGTCCAAATGGCATGCGTATGAAGCAATACGTGCCACACGGAGTGATAAATGCAGTCTTCACTTCATCTTCCTTGGCCATGAAAATCTGGTGGTAGCCTGAATATGCATCAAGAAAAGAGAGTAGCTCACATCCGGCAGTGGAGTCAACAATCTGGTCAATGCGCGGCAAGGGAAATGGATCCTTGGGACATGCTTTATTCACATCAGTGAAGTCTATACACAGTCTCCACTTCCCATTGGCCTTGCGCACGACGACTGGGTTTGCCAACCATGTCGGATGGATCACGCCTCTAACTAGGCCCGCTGCTTCTAGTTTCTTGATCTCTTCGGCAATGAATTCTTGGCGCTCCACGGCTTGCTTTCTGACCTTTTGCTTGACGGGCCGCGCATGAGGACAAACATCAAGCTTGTGCTCAATCACCTTCCTGGGAACACCGGGGATGTCAGATGGTTGCCAGGCAAACACATCGACATTCGCCCACAGGAAGGCAACGAGCGCGCTTTCCTATTTGCTGTCAAGTGTGGCACTCATGGTGAAGGTACCACCAGTGCCGTCCTCCTTGGCGGACACCTTCTTGGTTGCCGGTGGAGCGGCCATTCCCTTCTTACACTTGCCGGTGGAGCTCGATGGAACGTCCTCGACGGCAGCGCAGCACTCCGAAGAGGTGCGGTTGCCGGAGTGGGCCCCAGAGCACTTGCCGGACTTGGTCTTCGTCTTCTTCCCCCCGGGAGCTTCAGCGGCAAGTGTGTCCTTTTCTGCCGCGGCTGCTGCGTCCCGGTAGATCTTGTCGGCGCAGACAAGCGCATCTTTCTTGTCGCCATGGACAGTGATGACGCTTATCGGCCCCGGCATCTTGAGTACGTTGTAGGCGTAGTGGGAAGCTGCCATGAACTTGGCGAGGGCGGGACGGCCGAGTATCCCATTATACGGTAATGGGATATCGGCGACGTCGAATGTGATGCACTCAGTTCTGAAGTTGAGCTCCCCGCCAAAGGTCACCGGCAAAGTGATCTTCCCCTTGGGCTTGCTCCTTCCCGGGTTTATTCCTTGGAACGAACCGGTTTCTTCGAGCTCGCCATCTGGGATTTGGAGTTTCTTGATCACAGCATAGGAGATCAAGTTCAGCCCGGCCCCGCCGTCAACCAACATTTTGGTGACCTTGAGGTTGCGGATGGTGGGTGAGACCAGCATCGGCAAGCACCCGACCGCAGTGGTGCGGTCAGGGTGATCCTCAAGATCAAAAACGATGGGCGTGCTGGACCATTTGAGGAGCCTGCGCGACTCCACGGGCGGCTCCGCTGCATTCACTTCCCACACCCACTGCTTGAGTTGGCGGTGGGAAGTATGCAGAGAGGCGCCACCGTCGACGCACATGACCTCCATGGCCTTCTGGAACTCCTGCTCGCTGTTATCTTCATCCTCCACGTCATCGTCGTCGTCTTCTTCGTCCTTGTCGCGGCCCCGGGGAGGTCGGTCACCTTGCCGCTGCTTGGCCTTGCCGCGGCGTCCTCCCCGGCCATTGAATGGCCGCTTCTTGCTTAGTTCTCCTCCGCCACCTTGGGCCTTCTCCTTGTCGCGCCTCTCGTACTCAGCTTTCTGCTGCTCGACGAGGTACTCGACACGTTTGCAGTTGGAGAGGTCGTGGCCCTTGGTGCGGTGGATCTTGCAGTATTGCTTGTCGGAGCCGTCTTGCTTGTCGGCTGCCGCCACCGGGGCAGGCTCCTTGCCGGAGCCGCCAGCCTGCGCTTGCTTGGCGGGAGCTTCCTTGCCGGACTTCTCGACGGCAAGCACTTCTTTCTTGTTCTTTCTTCTGTTGTTCCGCCGCCGGCTCTTCTTTGCTAGGGCGGCATCGTCGCTGTCGCTTCCCCCTGCGCCAGTATCCTCTCCGGGGAGTCTCCTCCCCTCTTCGGCGCGTGCGCACTTATCAGCTAGAGCGTAGAGCTCGCTGACATCCCGTATCTTGGTCATGGCCATCTCCTCACGCATGCGGCAGTTACGCACGTTCTGATGGAACGCGCTGATAACCGCGGCAGGGTGGACGTCGGGGATGTTGTGCTGCACACGACTGAAGCGTTGGATGTACTTGCGCAGGGGTTCTCCTTCCTTCTGGGCCAGAATGTGGAGATCACTCTCCTGGCCGTGGGGTTTGTGGCCGCCCGTGACGGCGCCAACAAACTGGTGGCAAAGATCTGCCCAAGAAGAAATGGAGCCTTCCGGCAAGTGCATAAGCCAAGAACGAACGTTCGGCTTAAGCACGAGCGGAAAGTAATTCGCCAATATCTTCTCGTCGCGCTCCCCGGCAGCCTGCACTGCGATTGTGTAGATGCTGAGAAACTCCGAGGGGTGCGTCTTGCCGTCGTACTTCTCCGGTACGTCGGGCTTGAAGTTCTTCATGCTGGGCCACTGGACGCGCCGCAGCTCACGGGTAAACGCAGGGCAACCTACCGCGTACGGCAAGTCGCCTGGTTCACCGGGTGCGGGCGTGTCGACAGCGGCTCCAGCTCGCTGATCTGATTGTCGCCGAGCTTCTCGGCGGCGCTCGATCGTCGTTCGAGCGTCTTCTTGTCGCCGGTCGTCAAGGACCTGGCGCTGGTCCCGACGAGCCCGCGGATCCGACGACGCCGTGGAGCCGTCGTCGACATTGATCCGGCGGGGAGGCGTCTTCTGTTTCCGCGGCGGAGAGTGCACGGTGGTTGTACCCCCGGCGGTCTTGTCGCCGTCGGCCTTCGTCTTCTCGACTTGTCGTGGCCGCGAGGTCGCCGGCTGCTGCGGCGTATCGTTGTTGGTGAAGGCGATCAGGCTCTGGATGGTTGCCCTCCAGTCTTCGGCCTTGTCCGCCGCTAGAGGGAAGTCGAGGAGCAGTTGCGCCCTTGCGAGCGCTTCTGCTGGAGAGGAGGGGAGCGGGGGCGAGCGGTGCGAGGAGCGGGATATGCTCGGACTCCTAACAAGGTTAGAAGGAGCAGGGTCCCGCCCCGGCGACCGTGCCTTGCTCGTGCCAGGACGATGGCCCGGAGCGTCCCGCGAGCCTCCGGTTTGCCCTTGGCCCAGCAAGCGGATGCCACCTCCTGTGGCATGGCGCTGCTGGGTTGTCGTTTGTTGAGACGGACGTGGCGCGTCCACGGAGACCGAGGCTCGGTCGTCCGTCTTGTCCTTGGATTTGGTGGCGCCGCGAGTTTCCTCGCCGGCGACCACCCTTCCGACGGCGTCTCCCCCGCCCACCGTTGGTTCCGGTGGCGGCGGATGAGACGCAGACGGGCCTGCGACCTCCGAAGCTTTCTTCTTCGGGGCCATGTCGCTGTTGCTGATGAGGTTGCTGATGAAACTGGAAAGGTTGATGAAGAATGCGCCCGCGTGAACGCCGGATCAGGTTCGCACAACCTCGACGCCCCCTACCTGGCGCGCCAAAGATGTCGGGGGAAACTGTCCACCACGAGCACCTATGGGTCCGGAGCCCCTTGTTCATGCGGTAAGGGAGCGGAGGGAGCACAAAGAGCAGATCGTGGAGAGCACGCGGGCAGTTTACCCAGGTTCGGGCTGCGATGGACGCGTAAAACCCTACTCCTGCTTACTTTGTATTGAGTTGGGGAGCTCGGGAGCTTGAAGAACTAGCTACACCGAGCGTATGAGCGATCTAGGTTCCGAACCCTTTCTACGTTGTGCATGGGCCTCCTTTTATAGCGCAAGGGGTCACCGAGAGGTGTCAACGTAGGAGAAAGGGTAAAAATGTAATAGTGGTGGTAGTTGTAACAGTGCGGGAACAGTGGATGAACAGTGCATGAACAGTGGTCATCACCTACTTTGACAGTGGGGGACAAGAGCATTCAATGCCCGTCGCCGTCGACCCCAAAAGCGCCCGCCCTTGCGTCTCCGTTTGCCACGGCGATGGCTTTACCACCGTGGAGTGCCACCGTGTCCCCCAGGCTGCACAGCCATCCGCCACGCGTCCCTGGAGTGGCCCCAGGGCGACGCGTGGTTCGATGAGCTGGAGCGCGGGCACACAGCGTAACTCTCCCCGGCAAGCACCTTGCCGGGGTCTTGACCTTGCCGGGCCCGGGAGCTTGTCGGGCTCTGAAGCTTGTCGCTCTCCGGGCCCTGCCGGGGCGCACGTCGCGCCGAGGCATGTCTTCTGAAGTGTAGTCTTCTGGCCTTCCTGGCAAGCTCCTCTTGCCAGGGTCTTGTGCTAGTGAGGTAATCTTGAGCCTGGGACGGCCTTCCCGGCAAGATTCACTTGCCGGAGTCTTGATCTTCTGTCTTGTATACTTTTTTTTGAATGGTTTTATATGAAGAGCAGGAAGGTCTCCGGCAAGCACGTGGTAGGCCCTGCCGCGGGAAGCTGCTACTGCCGCGGGACAAGGCCGAAGACTGGAGGGCAACCATTCAGAGCCTGATCGCCTTCGCCAACAACGACTCTCCACAGCAGCCGGCGACCTCGCGGCCGCGGCAAGTCGAGAAGACGAAGGCCGACGGCGACAAGACCGCCGGGGGTGCAACCACCGTGCACTCCCCGCCGCGGAAGCAAAAGACGCCGCCCCGCCGGATCAACGTCGACGACGACTCCACGGCGTCGTCGGATCCGCGGGCCCGTCGGGACCAGCGCCAGGTCCTTGACGACCGGCGACAAGAAGACGCTCGAACAACGATCGAGCGCCGCCGAGAAGTTCGGCGACAATCAGATCAGAGAGCTGGGACCGCTGTCGACACGCACGCGCCCGGTGAACCAGGCGACTTGCCGTACGCGGCAGGTTGCCCTGCGTTTACCCGTGAGCTGCGGCGCGTCCAGTGGCCCAGCATGAAGAACTTCAAGCCCGACGTACCGGAGAAGTACGACGGCAAGACGCACCCCTCGGAGTTTCTCAGCATCTACACAATCGCAGTGCAGGCTGCCGGGGGGCGCGACGAGAAGATATTGGCGAATTACTTCCCGCTCGTGCTTAAGCCGAACGTTCGTTCTTGGCTTATGCACTTGCCGGAAGGCTCCATTTCTTCTTGGGCAGATCTTTGCCACCAGTTTGTTGGCGCCTTCACGGGTGGCCACCAACCCCACGGCCAGGAGAGTGATCTCCACATTCTGGCCCAGAAGGAAGGAGAACCTCTGCGCAAGTACATCCAGCGCTTCAGCCGCGTGCAGCACAACATCCCCGACGTCCACCCTGCTGCGGTTATCAGTGCGTTCCACCAGAACGTACGTAACCGCCGCATGCGTGAGGAGATGGCCATGATCAAGATACGGGATGTCAGCGAGCTTTATGCCCTAGCTGATAAGTGCGCGCGCGCAGAAGAGGGGAGGAGACTCCCCGGGGAAGATGCTGGCGCAGGGGGAAGCGACAGCGACGACGCCTCCCCGGCAAAGAAGAGTCGGCGGCGGAACAACAGAAGAAAGAACAAGAAGGAAGTGCTTGCCGTCGAGAAGTCCGGCAAGGAGGCTCCCGCCAAGCAAACACAGGCTGGTGGGGGAAGAAGACCAAGACCAAGTCTGGCAAGTGCTCTGGGGCCCACTCCGGCAACCGCACCTCTTCGGAGTGCTGCGCTGCCGTCAAGGACGTTCCATCGAGCTCCACCGGCAAGTGTAAGAAGGGGATGGCCGCTCCTCCGGCAACCAAGAAGGTGTCCGCCAAGGAGGACGGCACTGGTGGTACCTTCACCATCAGTGCCACACTTAACAGCAAATAGGAAAGCGCGCTCGTTGCCTTCCTGCGGGCGAATGTCGATGTGTTTGCCTGGCAACCATCTGACATCCCCGGTGTTCCCAGGAAGGTGATTGAGCACAAGCTTGCTGTTTGTCCTCATGCGCGGCCCGTCAAGCAAAAGGTCAGAAAGCAAGCCGTGGAGCGCCAAGAATTCATTGCCGAAGAGATCAAGAAACTAGAAGCAGCGGGCCTAGTTAGAGGCGTGATACATCCGACGTGGTTGGCAAACCCAGTCGTCGTGCGCAAGGCCAACGGGAAGTGGAGACTGTGTATAGACTTCACCGATGTGAATAAAGCATGTCCTAAGGATCCATTTCCCTTGCCGCGCATTGACCAGATCGTTGACTCCACTGCCGGATGTGAGCTACTCACCTTTCTTGATGCATATTCAGGCTACCATCAGATTTTCATGGCCAAGGAAGATGAAGAGAAGACTGCATTTATCACTCCATGTGGCACTTATTGCTTCATACGCATGCCATTTGGACTGAAGAATGCAGTATCAACATTTGCAAGGGTAGTGCACACTGCTTTCGAGCCATAGATCCACAGAAATGTAGAGGCTTACATGGATGATATCGTGGTGAAGAGCAAGAGCAAGGATACATTGATCCAAGATTTGGAAGAGACATTTGAGAATCTGCGCAAGATCCAGCTTAAGTTGAACCCCGAGAAGTGCGTCTTTGGAGTCCCCTCCGGCAAGCTTCTCGGGTTCTTTGTGTCACAGAGGGGGATCGAAGCTAACCCCGACAAGATTAAAGCCATCGAGCAGATCGAAGCCCCGAAGCGCGTCAAGGACGTCAGGAGACTTGCGGGTTGTGTGGCTGCTCTTAGTAGGTTCATTTCGAAGTCTGCAGAACGCGCCCTTCCTTTCTTCAAAATCTTGAAGAAGGCAGGTCCTATGAAATGGACTCCGGAAGCGGAGGCAGCGCTGCAAGACTTGAAACGGTACCTATCCTCTACTCCAATACTTGTCGCACCTAGACCACAGGAGAAGTTGCTGCTGTACCTAGCGGCAACCAACCAGGTGGTTAGTGCTACGTTAGTAGCGGAGAGAGAGGCCGACGAGGAATCAGCACCACCGGCAAGCGAATCCAGCGACAAGCAGGGGGCTCCTCCGACAAGCTCTGGCCCCGACAAGGACAACTCTGCGCAGGATCAAGGAGAAGTGCGAAGAAAGATGGTGCAGCGCCCGGTGTATTTTGTAAGTTCCCTCTTGCAGGGGGCTAGATCAAGGTACTCCGGGGTGCAGAAGTTGCTTTTCGGCCTCCTCATGGCCTCGAGAAAGCTGCGCCATTATTTCCAAGCACATGAGATAACAGTGGTCACTCGCTTTCCGCTGAAGAGGATATTGCACAATCCGGAAGCAACAGGCAGGATCGTTGAGTGGGCACTGGAGCTGTCAAGCTTTGGTCTCAAGTTTGGAAGTACTTCAACCATACAGAGCCGAGCTTTGGCAGAATTAATAGCTGAATGGACCCCGACGCCCGATGAAGAAATTCCAGAGACAAGTGCACCCGTACAAGAAGCGACAAGTGAATGGGTAATGTACATTGATGGTGCCTTCTCGCTGCAAGGCGCCGGTGCTGGCGTGGTACTCATCGCGCCCTCTGGGGAACACCTCAAGTATGTTATCCAGATGCACTTTCCCAGGGAGCAAGCGACAAACAACACTGCTGAATATGAAGGTTTGCTTGCCGGCCTTAGGATTGCGGCCGAACTTGGGATCAGGAAGCTGATTGTGCGGGGAGATTCTCAGTTGGTGGTCCGACAAGTCAACAAGAGTTACCAGAGCCCATTGATGGAAGCTTATGTAGATGAAGTGAGAAAGCTTGAAGAACACTTTGAAGGTCTGCAAATGGAGCACGTCCCGAGAGCTCAGAATGAAATTGCAGATGGCCTTTCGAAGTGTGCTGCGATGAAGTTACCTGTGGAACCAGGAACCTTTTTGCTCAAGCTAACTCAGCCATCCGTTACACCCTCAATTGGGCAGTCCAAGAAGAGAAAGTTGGTCTCCGGCGACTAATTGCCGGTGGATCTCCCCGAGGCCGCCGCCAAGGTCCCCAAGGTCAACGATCAGAATGCTGAGGAACAGTCTGCTCCTGCAGATCCGAGGATCTGTGCAGTTGAAGCAAGTGTTCCCGACAAGCCTCGCCCCGGCGAGCTTGCCGGGGGACCATCAGCTCCGGCAGAACCAGAGGTTCTTGCCGTAGAAGCTGAGGTCCCCGCAGTGGCCCTCATGCCTTTAGTCCTTGCCGTTGAGCCTCGGGCCCCGGCATGGGCGCAGCAGATCGTCCGTTTTCTGCAGACTGGAGAACTTCCCGACGACCCAGTAGAGATAGAGAAGATAACCAGGCAATCAAGTATGTACCAATTCGTGGATAACGAGCTGTACAGAAGAAGACTCAATGGTGTCAAGTTGAAGTGCATTTCCAGAGAAGATGGACAGGAGCTGTTGGCAGAAATACATGGAGGCATATGCGGCCACCACATTGGCGCAAGGGCGCTTGTCGGGAAAGCTTTCCGGCAAGGGTTCTTTTGGCAAGAAGCCCTCCAAGATGCAACTGCACTAGTAACCAAGTGTGAAGCGTGCCAGTTCCATGCCAAGCAAATTCATCAGCCAGCTCAAGCTGTCCAGACGATCCCTTTGTCCTGGCCCTTCTCGGTCTGGGGGCTCGATATCCTCGGCCCCTTCCCCCGAGCTGTCGGGGGCTTTGAGTACTTGTACGTTGCAATCGACAAGTTCACAAACTGGCCAGAAGTGGAACCAGTGAGAAAGGTGACAGCACAGTCAGCGGTCAGGTTCTTCAGGTCGATTGTTTGCCGTTTCGGAATCCCTAACAGGATCATCACCGACAACGGTACACAATTTACAAGTCGCACCTTCATGCAGTACGTCCAAGACCTTGGCGCCAAGGTCTGTTTCGCTTCTGTTGCTCACCCGAGGAGCAACGGTCAAGCGGAGAGGGCCAATGCTGAAGTGCTGTGCGGACTCAAGACAAGGACCTTTGACAGGCTGCGCAAGTGCGGAAGAAACTGGATAGAGGAGCTACCGGCGGCTCTTTGGTCAATCAGAACGACACCAAATCGAGCCACCGGACAGACACCCTTTGCTCTAGTCTATGGAGCAGAGGCAGTTCTCCCCACGGAACTCGTATACGGATCTCCTCGAGTGCTTGCTTATGATGAGCTCGAGCAAGAGCAACTGCGACAAGATGACGCATTGCTCCTCGAGGAGGAACGTCTCCAGTCTGCTGTACGAGCTGCTCGATACCAGCAAGCCTTGCGTCGCTACCATAGCCGCAAGGTTAAGGCCAGGAGTCTCGAGGAAGGCGACCTTGTTCTTCGGCGTGTTCAGTCCGCCAAGAATTCCAACAAGTTGACGCCGAAGTGGGAAGGCCCTTATCGGGTGAGACAAGTCACAAGGCCCGGCGCTGTCCGCCTTGAGACCAAAGAAGGCTTACCGGTGAGCAACTCCTGGAACATAGAGCATCTTCGCAAGTTTCATCCATAAGGCGCGGTTGCCGTGATCCGCTCCGGCAACCACCTTTTGTACAAGCTTTGCCGCTGTTGCATGTAACCCTTTGTACAAAGCCGGGCGCAGATCCCGTGCATCAGTAAAGCTTTTGTGTTTTGCGCTATTTGCCTTTTCCATGCTTTTCCTCGCTATTTGCATGCGTTATTTGGCATTTCTTGTGCAACATACGTATCCGGTAAGCATTAGCACGCCGAAAGGCCATATACTTGTTTCCCTCTTCTCTCTTTTTTCCTCTTAAGTAGAAGGAATGTTCCTCGCGCACAAGTTTGCCGGGGGGGAAGGGGATGGAAGAGGAACCAAGTGCTGTTCAAGAAAGCAAAACCTTGCCGGAGAAGCAAGCGATATATGAAAGCTAAGTTACCAGAATTTGAGCAGTTCAAATTTTTAAATTTTTAGTTATCTTCCTTGAACAACCACCCTTTGTATGGAAAACCTGTGCGCGGAGGAACCTACCCGTGGCTAGCCGCACCCTTATCTTGTTTTCGAGTACGCTCAACGACTTAAGTGAGCTGCGACAAGTGTCGCGCCCTTGTTTCGTTTTCGAGTTCACTCAACAAGCTAAGTGCGTTGCGACTAGCTGCGGCAAGGTTGCTTGCCGGTAAGACCTTGGCCAGCAGGCTGCTCAGAGTCCAGCACTCAGCGCTCGCGGCAAAGGGCCCTTGCCGGCAAGCTCCCTGGAAGCGTAGGGTGAAAAGCGTACAAAGTAAAGGACTAAGACAAGGGAGATAACACTGCATCGATTGATCAAAAATAAGATGAATATCTTACAAAGGATAACTTGTCGCAATGACTAATAAGTTCATGGCACCCTATGCAGCAACAAAAGAGATGAAGAAGAGGAGGCCTAATCTACGCGGTCGCCCTCAATCCTGGAGATCTTGTTCACTTTAGCGATAATATGGGCGACCTGCGCCTTCAGTGCCTCCATATCCGCGTCGGCCGGCAAGCTACGGAGAACGTTGACGAGATTTATGCCCGGATTGCGGTACACTATCTTCGTCAGAACAAGCTCCAAGGTTCCCGCGCAGAGCTGGCGAGACTCCTCGGCCAGTTGCGCGGGGAGCTTCTTCTGAAGATTTGCAAGGGCCGGCGCGATCCCTCTGAAGAAGAGGCTGAGCTTGGCGCTGTGGGGGAGGTTTGGATCCGGAGAGTATATAAGATGCTCAACCTTCAGCGCCAGCAGCTCCTTGTCGATGTTGGATGCAGAGGCCACCAAGTCATCGGTCCATACCTCGACGGTCCGGCGGAAGTTCTCAGCCGCAGTGGTGGCGCTCTCCACCAAGCCTCGCTCCCTGCGGAGCTCGTCCTTCAGCTTAGTTTCCCAGTCCCGGACGGCGTCGAGCGAGTCCTTCAACGTGGAAACCTTCAGCTCCAGATCCTCAATCGAATCCTTGGCGGCCTTCAGCTTGTCGCCCTGCTTGGAGAGACGCACCTGGAGTTCAGAGTTAGTGTGGGCGTCCTTCTCGCGCTCTGTGTTGAGCGCGGTGACCCTCTCCACGCTCGCTTTCAAGGACTCCTCCAGCTGCGCAACCTTGGCCTCGAGCTCCTTCTTGGCGGTCTCCGCGGCGTCCGCGGCGGCCTTCGCCTCCTTCAGCTCTTCGCCAAGGGCCTGCTCCCGGGCGGTAAGGTCTTCCTCGTGAGCGTCGAGGTTGACCTTCCGTTGGGTGAGCTCTCCTTCTCGTCGGGACAGCTCCTCCCCGGCGAGTCGCTGCTGCTCCTCGGCCTCGGCCTTCTCCGGGAGCCACTCCTGGTACTCCCCGGCGAGCATCTTGCGCTCCTCCGCCACGTCGCGGAGGGCAGCCTGGTTGGCGGCGCGGAGCTCCGCCGCGCGCTTCTCCATGTCAGCGGCGGCCTTGGCGGTGAGGGCCTCCCGAGACGCGAGCTTCGCCTGCCTGGCCCGGTAAAGGGCCAGGAGCCGGTGGAGCAGCTTCTCCTCGGGCTCGTCACTCCCGCCGGGCGCCTCGACAACCTTCAGACCCACGGAGGCGAGGACCTCCCCATCAAAGGCCTCTCCCTCCGCGGGGGCTCGCGACGAAGATCCCCACGGCACTTGGATGTAGACCCCGTTGGGGGCCTCAAGATAGTAAGCGGACGGCTCCTTTTCGGTGGAGGGGCCGGCGGCCGGCGCAGCGCTCGACGCTCCTGCCGCCTCCGGGCCGGCAGTATGGCCGCCGTCCCCCTCCCCGGCCGCTGCGTCTGCGGTCGGAGCAGTCTCCTCCGCAGCCGGCTTGGCGGCTCCCGCCGTGTCCTCAACGACAGGGGCGTTACCGCCGTCGCCCTGCGCGCCCTCCTCCACGACGATGGTTTCCGTCTCCATCTGTTCTGGGGGAGGAGGATCTAGAAGAAGAAGAAAAAGAAGAAGAAGTTCAAGCAAATATCCAAAAAAGACGGATTTGAGAAGACAAGATTAGAAAACTTACCTTGGCGAACTTCGTCGACGGCGGGCTCCCTCGCCGGGGAGCTCTGCCTTGGCGGGGTGGCCGCCCTCGCCGGGCTGCTCGCCCTTGGCGGGGTACTCGCCCTTGGCGGAGTACCCGCCCTTGGCGGAGCACTCTCCCTTGCCGGACAGTTCGTCCTTGGCGGGGACGGCGGGGCCTGCGGCTCCTCGGGAGCGGTCTCCGGATGCTCCTGTGGCTGCGGCTCCACCTCTGCACAAGACAATCAAAGCAAAACAAGAACAACAAGACGTTAGTGTAAACAAGTTCCTCAAGCGCGCCCGACAAGTGGAAATATTGAACCCAGACTTACGCTGGGGGCTGCGCCGGGGGCTGCTCCTCGGAGCAGCGCTCGGGTCCGGCAAGCTCGTCGCTGGGGCGTCCCCTGTCGCCGCGACGGGCGAGTCATCCGCGACCTCGACCACGGGAACCTTGGCCTTCTTCGCCACTCGCTGGGCCAGGGTCCTGAAACCAAAGCAAGAAGCAAGATCAGAATCAACAAGAATCAAGACAAAGTTAAAGAAGATACAAAACCTCAAGTTCTTACTCCTGTTCCTCGTCGTCGTCGTCGTCGCTCAGGGCGGAGAAGACGAACGCCACTTGAGGCGCGTCCGCGCGAGGAGCAGGAGGCGAAGACTCCCTCGGGCGCTTGGCGGTCCCCGGGGCTGGGGGCTGCGAAGACCCGGCCCCTGTGGACGCCGAAGCCCGGGGAGCGGGCGTAGCAGCCGCTCCGCTCTGAGAAGACCCTCCTCCGCTTGGCGCTGACGTGCGGGGCGCCTCCGCCGTAGCCTGTGTGCGGGTCGCCCCCGCCGTGGCCTGTGTGCGGGTCGCCCCCGCCGTGGTTGGTGCGCCGGGCGCCCCCGTCGTAGCTTGGCTCCCCCGGGTAGCTCGCGCCGCCCAGCGAGTTGGTTGTTGTCGGGGCGCCTGCGCCCTCGTCCCCGTCGTCGCCTTGCGGAGACGCTTCAGCGGAGATCGCCTGGGACTTGCCCGAGGCGGGGAGGTCTCCGATGACGAGGAGACGTCGTCGGCATAGAGCCCCAGAGACCCGTCGGAGTCCTCGTCGGCCCCGACGTCCTCCTCCTCCTCCTCCTCCTCGGCTGGCTTGCTGGGCACAGCGCCCTGCCCTGCGGCCGTTCTCCCTCCGGCGCCTCCGCCCCCTCCGGCGCCTCCGCTCCCTGCGGCGCCTCTGTTTCCTCCGGCAATGCCGCCTCTCGCCGCGGCCTCGGTCACGATTCCGGGGATCCCGGAGTGCCTCAAAGAAGGGACCCCGGCGAGCTCGTCGGGAGGAAGCTGCAGCAGCCAGCGGATCTCCGCCTCGTCTGCTTGGCAGGACGCATCCGCAGCCTCTGCCTCCTCGACTGTGAAGCCAAACTCTCCTGCCGCTGCGGCTGCAGCGTCCTCTTCTACCCGAGAAGCTATATAAGCAATCTCTTGGTTGGTGGTGTCCCGGGTGAGCCCCTTGATCTCATCCTTGTTCTTCGGCACCTCCACCAGGTTGTCAAAGAAGCTCATGATGTCTGCTGCCTTGGTTGGTATCCATGTGCGGTCCACGCCATGCGAGTCACATGCGGGCATCATGGCGCGAAGAGGATCCCGGGCCGTGCTGTTGCAGAGGGGCACCACTCCCCGGGGAGCTCTGAACCACTCTGGGTGGGCCGGGTCGTGCTTAAAGAGTTCCCGGACCATCCCCTTCAGCTCCAGCGATGTGAAGTTGAAGTTTAGCCCTGGGCGCAGCCTCATTATGTCCGTCGCGTTGCCGTACTCCCATGCTGGCCTCTTCCTATCCTGTAGAGGGGCAATGCGGCGGCGGAGGAAATCTGCTCCTACCTCTCCGACGGACAACTTTGCTACCCGGAGACGAAGAATTCTGATGAGGGCGACGTTGAGCTTGATGTCGTCCGAGTCCAACTCACTCCAGTCCCTGCCGCGCACGATGGCTGTTGTGCGCGGCGCAGTGAAAGGTTGCGGCTCGTCCTCAACTACCCAGCACCAGACCGCGCGCCACTCCTCCCACTTGCCGCGGAGCTCCCCGGGCAGGTAGGATTCCTTCTTGTTCAAGCGGAAGACCCAGGAGATTCCTCCGGAGAGGGGAGCGCCAACCTCTACTCTAGGCGTAAAGAAATGCCTAAAAAGCGCTACATTCGGATAGATCCCAATATAGTTTTCGCACAGATGTGCGAAAACAGCCATCGTGAGGATGGCGTTGGGGGTGAAGTCTAGAAGGTGGAGGCCGTAGGTGTGCATGATATCGCAGAAAAATTCAGAAAAGGGAGGACAAAGGCCGCAGTGGAAGAAAGCAGCGAAGAAGAAATACCCGCCGGGGTAATTGTCCTTGGCGGCGGCGGGATAAGCTCTGGTCCGAGGATGCGCCTTGGTCTCCTTGGCCCAGAACAAGTAATACTTGTTCCAGAGCTCCCGCGCGCTGAGCCTTGGCGCGAAGACGACATTCCTCTTCCGCAGAAGAGCAAGCCTCGCCGCCTGATCGAATTTCTCCTTCTTGGTCTTCTCCGCCTTCGCCTTCTCGGTCTTCGGGGCCATGGCGGAGGCGGCGAGGGAAGGGGGACGAAGAGTCCGGCGGCGCCGCGGATGCGGAAGACGGCGGAGGTGTGCAGGCGGAGCGCAAAGGGGAATCTCTGGAGATGGAAGAAGAAGCAATGAAGGCGTAGGAGGGGAACCGCTCCTGCTTCCTCTGCTTTTATGGGGAAGTGGGGGACGTTTCGCTCTTTCCATTAAAAGAACGTGGCCACGTCCCATCCCACGACGCCGCAATCGACGCGTGCCGTTACGGGGGGACACGGCGTATGCGGAAGTGGATTCGGCGCGCCGTGGGCCGCGCGTGCCCGTGCACTGTTTTGGGCCTGGCCCAACAGCGCTCGGCACCGTGTGTGGCCCAGGCGCGGGAGCTCCTGTCGGTGTACTAAGGTAGGGGTACCTCAGTACCCCAACTTGTGCACGGGCAGTAGCAGCTTCCCGCGGCAGGGCCTACCACGTGCTTGCCGGAGACCTTCCTCCTCTTCACATAAAAGCATTCAAAAGCAAAGTATACAAGACAGAAGATCAAGACTCCGGCAAGTGAAGCTTGCCGGGAAGGCCGTCCCAGGCTCAAGATTACCTCACTAGCACAAGACCCTGGCAAGAGGAGCTTGCCAGGAAGGCCAGAAGACTACACTTCAGAAGACATGCCTCGGCGCGACGTGCGCCCCGGCAGGGCCCGGAGAGCGACAAGCTTCAGAGCCCGACAAGCTCCCGGGCCCGGCAAGGTCAAGACCCCGGCAAGGTGCTTGCCGGGGAGAGTTACGCTGTGTGCCCGCGCTCCAGCTCATCGAACCACGCGTCGCCCTGGGGCCACTCCAGGGACGCGTGGCGGATGGCTGTGCAGCCTGGGGGACACGGTGGCACTCCACGGTGGTAAAGCCATCGCCGTGGCAAACGGAGACGCAAGTGCGGGCGCTTTTGGGGTCGACGGCGACGGGCATTGAATGCTCTTGTCCCCCACTGTCAAAGTAGGTGATGACCACTGTTCATGCACTGTTCATCCACTGTTCCCGCACTGTTACAACTACCACCACTATTACATTTTTACCCTTTCTCCTACGTTGACACCTGTCGGTGACCCCTTCCGTTATAAAAGGAGGCCCATGCACAACGTAGAAAGGGGTTCGGAACCTAGATCGCTCATACACTCGGTGTAGCTAGTTTTTCAAGCTCCCGAGCTCCCCAACTCAATACAAGCAAAGCACGAGTAGGGTTTTACGCGTCCATCGCGGCCCGAACCTGGGTAAACTGCCCACGTGCTCACCACGATCTGCTCTTTGTGCTCCCTCCGCTCCCTCACCACAACGACAAGGGGCTCCGATCCCATAGGTGCTCGTGGTGGACAGTTTCCCCCGACAAATAATGATAGTGCAACTTATTTGTGGCACTGCCGTTTAGGTCATATTGGTGTAAAACGCATGAAGAAACTCCATCATGATGGACTTTTGGAATCACTTGATTATGAATCACTTGGTGATTGCGAACCATGCCTCATGGGCAAGATGACTAAAACCCCGTTCTCCGGAACTATGGAGCGAGCAACATATTTGTTGGAAATCATACATACTGATGTATGCGGACCAATGAGTGTTGAAGCACGCGGCGGGTATCGTTGTTTTCTGACCTTCACTGATGATTTAAGCAGATATGGGTATATCTACTTAATGAAACACAAGTCTGAAACATTTGAAAAGTTCAAAGAATTTCAGAGTGAAGTAGAGAATCATCGTAACAAGAAAATAAAGTTTCTACGATCTGATCGTGGAAAAGAATATTTGAGTTACGAGTTTGGTCTTCATTTGAAACAATGTGGAATAGTTTCACAACTCACGCCACCTGGAACACCACAGCGTAATGGTGTGTCCGAACGTCATAACTGTACTTTATTGGATATGGTGCGATCTATGATGTCTCATACCGATTTATCATTATCGTTTTGGGTCATGCATTAGAGACAGCTGCATTCACGTTAAATAATGGCCTCATCTGAATCCGTTGAGACAACGCCTTAAGAACTGTGGTTTGGCAAGAAACCAAAGTTGTTGTTTCTTAAAGTTTGGGACTGCGATACCTATGTGAAAAAGTTTCAACATGATAAGCTCGAACCCAAACCGGAGAAGTAAATCTTCATAGGATACCCAAAAGGGACTGTTGGGTACACCTTCTATCACAGATCCGAAGGCAAGATATTCGTTGCTAAAAATGGATCCTTTCTAGAGAAGGAGTTTCTCTCGAAAGAAGTGAGTGGGAGGAAAGTAGAACTTGATGAGGTAATTGTACCTTCTCCCGGATTGGAAAGTAGTACATCACAGGAAATTGTTCCAGTGATTCCTACACCAATTAGTGAGGAAGTTAATGATAATGATCATGAAACTTCAGGATCAAGTTTCTGCTGAACGTCGTAGATCAACCATAGTACGTTCCGCACCAGAGTGGTACGGCAACCCAGTTCTAGAAATCATGTTACTAGACCATGATGAACCTACGAACTATGAGGAAGCGATGATGAGCCCAGATTCCGCAAAATGGCTTGAAGCCATGAAATCTGAGATGGGATCCATGTATGAGAACAAAGTGTAGACTTTGGTTGACTTGCCCGATGATCGGCAAGCCATCAAAAAATAAATGGATCTTCAAGAGGAAGACCGACGCAGACGGTAATATTACTGTTTACAAAGCTCGACTTGTTGCGAAAGGTTTTCGACAAGTTCAAGGAGTTGACTACGATGAGACTTTCTCACCTGTAGCGATGCTTAAGTCTGTCCGTATCATGTTAGCAATTGCCGCATTTTATGAAATCTGGCAAATGGATGTCAAAACTGCATTCCTGAATGGATATCTTAAAGAAGAGTTGTATATGATGCAACCAGAAGGTTTTGTCGATCCAAAAGGTGCTAACAAAATATGCAAGCTCCAGCGATCCATCTATGGACTGGTGCAAGCATCTCGGAGTTGGAATATACGCTTTGATGAGGTGATCAAAGCATATAGATTTATACATACTTTTGGAGAAGCTTGTATTTACAAGAAGTGAGTGGGAGCACTACAACCTTTCTGATAAGTATATGTGAATGACATATTGTCGATCAGAAATGATGTAGAATTTTCTGGAAAGCATAAATGAGTGTTTGAAAGGAGTTTTTCAAAGAAAGACCTTGGTGAAGCTGCTTACATATTGGGCATCAAGATCTATAGAGATAGATCAAGACGCTTGATAAGACTTTCGATGAGTACATACCTTGATAAGATTTTGAAGTAGTTCAAAATGGATCAGTCAAAGAAGAAGTTCTTGCCTGACTTGTAAGGTATGAAGTTGAGTAAGACTCAAAGCCAGACCACGGCAGAAAAATATAGAGATAATGAAAGTCATTCCCTATGCCTCAGCCATAGGTTCTATAAAGTATGCCATGCTGTGTACCAAACATGTTGTGTAACTTGCCATGAGTTTGTCAAGGAGGTACAATAGTGATCCAGGAGTAGATCACTGTACATCGGTCAAAATTATCCTTAGTAACTGAATGACTAAGGAAATGTTTCTCGATTATGGAGGTGATAAAGAGTTCGTCGTAAAGGGTTACCCCGATGCAAGCTTAAACACTAAATCCAGATGACTCTAAAGTATCAATCTGGATGCATATTGAAAGTGGGAGCAATTAGCTAGAGTATCTCTATGCAGAGCATTGTAGACATAGAAATTTGCGAAATACATACGGATCTGAATGTGACAGACCCGTTGACTAAACTTCTCTCACAAGCAAAACATGATCACACCTTATTACTCTTGGGTATTAATCACATAGCGATGTGAACTAGATTATTGACTCTAGTACACCCTTTGGGTGTTGGTCACATGGCGATGTGAACTATGGGTGTTATTCACATAACGATGTGAACTATCGGTATTAAATCACATGGTGATGTGAGCTAGATTATTGACTCTAGTTCAAGTGGGAGACTGAAGGAAATATGCCCTAGAGGCAATAATAAAGATGTTATTTGTATTTCCTTATATCATGATAAATGTCTTTTATTCATGCTAGAATTGTATTAACCGGAAACTTAGTACATGTGTGAATACATAGACAAAACAGTATGTCCCTAGTATGCCTCTACTAGACTAGCTCATTGATCAAAGATGGTTATGTTTCCTAGCCATAGACATGTGTTGTCATTTGATCAACGAGATCACATCATTAGGAGAATGATATGATGGACAAGACCCATCAGTTAGCATAGCACTATGATCGTTTAGTTTAACTGCTATTGCTTTCTTCATGACTTATACATGTTCCTATGACTATGCGATTATGCAACTCCCGAATACCGTAGGAACACCTTGTGTGCTATCAAACGTCACAACGTAACTGGGTGATCATAAAGATGCTCTACAGGTGTCTCCGAAAGTATTCGTGGTGTTGGCATAGATCAAGATTAGGATTTGTCACTCCAAGTGTCGGAGAGGTATCTCTGGGCCCTCTCGGTAACACACATCATAATAAGCCTTGCAAGCAAAAGACTAATGAGTTAGTCACGAGATGATGTGTTACGGAACGAGTAAAGAGACTTGCCGGTAACGAGATTGAACTAGGTATAGAGATACCGACGATCGAATCTCGGTCAAGTAACATACCGTTTGACAAAAGGAACAACGTATGTAGTTATGCGGTTCTGACCGATAAAAGATCTTCGTAGAATATGTAGGAGCCAATATGAACATCCAGGTTCCGCTATTGGTTATTGACCGGAGATGAGTCTCGGTCATGTCTACATAGTTCTCGAACCCGTAGGGTCCGCACGCTTAACGTTTGATGACGATCGGTATTATGAGTTTATGAGTATTGATGTACCGAAGGTAGTTCGGAGTCCCGGATGAGATCACGGACATGACGAGGAGTCTCGGAATGTCCGATACATAAAGATTGATATATTGGACGGCTATATTCGGACACCGGAAGTATACCGGAAAAGTTTCGGATTTATCGGGATTGCCGAAGGGGGTTACCGGAACCTCCTACGAAGGGGGATGGTCCATAGTGGGCCTTGTGGAAAGGAGAGAGGCAGCCCATAGGGCTGGCCGGCGCCCCACCTAGTTCCTAGTTGGACTAGGATTGGTGGGAGGCGCCACCTCTTCCTTTTCCTACTCCATCTCTTCCTTCTTTGGTGATTCCTACTAGGAATAGGATTGCAATCCTATTCCTAGTAGGATTCCTTCCCTAGCCGCACCATAGGAGGTTGGCCGGCCCTCCTCCCTTGCTCCTTTATATACGGGGGCAGGGGGGCACCCAAAGACACACAAGTTGAATTGTTTTAGCCGTGTGCGGTGCCCCCCTCCACAGAATCACACCTCGGTCATACCGTCGCGGAGCTTAGGCGAAGCCCTGCGCCGGTGAACACATCATATCCGTCACCACGCCGTCGTGCTGACGAAACTCTCCCGTGAAGCTCAACTAGATCAAGAGCTCGTGGGACGTCATCAAGCTGAACGTGTGCTGAACGCGGAGGTGCCGTACGTTCGGTGCTTGATCGGTTGGATCGTGAAGAAGTTCGACAACACCAACCGCGTCACCTGACGCTTCCCCTTCCGGTCTACGAGGGTACGTAGACACACTCTCCCCTCTCGTTGCTATGCATCTGGTAGATAGATCTTGTGTGATCGTAGGAAAATTTTAAAATACTACGTTCCCCAACACCCGCAGCAGCCCTCATGCCTTTAGTCCTTGTTGTTGAGCCTCAGGCTCCAGCATGGGCACAGCCAATCGTCCGTTTTCTGCAAACTGGAGAACTTCCCGACGACCCAGAAGAGATAGAGAAAATAACCAGGCAGTCAAGTATGTACCAATTCGTCGGCAATGAACTGTACAGAAGAAGACTCAATGGCGTCAGGTTGAAGTGCATTTCCAGGGAAGATGGACAGAAGCTGTTGGCAGAGATACATGGAGGCATATGTGGCCACCACATTGGCGCAAGGGCACTTGCCGGGAAGGCATTCCGGCAAGGGTTCTCCTGGCCAGAAGACCTCCAAGATGCAACTGCACAAGTAACCAAGTGTAAAGCGTGCCAGTTCCATACCAAGCAAGTTCACCAGCCAGCTCAAGCTCTCCAGACGATTCCTTTGTTCTGGCCCTTTTCGGTCTGGGGGCTCGATATCCTCGGCCCCTTCCCCCATGCTGTCGGGGGCTTTGAGTACTTGTACGTTGCAATCGACAAGTTCACAAAGTGGCCGAAAGTGGAACCAGTGAGAAAGGTGACAACACAGTCAGCACTCAGGTTCTTCAGATCAATTGTTTGCCGTTTCGGGATCCCTAACAGGATCATCACCGACAACGGCACGCAGTTCACAAGTCGCACCTTCATGCAGTACGTCCAAGACCTTGGCGCCAATGTCTTCTTCGCTTCCGTTGCTCACCCGAGGAGCAATGGTCAAGCGGAGAGGGCCAATGCTGAAGTGCTGCACGGACTCAAGACAAGAACCTTCGACAGGCTGCACAAGTGCGGAAGAAACTGGATAGAGGAGTTGCCGGCGGCTCTTTGGTCAATCAGGACGACACCAAGTCGAGCCACCGGGCAGACACCCTTTGCTCTTGTCTATGGAGCAGAGGCAGTTCTCCCCACGGAACTCGTATACGGATCTCCTCGAGTGCTCGCTTATGATGAGCTCGAGCAAGAGCAACTGCGACAAGATGACGCATTGCTCCTTGAGGAGGAACGTCTCCAGGCTGCTGTACGAGCTGCTCGGTGCCAGCAAGCCTTGCATCGCTATCATAGCCGCAAGGTCAAGGCCAGGAGTCTCGAGGAAGGCGACCTTGTTCTTCGGCGTGTTCAGTCCGCCAAGAATTCCAACAAGTTGACGCCGAAGTGGGAAGGCCCTTATCGGGTGAGACAAGTCACAAGGCCCGGCGCTGTCCACCTTGAGACCAAAGAAGGCTTA
The DNA here is from genome assembly GCA_902687465.1 of Secale cereale. NCBI lineage: Eukaryota > Viridiplantae > Streptophyta > Magnoliopsida > Poales > Poaceae > Secale > Secale cereale. The sequence continues at coordinate 757,500,685 of LR738714.1, forward strand.
CCGGTGAGCAACTCCTGGAACATAGAGCATCTTCGCAAGTTTCACCCGTAAGGCGCGGTTGCCGTGATCCGCTCCGGCAACCACCTTTTGTACAAGTCTTGCTGCTGTTGCATGTAAACCTTTGTACAAAGCCGGGCGCAGATCCCGTGCATCAGTAAAACTTTTGTGCCTCGCACTACTTGTCATTTCCATGCTTTTCTTTGTTATTTGCATGCATTATCTGACACTTTGAGCATTGCACATCCCCGGTAAGCACTAGCAAGCCGTGAGGACCTATACTTGTTTTTCCTCCTCTTTTTCTTTCCCTCTTAAACAGAAGGAATATTCCTCGCGCACAAGTTTGCCGGGGGGGAAGGAGATGGAGGCATGAACCAAGTATTGTTCAAGAAAGAGAAGCCTTGTCGGGGAACAAACAATTTATGAAAGCTAAGTCACCAAAGTTTGAGCAGTTCAAATTTTTAAATTTTAGTTATCTTCCTTGAACAACCACACTTTGTATGGAAAACCTGTGCGCAGAGGAACCTACCCGTGGCTAGCCGTGCCCTTACTCTGTTTCGAGCACGCTCAACGGCTTAAATGATCTGCGACAAGTGTCGCGCCCTTACTTCGTTTTCGAGTTCGCTCAGCAGTTTAAGTGTGCTGCGACTAGCTGCGGCAAGGTTACTTGCCGACAAGGTCTTTTGCCAGCAGGCTGCTAAGAGTCCAGCACTCAGCGCTCGCGGCAAGGGCCCCTTGCCGGCAAGTCCCCTAAAAGCGTAGGGTAGAAAGCATACAAAGTGGAGAACCAAAAGCGAGGGAGATAACACTACATTGATTGATCGAAATAAGATTGTATATTACAAAGATAACTTGCCGCAATACTAATAGATTCTTGTCCATAACATGCCTTGCAGCGGCAAGGGAAACAGAAAGAAAGAAATCTAATCTACGCGGTCGCCTTCATGCCTTGTGATCTTGTTCACCTTGGCGACGATGTGGGCAACCTGCGCCTTCAACGCCTCCTGATCAGCTTCGGCCGGCAAGGTGCGGAGGACGTTGACAAGGTTGATGCCGGGGTTGCGGTAGACGATCTTCGTCAAGACACGCTCCAAGGTGCCCATGCAGAGCCGACGCGCCTCGTCGGCCAGCTGCACGGGGATCTTCTCCCGCAGTCGCGCAAGTGCCGGCGCTATTCCCTTGAAGAACAGACTTAACTTGGCGCTATGGGGGAGATTCTCGTCCGGGGAGTACCCGAGGTGCTCCGCCTTCAGTGCCACCATCTCCTCGTCGATATTGGCAGCGGAGGTGACCAGATCATCAGTCCATTGCTCCACTGTCCGGCTGAAGTTGTTCGCTGAGACGGCGGCGCTCTCCACCAAGTTCCGCTCCTTGCGAAGATCGTCCTTCACCTTCGTCTCGCGATCCCGGGCGGCGTCGAGCGAATCAGTCAGGGTGGAGACCTTCAACTCTAAGTCAGCAATGGAGTCCTTGGCTGCAGTGAGCTTGTCGCCTTTCTTGGAGAGACGTACCAGCAAATCAGAGTTGGTGTGGGCGTCTTTCTCCCGCTCCACGTTGAGCGCGGTGACTCTGTCCTCGCTCGCCTTCAGGTACAACTCCAGCTACTCCACCTTGGCCGTCAGATCCTTCTTAGCAGTCTCCGCGGTGGCGGCAGCGTCCTTTGCCTCCTTCAAGGCCCCGCCAATGGCCTGCTCCCGAGCGGTGAGGTCGTCCTCGTGGCTGTCGAGGTCGACCTTCCGCTGGTTGAGCGCTCCTTCCCGCTGAGACAGCTCTTCGGCAGCCCGCCGCTGCTGCTCCTCGACCTCAGCCTTCTCCAGGAGGAAGGCTTGCTGCGCCTCGGCAAGCCCTTCACGCTCCTCCGCCAAGTTGCGGAGGGCTGCCTGGTTGGCGGCGCGGAGCTCCGCGGCGCGCTTCTCCAAATCAGCTCCAGCCTTGGCGGTGAGAGCTTCCCGAGACTCCAGCTTCGCCTGCCTGGCCCAGTACAGGGCCAGGAGCCGGCGAAGGAGCTTCTCCTCTTCGGGCTCGTCACTACCGCCGGGCGCTTCAACAACCTTCAACCCCGCGGAGGCGAGGACCTCTCCGTCGTAGGTCTCTCCCTCCACGGGAGCTCGAGATGAGGACGCCCACGGGACTTGTATGAAAACCTCGTTGGGGGCCTCCAGGTAGACGCCCTGCCCAGTCGTGGAGGCGGAAGGGTCGGCGGCCGGTGCAGCGCTTGACGCTCCTGCTGCCTCCGGGCCAACAGTGTGGTCGCAGGTCCCTTCCCCAGCCGCGGCGTCTGCGGGCGGGGCGGTCTCTTCAGCGGCAGGCTCGTCGGCTCCAGCCATGCCCTCAGTGGCAGTGACGTTGCCGCCGTCGCCGCGCACCTCCTCCTCAGCAGTGGTCTCTATTTCCATCCGCTCTGGGGCAGGGGGATCTAGCAGAAGAAAAAGAAAAGAAAAAGTCAAGCAAATATCCAAAAAGAAGAATCCAAGAAGAAGAAGTTGCAAGACTTACCTTCGCGGATCTCTTCAATGACAGGGTCCCTCGCCGGGGAGTTCTCCCTTGGCGGCGGAGCAGTGGCCCCTGCTGGCGGAGGGCCGCCCGCGCCCTCCCTTGGCGGGGTGCTCACCCTTGTTGGGCTACTGACCCTTGGCGAGGTACTCGCCCTTGGCGGAGTGCCCGTCCTTGGCGGAGCATTCTCCCTCGCCGGGGAGTTCACCCTTGGCGGGGAGGGTTGAGCAAGTAGCTCGTCGGGGGCGACCTCCTGGCGCACCTGCGGCTGCGGCTCCACCTCTGCGCAAGACAAACAAGATATCAGATGAAGATGATCACCTCAAGTGCGCCCGTCAAGTAGAAACATAAAAACCAGACTTACGCTGGGGGCTGCGCTGGGGGCTGCTCCTCGGAGCAGCAGGTTGGTCCAGCAAGTTTGCCGCTGGCACGTCTCCGGTCGCCGTGGCGGGCGAGTCGTCTTCAACCTCGACCACAGGGATCTTGGCCCTCTTCGCCATCCGCTGGATCAGGGTCCTGCAAGCAAAACAAAAACAAGATCAGAATCAACAAGGAAAATCAAGACAAAATCAAAGAAACTACAAGTTGCAAGTACTTACTCCTCTTCCTCGTCGTCGGAGCTGAGGGCGGAGAAGTCAAAATCCGCCTGAGGTGCTCCCGCGCGAGGAGCAGGAGGGGAAGGCTCCCTCGGGCGCTTGGCGGTCTCCGGGGCTGTGTGCTACGAAGACCCAGCCCCCGTCGTCGCCGAGGCTCGAGGAGCAGAAGGAGCACCCGTTCTGCTCCGGGAAGATCCCGCTCCGCTTGGCGCTCGAGCACGGGGCGCTTCCTTGGCGACTTTGCTCGTCCTGGTGGCGCGCGTCGCGCGGCGCGCTGGCTGCTGTCGGGGCGCCTGCGGCCTCGCCGTCTCAGCTGCCTTCCGGAGGCGCTTCTTCGGTTGCTGCGTGGGACTTGCCGGAGGCGGGGAGTTCTCTGAGGACGAGGAGGCATCGTCATCGAGATTCAGGGATCCACCAGAGTCTTCATCAGCCTCGGCGTCCTCCTCCTCCTCGGCAGGCCCGCTGGACTCAGCGCCGTGTCCGGCGACCTCGCTCCCTCCGGCGACCTCGCTCCATCCGGCAACCTCGCTCGTCCCGGCAAACCTCAGGGAAGGCACCCCGGCAAACTCCTCGGGCGGAAGCTTGAGCAGCTTGAGGATTTCCGCCTCCTCTGCTTGGCTCACCGCGTCCGCGGCCTGTGCCTCATCCACAGAGTATCCAAAGTCACCCGCCGCCGCAGCCGCGGCGGCCTCCTCCATCCTGGAGGCGATATAGGCTATATCCCGGCCAGTAGTGGCCCGGGTGAGGCCTTTGTTCTCCTCGGCGTTGCGGGGCTTCTCGACCAAGTTGTCGAAGAAGGACAGCACGGTATCCGGCGGAGGCTCTATCCAGGTGGGGACGACGCCGTGGGAGTCGCACACAGGCATCATCGCTCGTAAGGAATCGCGGGCGGTGCTGTTGCACAGCGGCACCACTCCCCGGGAAGGTCTGAACCACTTCGGGTGGGCCGGGTCATGCTTGAAGAGCTCTCGGACCATCCCCTTCAACTCCAAGGCAGTAAAGTTATAGTTTAATCCAGGGCGCAGCCTCATGATATCCGCCGCATTGCCGAATTCCCAGGCGGGCCTTTTCCTTTCTTGTAAAGGGGCAATGCGGGGGCGGAGGAAATCTGCTCCAACCTCTCCGATAGTCAAATTGGCGACCCGGAGACGAATAATCCTAATGAGGGCAATGCTGAGCTTGTTGTCCTCCGGGGCCAATTCACTCTAATCTCTGCCGCGCACTATGGCAGTCTGGCGCGGCGAGGTAAAAGGCTCAGGTTTATCTTCCACCACCCAGCACCAATCGGCTCTCCACTCCTCCCACTTGCCGCGGAGTTCTCCCTTCAGGTATGAATCCTTCTTGTTCAGCCGGAAGATCCAGGAGATGCTGCCGGAAAGGGGAGCGCCAGCCTCTACTCTAGGCATGAAGAAGTGGCGGAAAAGGGCTACGTTTGGATGAATCCCAACATAGTTTTCGCACAGATGTACGAAAACGGCCATCGTAAGGATGGCGTTGGGGGTAAAATCTAGGAGGTGGAGGCCATATGTGTTCATGATATCACAAAAGAACTCCGAGAATGGAGGGCACAGTCCACAATGGAAGAACGCAGCGAAGAAAAAGTACCCGCCGGGGAACATATCTTTGGCCATGGCGGGGAAGACGTGGGAGCGAGGATGAGCTTTGGTCTCCCTCGCCCAGAACAAATAATATTTGTCCCGCAGCTCCCTCAGACCAAGCCTTGGCGCGAAGACCACGCACTTCTTCCGCAGGGCAGCCAGATTCGCCGCCTGCTCGGACTTCTCCTTCTTGGCCTTGTCTGCTTTCGCTTTGTCGCTCTTCGGAGCCATGGCGGGGGCGGCGAGGAAGGAGGCGAGGAGCTCGACGGTGCCGCGGATGCGGGAGGCGGCGGAGGAAGGAGTGGAGCTGAGCTCTCTGTCGACCATTGGGAGGCGGAGGGCGACGGAGGTTTCTGGGGAGTCAAGACGCAATGAAGACGATGGAGGGAACTGCCCCTGCTTCCTCTGCTTTTAAGGGGGGAGTGGGGGACGCTCCGCATTTCCCATTAAAGAACAGGCCATGATCTCTCCCACGACGCCGCAATCGACGCGTGCCGTTAGGGAGGGATGCGGTGGATACGGAAGGGGATACGGCTTGCCGTGGGCCGCACGTGCCCGTGCACTGTTCTGGGCCTGGCCCAACAGCGCTCGGCACCGTGTGTGGCCCAGGCCCGGGGGCTCCTGTCGGTGTACTAAGATAGGGGTACCTTAGTACCCCAACTTGTGCACGGGCAGTAGCAGCTTCCCGCGGCAGGGCTTACCACGTGCTCGCCAAGAACCTTTCTGGTCCCTATGAAGCCATTCAAGAACAAAGTATGCAAGACAGAAGATCAAGGCCCCGGCAAGAGGAGCTTGCCGGGAAGGCCGCACCAGGCTCAAGGCTATCACTTTAACACGAGACCCTAGCAAGAGGAGCTTGCCAGGAAGGCCAAAGAACACATTTTCCCAAGAGATGCCTTGGCGCATCATGCACCCCAGCAGGGCCCGGGGAGCGGCAAGCTTCCGGGCCCGGCAAGGTCACGGCCCCGGCAAGGTGCTTGCCGGGGGAAACTTATGCTGTGTGCCCGCGCTCCAGCTCATCTGCCCACGCGTCGCCTTGGGGCCCTTCCAGGGACGCGTGGCGGACGGCTGTGCAGCCTGGGGCACACGGTGGCAAGCAACGGTGACGAGGCTACCGCCGTGGCGAACGTAGAAGCATGGACGGACACTTTTGGGGTCGACGGTGATGGGCATTTAATGCCCTTGTCCCCCACTGTCAAAGTTAGGTGAAGACCACTGTTCATCCACTGCTCATGCACTATTCACGTACTGTTACAACTACCACCAAATTTGCATTTTTACCCTCCTTTACGTTGACACCTATCGGTGACCCCTTTGAGCTATAAAAGGAGGCCCATGCACAACGTAGAGGGGGTTCGGAACCTAAGCAACTCTCTCGCTCGGTGTAGCTAGTACTGTAGCTCATCAAGCTCCCGAGCTCAATACAACCAAGGCAGGAGTAGGGTTTTACGCGTCCGCGCGGCCCGAACCTGGGTAAACTGCCCGCGTGTGCCCCTCGATCTGCTCTCCGTGCTCCCTCCGCTCCCTTACCGCAACGTAGAAGGGGCTCCGGTCCCATAGGTGCTCGTGGGAGGACAGTTTCCCCCGACAGATGAGCACCTCCCTAAAGCTTGGGGGAGGTAATGTAGTCTGATCCAGGCTAGACCAGGACATGGAGTCCCTAAGAATGAATTAATCGATATATTTTATGCTGGTCTAACTGATGAATCCAAGTCCTATTTGGATAGTTGTGCTGGTTGTGTTTTCAGGAAAAGAACACCGGACGATGCAGAAGAATTGATGGGCAGGATTGCCAAAAACCATGAAGATTGGTCCGTCCCTGAACCACCTCCACCACCAAAGAAGAGGGGCATGTTTGTTCTAAGCCCCGAAGATATGCAAGAAGCAAAGAAGTCTATTAAAGAGAAGGGTATTAAAACTGAAGACGTGAAGAATCTACCCCCTATTGAGAAGTTGTGTGAGCCTACCACTCACCCTCCTATGGTAGAGGTACACTCTCTTTTAGATTTCAACGCAAATGACATCCCTCATGGTAAGCCTCCTGATCAATGTTTAGATGAGCTTGATAATTTTATTATGAAGCAAAGTCATTTTAATGAGAGGATACAAAGTCAATTGCATGATAATTCCCTTGCTATCGAAAGTTTGCTTGATGTTCTAGGTAGAACAGTTAATGATGTTAAATGTCTTGTGAAGCATTTTCATATGGTTCAAACTCAGCTTGAACAAATTTCTAATGTGCAAAAAGATTTGCTTGCTAACAATGCCAAACAAGATGATTTGCAGGCCTTCGGGATTAAGACCCGAGGAGGAACTAGCACTCAAGATCCTCTCTATCCAGAGGGGCATCCGAGGAGAATCGAGCAAGATTCTAAAATGCAGAAAGAAGAAATTGTTGGCTCTCCAAAGAAGAAGAAGAAACACAAGGAGGCTGATAATTCCAATGATCCTATTACAAGTGAAGAGCCAGCTGTTGATCCCAACAGTATATCTACCTCCGATGCTGAGACTGAAGACGGTGCCGAACCTGAAGATAAGGATAAGGAGAAGAATGATCCGCCCGAGGTTCGAGAAGAAGAAGCACCTGACAAACGCAAGAAGTACACTAGAGAAGACTTCGTCGCAAGAAGACATGGGAAGGAAAGAGAACCATGGATACAGAAACCCATGCCCTTTCTAGGTAAGTCTCTCAAATCTAAAGAAGAAGAGCATTACAATAAGTTTTGTGAGTGGATGAAACCTCTTTTTCTTCAAATCCCTTTGACTGATGCTATTAAGTTACCTCCCTATTCAAAATATATGAAAGATATTGTTACTAATAAAAGAAAAATTCCTAATGAAGCAATATCTACTATGCTTGCTAACTACTCTTTCAGTGGCAACATTCCTGAGAAGCTTGGTGATCCAGGTATACCCACCATTCCTTGCTCCATAAAGAATAATTATGTCAAAACTGCTTTATGTGATCTTGGAGCAGGAGTGAGTGTTATGCCTTTCTCTCTTTACAAGAGGCTTTGTTTAGAGAAGCTACTCCCTACAAATATTTCTCTTCAGATGGCTGACAAGTCAACCGCCGTCCTGATAGGTATTTGTGAGGATGTTCCCGTAGAAGTTGCTAATTGTTTGATCCTTACTGATTTTGTTGTGCTTGACATGCCCGAGGATGGGAGCATATCCATTATTCTTGGTAGACCTTTTCTTAACACCGCAGGTGCTATTATTGATTGCAATAAAGGAAAGGTTACCTTCAATGTGAATGATAAAGAACACACGGTGTATTTTCCAAAGAAGACCGACAAGAGGCTTGGCCTCAACTCTATAGAAAATATCGAGACCGTGAAGATTGGAGAATGGGACTGTCCACTACATGTGCACCACAAATACAAAACTATTATGGTGGGGACAATGTCCATTAAAGTAAAGGTGCAATGATCACTTCGTAAGAGGTGGGACTTTTTGCTCTATATATCGCCGGTTTGTTGGTAAGACTTGATCAACCTTACTAGTGAGCATGTTTTATATAGGTAAAAAGTTGAGCTTGTTATGTTTTCATTTGTTTTAGCTTTTGTTCTCCTTGCTGTACCAAGTGTTTGTGTTTTTTAAGCTTCACAATACTAATCACTGCTTTAAGTTTTCAGAAAGTTTTGCAGCTTTTTGAACTTCGAAAAATTTTCAACAGTGAAGTCTTCAGAAAAATTCCAGAAAAATAAAAATAAAAATTTCCATGCCGGGAGTGACCTAGAGGCACCTGGGGCTGACCAGGGGGGCCACCAGTGGCCCAGGCAGCCAGCTGGCGCGGCCTGCCCCCTGGCCGCGCCCATAGGGCGCCTGGGGCCCACAGGTCCCGCCTCCAGGTGAGTCTTCTTCCCCTCTCTCTCTTTCTCTCCGAAAACACGAGTTCTGCACCTGTTCTTGCATTCTTGCTGTTCTTGGAGGCGATTTTCGATCTCTCTCTACAGCCTATCATTCGAGCTGAGATTTTGAACAAATACTCCCTGGTATGTAACTCCTCCACCCCTCCAATTAGATTTTTGGTTGGTGGCTTCATTTGTGAGTATTTAGTAGTTCTTGGTGCTGTGTAGATGAGCTTGCATGCATGTGTAGAAATTTATTTTCCAAGTTTTGATGCAAGTTTATGCCTTAGGTAAGTGAGTTGAGTAGTTTTCCTTAACCGACTCTGTTTAAATCCTTGTTTTTGTAATTTGTCAAAAATTTCAGAAATGAGTTTGTTAGGAAGGGCAAAGGGGTGGCTTGAGAAGAAGAAGCCCGCGCACTCCGATCGAGTTACTAGAGCCGCAGCTTCATCCTCGACTGCTGGGGTGAGCTACAATGAAGATCATGTGCCCCTAGAGTTGTTGGAAGACACAAGTCCAGCACGTGCGATGATGTTCCCATGTGATGAATTCCTTGAAGCTGCAGGAATTAAGGATGAGTTTTATAACCTTTGTGCTAATGCAGGTCTGACACGGCTCGTCACGTGCCGTGTTGTTCAGTATCAAAAACTCACCTCCGGTTTCATTAACAGTTTTAGATATAACCTTGATACTGGTTCTATTGAGTTTAAAATTTACAATAATCTTCTGACCATGCCCATGGAAAAGTTTTGTGAAATAATAGGTGTGCCAAACGTTGGGCGGACGGCGAAGATGACCTCTCAGCCCTCCGAGCTGAGAACCGTCCTCAACTCTCTCTGCAGCATGGGTACGAGGGATATTCATCGGTCAAAAATCTCCAGCATCTTATTCCCTCACCTCAGGTATTTTGCGTATTATGTTGCTAGAGGGGTGTTAGCTCGTGACAACAGGAGCAACATTTCTACGCCGGATATTGCTATCCTGGCAACTGCCCTCTCAGGGAGGTTTGATTATAATTCGGGTGCCTTAATTGATCGACGCCTTGCTATGAACGGTAACAGGGGAGATTTATTTGGTGGCGTTTATGCCACACTTATCTTAGAGTATCTTAAAGGCACCCCACACCCTGATGATAAGCCTTTTACTTATTTAAGTTTTGATCTTGCTGCTATGAAAAGACATAAGTTTGTTACCATGACTTCTGAGTTTGGTAACCTTGTTTATATCTTGCGTTTCGGAACTTCCGCGGAACGCAAGACCCGTCTACCTGCACCTCTTTTGTTTGATTTTTCTCGCAGGAACGGATGGTCCTTTGATGTTATCCAGTTCGATGAGTTCATGGTCCAGCATCAGCTTCATAACCCCATGGAGGGGGTTGTGCCCGACGAGGAGGAGCACGGTGAGTTACCACCTTTTCAGGGGGAGACCGTCACCCAGTTTGGTGAAGGGTCTTCCTCTGCTTGGAGTGCGGACCCTTCTTCGTGGGAGGATCCGAGGACTTCGGTGTACGCGCCGGAATCCTTTTACGACCCTTGGACTCACCAGTACCACCCCGGAGCAGGAGGCTCCTGGGGGCAGTAGCTACTACCAACTTAGGCCAAAAGCCTAAGCTTGGGGGAGTACGTGCCCTTCTCACTTTTCCATTGTATTATCCGTTTTAGTTTTGCTCGCTTTGATCTTTTCGAAGTTTTTGCCTGTTCTTCTTTGTTTCTTTCTTTGCAAAAACAACAAAAAGATTTTCTCTTTCTTTTGCTTTCGTTCAACCTTTGAAAAAACCCAAAAAGATTTCCTTTCTCTCTTTAGTTTGCTTTGTTTTCAGAGTTCAGCTCGAGTCCGTGATGGCATTTAATTATATTTCCTATGTTCGATCGTGCAAGTGACAAGGCAGTAATGACGAAGATCGACGGAAGGGAAGCAACAAGGAAACCGGTATGAACTCTTCTTGTTTCTACTTTTGCAGATATGCCTGTACTTATGATCTAGAGACCAGCTTGTAGCGACATAGTGTTATGTTTACAATGCTTCCCAGCGGTTCATGCTTTCCTTGTGGCTAATCTCAAATAGCTAGAGTATATAATGTGTTATTGAAATGATTTACATGCATTGCATTGTTCATAGTTTGGTATACTAAGGTGGTATTTCCCTTTGGAGAATTCTTGGATTGACTTGGCACATGATTACACATGTTTAAGACTAAAAAGTCTGCTTTGCCTTGATGATCTTTTGAGTTTCAGAATAGTTATATCACTTTCATGCCCAATTCAATGTTGCTTTGTCGCTCTGCATGATTATGACGGTTATTGCTCTCTAGTTGGTCGCTTCCCAGTCTCTTGCTAGCCTTCGCTCGCACTAAGCGGAATTCTGCTTGTGCATCCAAATCCTTTCAAACCAGTTATTCCATATGAGTCCACCATACCTTCCTATGTGGTATTTACCGGCCATCCTAACGAAGACTTTCTTGTACCATCTCGAAATTATTCAAATTTACTCCTGTTTTGTGCCTCTGTTTTAGCTCATGAGGAAGTAGTAGTTAATTCATGATCTTTTTAAGTTGGACGAGTTTTATCCCGGGATTGCATGTCTAATCTGCAAACCCCTAATACGAGAAGGAACTGGCATGAGTGCGCCCGGCTCATAAAAGATAATACAACAAACAAACCCTCCTTCACGCTTTGTTCATGAGAAATCAGAAAACTTTTGGCAGTGATAAACAAAGGAGATTAAGGGGATGTGATCGTCCCCGTGCGAGAGCCGTTCCTCGAAACTTGTCCAGTTCGAGAAGTGATTGGGTTGTCTACTAACATTCGTTGACGAAATATGCACCTCCCAAAATCATTTTTACCTCTGTTTTCAAAACCAAGAGCTCTGGTACATGTTTAGTCTTTGCTTCCAACCACGGGTTTTCAACCTTGCCATCAAATTCCACGGTTCGAGAGTCTCCACCTTCTTTCTTCAAAGCACCAACTAGGAGAACATAATTGTCATTCTGAGTGTAATGTGCATTGTCCCAAAGTATTACATTGTCTTCTGCATGCTTGTGGTATTATTTATTCAGAAATTCTTAGTTCTAGTCTCCTTTAAAACTCTGGAGGAGTTTCTGCATTTATGTTTTGCTTCACTCATGGAGGCTAGCGAGATACCACTCTAATATGTTCAAGCTATGTGCAATGTAATCTTGTCTTGATTTTCAGTAGCATATTATTTACTTTTAGTTATTTGTGATTGGTCACTTGAAAGAAGGATTGCTTCGTGCATTGTCCTCATAGCATTGTTTCAATACTTGCTAGACTCTTTTCGTAGTACATGCTTATATACATCTAATGAAGCAAAAGAGTTTGTCAAAGTTTTCTTTGTCGCGTCCAGTTCATTGAACTGAATTGCTTGAGGACAAGCAATATGCTAAGCTTGGGGGAGTTGATACGTCTCAAACGTATCTACTTTTCCAAACACTTTTGCTATTGTTTTGCCCTCATTCTTGCATGATTTGAACTAAACTAACCCGGACTGACGCTGTTTTCAGCAGAGCTGCCTGTATGGTTTTATTGTGTGCAGGAAAATGGATTTTTAGGTATCTCAGAAAATCCACGCACCTGAAGGGCCCATGTGCCAGAACAGGGGCCAGAGGGCAGCCAGGGAGGCCCCAGGTGCCCTGCTGGCGCGACCCCACCCCTGGCCGCCCCGAGAGGCCGCCTGGGCGGGTCCTTCCCCCTCTGGTGCCCTACCTTGGCCCGTATTTATCCCCGTGACGAGAAAACCGCAGAACAGAAGTCGTTTTCCCAGTTTCCGTCGCGGAGCCGCCGCCACCCTCTGTTCTTCTTCGGGAGGGCTAATCTGGAGGCTGATTTGGCCTCCGGAGAGGGGAGATCATCGCCATCGTCATCATCATCACCACTCCATCCTCCCTCCACGACTTCTCCTTCCATGTGTGAGTAATTCCCTGCTGTAGGCAAAGGGGATGGTAGGGATTGGATGAGTTAGATCATGTAATAGTTTATCAGATTGTTGGGGGCATGTTGCCTATCATCTACTTTGGTGTTTATCATCTTTGCTTCAACTTGTTGCTCTTAATGCTTGTCACTTAGGGCCCGAGTGCCATGATTTCAGATCTGAACCCTATGTGTTTGCATGAATATATTTGTGTTCTTGATCCTATCTATGAGTTGTTTGCACCTATTATGGTCCGGAGCCGGCGATCCCAAAGGTGACAGCTTGGGACACCAAAGGGGATGGTCCATAGTTTGAGGATTCCATGTATCCATTGAGTTCATTGCTTTGTTCCGGTGCTCTTTGACAGGAGCACCTTAATCTCCATAAGTTCCTTTTGGCCCCGTTCGTAGCGGGATGGTAGGACAAAAGATGTTGTGCAAGTTCTTATTGCAAGCACGTACAACTACCTGTGGGATACATGCCTAATGTTTGATATTTGCCTAGATGATCATTACTTTTCTGTGTGCCTTGCCCCAAGTTAGATTCATGATGTATCTCATCCAGGCAGCGCCCAACCATCCATCTCCCTAGCCTACAGTGTTTCAATCCTGCTGGTTATTAGTTGTTACTTTTGCTGTTTACTTTTGCTGTCACCACCATCACTATCATATCACCGTTACCACTTATCTTTTGTTGCAAGTAAGTATATTTCAGGTGCGGTTAAATTGACAACTCAACTGTCAAAGCTTATAAATACTCTTTGGCTTCCCGTGTGTCGAATCTATAAATTGGGTTATTCTTACCCGCGAAGACTATCTCGATCCCTTACGGTTGAGGGTTATCAGAGGCAGAGTGCACTGACTCGCCAAAAGAGGCGGAGGCTTCCAGTTCAGAAGGTTGATGAGCTCCTTTCGCCATAGGCATGGAGTCTTCAGAGAAGAACTCAGCCGAGTCTCCCGTTCATCAGTAAGGTGGTCAAGCTCGAGCTCCTCAAATCCCTTTGTTATTTGATCCACCATCACCCTAGCATATCCTTCTGGAATCGGACGGTAGTGAAAAGTTGCACCGGGTTCAGGAGGTAAAACAAAGCCAACAGCCGCCTTGACTTTGAATTGTTGCCATTGCGTCATCAGGTGGAAATGTTGAGACTCCGTGATAGCATCCACGGGGTAGCTAGCAGGAGCCGTGAAGACAGGCTCCAGAAGCAGCTTGATGGAAGCCACGCTGCTTCTCTGCTGAGATGCCGGGGGTAGCTTCAGCAGGTTGCTTGCTGCGAACTGCTTCTCGTTCGTCCTCTAGCGATTGTACCCTTGCGTGCAGCGCCTGTAGTTGGGTCAGCTCCACTTTCCTCTTCCTCTCCCGGCATTTGTAACCGCCTACGTCGGGAAACCCAGCCTTCCACGAAACGGAGCCTGGCGTGCCTCGTGTCCGTCCAGGTTGCTCAGGATTCCCGAGGGCCATTGTGAGCTCATCGTTTTCTCTGTCGGGAACCAACGTCCCTTCCTGCGCTGCTTCGATATACTGTTGAAGCTTCTTGATGGGTATTCCCAGTTGCTCGTCCGTGCAAACGCACTTCCCTGTTTCAGGGTCCAAGGTTCCCCCAACCCCGAAGAACCAAGTCCTTGAACGGTCTGGCTAGTTTAATGTCTGTGGTTCGACCCCTTTATCAAGCATGTCATTCTCGGCCTTGTCCCCACAATGGCCGGGCTTTGAGGTAGCCACCTGACCCTGTGCGATGGTGATGCTTCTTCTCCGCAACATTTATCTTTTTTGTCGCTGACATCTTCTTACCCTTTTCCGATTTCTTGTGGGCCACAAATGCATCCAAGTGATCTCTGATCTTCTCAAACCGGCTGGTGAATTCGGGAGTCTTGTCTTTGCTGACAAACTTTGCATTCTGCTCATTCTTCCACCTCCTGAATAGTTCACCCATCTTCTTAAGAGCATCCTCCTTGACCAATGGCTCTATAACTGGTGGCTTCTCCGGATCCTTCTCTGGCGGTAGGGTGAAATTTGCCTTCAGCGCGGTCCAAAGATCATTTTTCTACATATCGTTGACATAAGACACCTGAGGGTCTTCTTTCTGAGGCTTGTACCATAGGTGGATGCTGATCGGAATCATGTCCCTAACAAGAACCCCGCACTGAGCAGAAAATGTGTCCTTGGTCCGGATGGGTTTAATCGGAAGGCCATCACGCGCGATTTCTTTGATGATGAACTTTTCATGCTGGCGCAACCTTTTCTTCGGGCCTCGTATCCTTACCGAAGTTTGGCTCGATCCGGAGGGCTAGAAAAGAAGAAAGAAGAGAGTTAATATGTGTACATACCAAAACAATTAATGCATTAATTAGCTATAGTCAGCACATGCCTAATTAATATATATATATATACCTAGCCGGACTCTGTTCGGTCACCGGAGCCTTCATCATGGTGTCCTTCTTCCACCGGTATTCGGTCACCGGAGCCATCATAATCATGTGTTTCCTCCTCCATTGTATCACCGTAGCCTGCTTCTTCACCCTGTCCTTCCAGACCATCGTAGTCGTTGAGATACAACTCGACATCAGCTCCGGCTGCGATTATGTCCACCAACACTTGTTCTGCTTCCTTGTCTCGTCCGTGCTCCATAGTTTCTGAAAATATTACGACATGGCAATTATTATACAAACATAAAAATTGGATATATTAGTGGAAAACGTAGACCTAGCTAGGTAATCACAACAAGGAACCATATTAGTAGCCTTGATGCTTCTCTAGGGTTTGGGGTGGCCTCGGCAACGCCTCTCTCATGATTGCACGACGTCCGGACCAACAAGGGATTTAACAAAATAGCGACATTCTGGATGAGCAAAAAATGGTACATATTTTCCTGATCTCATCTACCCTTCTATATGTCACGTTGTCTAGTGTCAAAGGATTCAACCCCTGGACGACCCTCTACCCTCGACCGCTCGGCGATCCACGACCCTCTATCCTAGTTCCCGACCCTTGGACCCCTCTTGTCACGTTTTGTCTAGTGTCAAAGGATTCAACAAAACCATGTCTTCATCATTAGGCGAAAGTAACAGGCGCATGATGTTACGAAGCTCTCCAAAGTTATTTTGGAACAGAGTCCCAGATAGGATAATTCGCTTTTTGGTACAAAGTTCAGCAAGAGCCTTCCGAATATTGCTATTTGGAAGGCCTTTCCTGAAATTCGTACCAAAAGACGGATTATCCTATCCGGGACTCTGTTCCAGAATAACTTTGCAGAACTTCGTACCAACATGCCCCGGTTACTTCCGAAAAATGATGAAGGCATGGATTTCTTCAATACTTTGACACTAGGCAACCTCCCGACCCCTCGGCGATCCTCGACCCTCGACCCTCGAACCCTCAGCCCCTCGACGACCCTCGAACCCTAGACCCTAGACCCCTCGACCCTCGAACCCTCAGCGACCCCTCGACCCCCTCATGTGGAAGTTATCGGGGAGGGGGTATATCGACCCCCCCCCCTCATGTCGAAGTTATCGGGGAGGGGTATATCGATAACGACATACCCGATAAAAAATAAGAAGATGAAGAAGAAGAAGAAGAAAGAGGAGAAAGGAAAAAAGAAAAAAGGATAACAAGAAAAAAAGGAGAAGAAGAAGGAATACAGGAGAAGTCCTTTTTTTCTTCTTCTTCCACTTCTTATTTTCTTTTCTCCTCTTCTTCCTCTCCTCTTATTCTCTTATTCTTCTCCTTATTTCTCTTATTATTATTTTTTCTCCTCTTCTTCCCTTTTATCTCCTTTTTCTTCTTCTTCCATCTTACTTCTTCCTCTTTTCTAATTTTTCCTTATTTTACTTGTTTCCTCTCCACTAACCTAAAATTTACTAACCTAAAATGCACTAATAGTACAACTAATAACCTAAAATGCACTAAATCAACTAACCTTAAATCTAACTTTTGCAACACAATTTTTTTCTAAATATGCACATATATATGAACATATACATAAATTGACAAAAACAATTCTAGGAAAAAAATCATACATCAATACATCCATATATCCATGGATCATACATACATCTGCAATTACATATACATACAACATCCATATATACATACATCAATGAACAAAAAACGTATAAAAAATATCAGAGAGCAGAGCAGAGCAGGCCGGGGCGGCGGCGGCGGCCTGCGACAAGAAGGGGCGGCGGCGCGCAGAGCAGAGCAGGCAGGGGCGGCGGCACGGGGAAAGGGAGTGCTCATTGGGCGGCGACGACGAGGTTGGGGCAGATGGCGACGACGGCGAGGTCAGGGCAGAGGGCGGCGACGGCGAGGTCGGGGGAGAGGGCGGGGCAGAGGGCGTCGATGGTGAGGTCGGGGCAGAGGGTGTCGACGCGTGAGGTCGGGGCAGAGGCGGCGACAGCGCCGATGGCGAGCTCGATCGGGCAGCCTGGCGGCGTCTTCGGGGGCAACCGACGATGGAAATCTGAAAATTTCCTAAGTGTTGCTTATATAGCAAAGGATTTGCTCCCGGTTCGTGGCACCAACCGGGACCAATGCCCCCTTTAGTTCCGGTTGTTGCCACCAACCGGGACCAAAGGTCAGTTTTCAGCAGCCCAAAGGGCGGGAAGCAGAGGCATTTGGTCCCGGTTGGTGGCACCAACTGGGACTAAAGGGGGGCATTGGAACCGGTTCGTACCAATGCCCCCCTTTAGTCCCGGTTGGTGCCACCAACCGGGACCAAAGGCCCTGTGCTGCCCGTGGCCAAAACTTTTAGTCCCACCTCGCTAGTTGAGAGGGGCGTGTACTCGTTTATAAGCCCCACTACCGCACCCAACTCGAGCTCCTCCCCATTGTAGGCTTACAGGCCGAATCTGACACTGCTATGCCTATGGGGCTACTGGGCCTTATGCGGGCATGAATCCTAGCCCATGGTTGGGTTTCGAATCGTATTTAGGCCGTGGTGGCCAACCAGGTGGATTTTTTTATTTTTTCCCATTTTTTTCTTTGCTGCTTTATTTTTTTAGTTTTGTTTCTACTTTCAACAAAATACTTACTATTGCTATTTTTATTTATTTTATTAAAGTTTACTTATTTTACTTTATTAAAGTTTATTTTGTTTCTACTTATTTATTTTATTTTTATTCTACTTATTAATTTTTTTTGCTTTTTTATTTATTTTATGAAAATTCATTTTGCTTTTAATGTTTTGAACAGAAAATACTTTGATAATTTTAGTTTTTTGGTTTTAATGTTTCAATAAGCTTTTTGTTGATTCCTTTAGCTATTAGAGTTTATTAAAGTTTTCTGGTTCATTCTTTTTTCTATTAGAATTTCATTAAAGTTTTCTAGTTAATTCTTTTAGTTTATTATTTTTTCTATTAGAGTTTCATAAATATTTTCGAGTTCATTCGTTGAGCTAAATGACCCTGAAATTGAAAAGCATTTCAAATGAACTCTTAAAAGGTTGAAAGTTGGCATGGCATCATCATTTCACCCACATAGCATGTGCAAAAAAGTGGAAAGGGTTACGGCAAAAGCTGGATGCACTGCGTGTGCAAAACGGACAATCTCTTTCGAAGTATCAGGGTTTCGGACGAAAACTCATCTGTTACAAAGGGATTCCATTTTTTAAAACTTATTGAACTCCAGACTTTTTGTGTGTTCAAAATGCACCATATGAAGCCACATCATCAATTTTCAACCCTCTCTGACTTCATTTGGTATTTTTCATGCATGTACTGATATTTTTTGAGCTAAATGACCTTGAAATTGAAAAACATTTCAAATAATGAACTCTGAAAAGGTTGAAACTTGGCATGGCATCATCATTTCACCCACATAGCATGTGCAAAAAAGTTCAGAGGGTTACGGCAAAAACTGGATGCACTTCGTGTACAAAACAAACAATCTCTTTCGAGGTATCAGGGTTTCATATGGAAACTCGTCTGTTACAATAGGCATTTCATTTCTTCACATGTAGCTGCAGTGATATTCTAGATCAAAGGCATCATCATAATAGTTGTGGAGAGAAAGTCTTCACTTTTTCTTCGCTTGTGTCCTTTGCTTATTGCACAATAACCATGGATAATCTTCATCGTTTATCACGGTGCTTGTGTCCGCCTTGACTTTGAAGGGGGGATTTCATGAAACTTTTCATAATCTTCGGAAATGACTGTCTTGCCCTCCACTCCCATGATGTCTCTTTTTCCTGAAAGAACTATGTGGCGCTTTGGCTCATCATATGATGTGTTCGCTTCCTTATCATTTCTTTTTATGGTTTTGGTAGACATGTCCTCCACATAGAAAACCTGCGCCACATCATTGGCTAGGACGAATGGTTCGTCTGTGTACCCAAGATTGTTCAGATCCATTGTTGTCATTCCGTAATCTGGGTCTACCTGTACCCCGCCTCCTGACAGATTGACCCATTTGCACTTAAACAAAGGGACCTTAAAATCTTGTCCGTAGTCAAGTTCCCATATGTCCACTATGTAACCATAATATGTGTCCTTTCCCTTCTTGGTTGCTACATCAAAGCGGACACCATTGTTTTGGTTGGTGCTCTTTTGATCTTGGGCGATCATGTAAAATGTATTCCCATTTATCTCCTATCCTTTGTAAGTCAATACAGTCGAAGATGGTCCCCTGGACAACGTGTACAGCTCATCACAAACATTGTTGTCACCTCTGAGACGTGTTTCCAACCAACTGCCGAAAGTCTTGATGTGTTCACATGTAATCCAGTCGTCACACCACTCCGGGTGTTTGGAGCGCAGACTTTTCTTGTGTTCATCGACATACGGGGTCACCAAGGTAGAGCTCTGTAGAACTGTGTAGTGTGCTTGAGACCAAGAATGCCCGTCCCTGCATATTATTGAGTCCCCTCCAAGCGTGTCTTTTCTAGTCAGTCTCCCCTCATACCGCAATTTAGGGAGACCAATCTTCTTAAGGCCAGGAATGAATTCAACACAAAACCCAATGACATCCTTTGTTTGATGGCCCATGGAGATGCTTCCTTCTAGCCTAGCGTGGTTACAGACATATTTCTTTAGGACTCCCATGAACCTCTCAAAGGGGAACATATTGTGCAGAAATACGGGGCCCAGAATGACAATCTTGTCGACTAGATGAACTAGGACGTGCTTCATGATATTGAAGAAGGATGGTGGGAGCACCAGCTCGAAACTGACAAGACATTGCGCCACATCACTCCTTAGCTTTGTTATGATTTCTGGATCGATCACCTTCTGAGATATTGCATTGAGGAATGCACATAGCTTCACAATGACTAATCGGACGTTTTTCGGTAGAAGCCCCCTCAATGCAACCGGAAGCAGTTGCGTCATAATCACGTGGCAGTCATGAGTCTTTAGGTTCTAGAACTTTCTCTCTAGCATATTTATTATTCCCTTTATATTCGACGAGAAGCCAGATGGGACTTTCATACTGAGCAGGCATGCAAAGAAGATTTCCTTCTCTTCTTTGGTAAGAGCGTAGCTGGCAGGACCTTCATACTGTTTTGGAGGCATGCCGTCTTTTTCGTGCAAAAGTTGCAGGTCCTCCCGTGCCTCCGGCGTATCTTTTGTCTTCCCATACACGCCCAAGAAGCCTAGGAGGTTCACACAAATGTTCTTCGTCACGTGCATCACGTCGATTGAAGAGCGGACCTCTAGGTCTTTCCAGTAGGGTAGGTCCCAAAATATAGATTTCTTCTTCCACATGGGTGCGCGTCCCTCAGCGTCATTCGAAACAGATAGTCCGCTGGGACCCTTTCCAAACATTACATGTAAGTCATTGACCATAGCAAGTACGTGATCACTGGTACACATGGCGGGCTTCTTCCGGTGATCTGTCTCGCTTTGAAATGCTTGCCTTTCTTTCAATGTTGATGGTTGGTCGGAAGAAATCGACGATGCCCTAGGTACACATTTTCCTGCATTTGTCCAGGTATATACTTTCGGTTTCATCTAAACAGTGCGTGCATGCGTGGTATCCCTTTTTTGTTTGTTCTAAAAGGTTACTGAGAGCACGCCAATCATTGATGGTTACAAACAGCAACGCATGTAGGTCAAATTCTTCCTGGTTGGCCTCATCCCACACACGTACACCTTGTCCATTCCACAACTGTAAAAGTTCTTCAACTAATGGCCTTAGGTACACATCAATGTCGTTGTCGGGTTGCTTAGGGCCTTGGATGAGTATTGGCATCATAATGAACTTCCGCTTCATACACAACTAAGGAGGAAGGTTATAGATACATAGAGTCACGGGCCAGGTGATGTGATTGCTGCTCTGCTCCCCAAAAGGATTAATGCCATCCGCGCTTAAACCAAACCATACGTTCCTTGCGTCATCTACAAACTCCTCCCAGTATGTTCTCTCGATTTTTCTCCACTGCGACCCGTGAGCGGGTTCTCTCAACTTCCCGTCTTTCTTACGGTCCTCTTCTTGCCATCACGTCAACTTGGCATGCTCTTTGTTTCTGAACGGACGTTTCAACCGTAGTATTATAGGAGCATACCACATCACCTTGGCAAGAACCCTCTTCCTTGGGCGCTCGCCGTCAACATCACCAGGGTCATCTCGTCTGATCTTATACCGTAATGCACCGCATACCGGGCATGCGTTCAAATCCTCGTACGCACCGCGGCAGAGGATGCAGTCATTAGGGCATACATGTATCTTATGCACCTACAATCCTAGAGGGCATACGACCTTCTTTGCTGCGTACGTACTGTCGGGCAATTTGTTATCCTTTGGAATCTTCTTCTTTAATATTTTCAGTAGCTTCTCAAATCCTTTGTCTGGCACACCATTCTCTGCCTTCCACTGCAGCAATTCCAGTAGGGTATCAAGCTTTGTGTTGCCATCTTCGCAATTGGGGTACAACCCTTTTTTGTGATCCTCTAACATGCGATCGAACTTCAGCTTCTCCTTTTCACTTTCGCACTGTCTCCTTGCATCAACAATGACTCGGCGGAGATCATCATCGGGCACAACATCGTCTAGTTGCTCTTGACCTTCAGTAGCTTCCCCCGTTGCAGCATCACCATATTCCGGGGGCACATAGTTCTCATCGTCCTCTTCTTCCTTGATGTCTTCCATCATAACCCCTATTTCTCCGTGCTTGATCTAAACATTATAGGGTGGCATGAAACCCTTATAAAGCAGGTGGGTGTGAAGGGTTTTCGAGTCAGAGTAAGACCTCGTATTCCCACAGCTAGGGCATGGACGGCACATAAAACCATTCTGCTTGTTTGCCTCAGCCACTTCGAGAAAATTATGCACACCATTAATGTACTCGGAGGTGTGTCTGTCACCGTACATCCATTGCCGGTTCATCTGATTGCATTTATATATAATTAAGTGTGTCAAAAACCATTACATAACATCATGGATAGATAAGTGATCAAATTAATAGAGGTTCATCATCACATTAAATTCAAAGTACATACATAGCTCTCCATAGCATCTAATTAAACCATACATTGAAACTATGTAGAACATTTCAACGCAACAACAAATGCGATCATAATCGCAACCAAGGTAACAATTGATCCAAGAGCATAATGATACCAAGCCTCGGTATGAATGGCATATTTTCTAATCTTTCTAATCTTCAAGCGCATGGCATCCATCTTGATCTTGTGATCATCGACGACATCCGCAACATGCAACTACAATATCATCTTCTCCTCCTCAATTTTTTTAATTTTTTCCTTCAAGTAATTGATTTCTTCTTCAACTAAATTTAACCTCTTGACAATAGGGTCCATCTTGATCTTGTGATCATCGATGACTTCCGCAACATGCAACTCCAATTCTATCTTCTCCTCCTCCATTTTTCCAATTTTTTCTTCAAGTAAATATTTTCCTTTTCAACTAAATTTAACCTCTCCACAAGAGGGTCGGTTGGAATTTCCGGTTCAACTACCTCCTAGATAAAAACATCTATGTCACGTTGGTCGGCATAATTGTCATAAACACTAAAACAAATAGTTATAAATTAAAGATAATATACCACATCCGAATCATAGACAGGACGAGGGCCGACGTGGGCGAATACGAAAACCATCGCACTATATAATAACAAGCAATAATAAAAGTAAGAAAATTAGACAAATATATATCTAAAGCAATAATAACAAGCAATAATAAAAGTAAGAAAATCATAGACAGAACAAGAGGCTCACCACGGTGGTGCCGATGACGAGATCGGCGCGGGTGATCGACGACGGTGAAGACGGGGACGGGACGTGACAGACCGCTAAACCTAGACAAACCTCGGAGAAAATGGAGCTTGGAGGTCGACCTTCGAGAGGAGAAAGCTTAACTAGTGTGGCTCGGTCATTTCATCGAACACCTCATGTGCATAGGAGGTGAGCTAGAGCACCACAAAGCTCTCCCCCCTCACCGGACAGAAAAGAACAGAGCAGAGTGGAGTGCTCTGCTTGCCGGCGATGGGGTATATATAGGCAACTCATTGGTCCCGGTTCGTGACAGGAACCGGGACTAAAGGCCTCCCTTCTATCCCGGTTCCAGCCACGAACCGGGACCAATGGGTGTGGGCCAGGAGCCAGGCTCATTGGTCCCGGTTCGTGTCTGCAACCGGGACCAAAGGGGCTAGACCAACCGGGACCAATGGCCACCGAGGCCCGGCCGGCCCCCTGGCCTCACGAAGCGGGACAAATGCCCCCATGGGTCCCGGTTCGTGGGTGAATCAGGACTAATGAGCCTCCCCGGCCAGAACCAAAGCCCTGTTTTCTACTAGCACCATAGCAGTCGCAGCGCCCCAACGCCACGCGGAGGATCACATACAACGATGCCATCGCCCACCACCGTGTCTGAACCCATCCCCACCTACCCGGAGCGGAAGCCGTGATCCGTGTTGGCCCAGATCAGGTCCTCCTGAGCACGAACCCTAGACCCAATCCACCACCATCGTGCGAGTATCTTGTGCGATGCCGAATCGAACTTAGGAGAAGGGAGCACACCACTACCGCCACCCGCATCTCGTTGCCAAACACCAACCGCCACCGTCGGAGCCACCGCGGCCACGCCATCAACTGGCGCAACTCCCAAAAGTTGTCATAATTGGATCAGGGCACTCCGCTGCCTTGGATAGTCGAGCGACGAAGGGTAGGAGGGAAAAGTTCGACTTGAACCACCTTTGCAAGTATGGAAGCCGCAACTGTCCATGTCTCCCCCAGCTCGGTTTGGATGGTCACCCATGGCGGATGGTCCACGGCGGCCGATGCCTTGCCCATGACATATGGATCAATGACAGATGAGCAGGTTGCCGTGTAGCCCCCACAACACCCATCTAACCAGTAAGCTTCCGCGACCCTTTCCAGAGGGCGTCGGAGGCCTCATTGCAGCGTCCCGAAGGTGCACTCACGCCGTCGGACTGTTCACCGCCGATGCAGATGCTTGGAGTGGAGGACGCTTGTCGTCGACGGCTATATATGCACATGCATAACGATCAGAGCATTTTACAAAGCAAGCTCGTGTGTACAGTAGAAGATTGCGTAGGCCGACAAGTCAATTCAGTTTTAGATTGGCTAGTCGGAGGCTAGGTTTGTTTTTTTAGCAAAGGTCACAGAGGCTAGGTGGATTCTAGCCTATGATGAACAGTATGGATCTAGCCCATTTTAGTTTTAAATATTCAAGGCTCCGACGCTTCTTAAGGAACTCCTAGACCCGCTAATCAAATTCGTGTTACAAGACATGGTACAGATCTCTAGGCCATGTCTTTACAGAGACGGTCAGGATAAGAGGGTGCCTAGGCACCCCGGATCTTGAAAAGGCATTCTCCTACCTAAAATGCTTCGATTCACACACACACACCATCTTTGATTCACACATTTCCATCTACAAGTATGATCTTAAGAATGAGAAAGAAGAGAGGATCTCTGGAGCCATAAACTACCTAGGTGATGTCTTCCTATATGGTGCTGACCCTCCTTTTACAATCATTCAGCTCCTCTCTAGCTACACCAATAATGCATGGGGTTCTGAATTAGAAGATGAGAAAAGCCTTGAAGGGCTCCCTGATATCACTCCGGACGCGAACGCTTCTAGAATGTAAGAATAATCTCTTTGCTATGGAGATGGACATGTCGCGATTGCTTCTTAGCCTACTATGAAAAATGAGACTAATTAATTGTCTTCAGGGATCAGATACTAGATCAAGCAGTAGGACATGTTTATTTGGTGTAACTTTGGCCATGTCCTTCCTCTTCCAATTATAAGTGGGGTGTGCAGGAACACTCATCAGATGTTAACTTTGCATGGTGAGGCAGATAGCGGGCCTCGTCACCGTGTCCTCGGCCATGCCGGCAGGGGTGTGGTCTTGTGGCTTTCTAGGGCGATGCGAGCCCTGCGGTGTGGGCCCCCCAAGTCGACCTAACGCCTGAAACTACCGGCAGGTGTTCAAACTTCAGAAGCCACGTGCAGGTTTGTTCAATATTCAGACTGTCTTTAGAGGAATTATTCAGAACGTTCAGAACAGGGCAAGCAGAGTAAAGCAGATATTTTTTGAAAGCAAGGCAGAGTAAGGGCGAAAAGGAACGACCAAGATGCAAGACTGCAATCTTGCGATTACCGAAAAGGCATTGTCTTGTCTTCGTCTACAGACTAAATAATTGGACGGTCCAAGGCCGCCCACACTGCAGGAGAACGCGTCGCAAGCAACTACTTGCTGCCCCGCTTTTGGTCACTACGGCACCAACTTGATAGGTAAGGCCAATGTTGGAACGGCCACTGCCTCGCCTCAGCTCTCCTCTTCCTCTCACTCCGCTCACTCCGGCTTGCCGTGGCTCGATCAGAAAGAGAGGAAGAAGAAGTTCAAAGAAATGGCGGACACTGAGATTTTTCAGCGCACGAACGCTTTTCTTTCTCCTCGAGCACGAACTCGAAGTTGTCACTAAGCTACAGGAGGGAACCAGGGTTTTATACCTGCGAGCACCGGCGTGCCAGGCCTCGCCTGGCACCCACTCGCCCACCCACTTCCCCACGTCCTCCGCGCTCTGGCCGCGTCCACGCACCGCGCCCGTACGCGATCGCCACGGTCTCCCAGCGTGCCCGATGCGGTCTACCCCTCCTTCTTGCTCGCTAACCACCCGGCATGGCCCCGCGCACACACGCGCCGGCTCACGCACCCACACACGCACACACGCACACACTACTCGCCGCGGACCCGACGCGCCCGACCCGGCCAGCTCGCGCCCATACACGCGCTGGTCGTGTCCGGTGCATCGCCCCGGCTTATTCACCCAACAACCAACTCTGCGCACGACCTCTTCTTGTTGGAGTGCGTCTTTTTGAGGCAAAACGAACGGCCCAACGCGCGGGCGGAAACGAACTTATGTCTGTTTTCTGTTTGCTTTCGACCCATCCCGACCTAAGTTTAAGTCGTCTTTGAGGTGAAACGGACAGCGCGTGGACGGCCTAGACGCGCGCGGTTGTCCTTCCCTGCCCGCTTGTTGGTTGTCCTTCCTTTTTTCTACCCCCCGCCCCCCATCCACCACCCGAGCGCTCCAGCCACCCTAGTCCCTCGCCGCCATTGCCGCTGTGTAGCTAGGACGCACGCTCGCCTCAGCCCCCTTTCCCTCGACGCCACTGAGCTACCCAACCACGGCCACCTGATTTGCGCTCCCGGCGGTCGGATTTGGAGCAGATCCGGTCGGGCGTGAGATCGCCCAGCTATGGGAGGCCGCGTCGTGCCATGGACTGGCTGGGCACCGGGCCGGAT
The DNA here is from genome assembly GCA_902687465.1 of Secale cereale. NCBI lineage: Eukaryota > Viridiplantae > Streptophyta > Magnoliopsida > Poales > Poaceae > Secale > Secale cereale. The sequence goes on from LR738714.1 coordinate 757,526,879, forward strand.
GGCCTCGACAAGGCCGCATACAGGTAGTGAGTTCGGCTCTAGCCGCTCGGATCTACACAGTCGGCGGTTCGCCGACAGATAAGAGAGCGGCCGTCGGCCGGGCTCGGTGCTGGCCCAAAGACTCGTCGGCACATTGTTGCCGGTCATAAAGTATGACGACTGCCCGAATAAAGTCTTGCACCTCGTGTCTTTTTTTGAGAAGGAGGATGACCCCCGCCCCCTGCATCTGGCAGATTCATGCAGCCACTTTATTGATTATTCTCGAGGAGCTTACAAAGTATTACAACAATATGCCTGAATCCGCCATCTTGGCAACATCTGCTGCTACTCTTATCCATATGATGAAGGGGTGCAAGCTGGGCCAAATACCCAGACCTCTCACCAAATCATATCATCAAAATCCGGGAGCCCCAGCCGAGCCACATACCGAGTCTAGGGCACAAACCGGTCTGACGCACTCACATGTGTCGTTGCCGCCATCTTCCACAGGTCCATCTTTAGAGCCAATATTGAGGCTTGTACCTTGTCCGGCCTCTCTACCATCGACGCCACCATACGCCAGACAGCTACCTCCTCCTGCGCGAGTCCATCTCCGCGCATCGGACACCGAATCTCCACTGTGCCACGCCGCCGAGATCCGTCGTGATCAATGGGCAAGATGAAGGACCGCTGCTCCTCTTGTCCCCTCCTACCAGCACTTGCTCTAAAATGATACCCCCAGGAGGGAGAACGACACTGAAAACGCCGTCATCGTCCGATCCCGGAGACCTAGATCTGGAGTTTTCCCCGGAATCTCCCGATCAGGTTGACGTAACCTGCCACGACGATGCCTCGAGAAGGGAACGGTGTCCGAGACGCCACCAATGATCGCAGTCAGGCACGATTTTCACCGGAAGCCACATTGTCTCAATCTTGCGGCCGGTTGGAACTGAGCTGACCCTCGCCACGAAGACGTACGCCGTCGTCGGTATTCGGCGGAGATCATTCATCTCCTCACCGGTCCCTTCTCGTGCCGCCGGCCGGCAGAAGGCAACCTCGCGGCGGATCCGATCGGGGCATTGGATCTGCGGCCACCGTCGTCACCATCTCCGCAAAGATCAGCTAACCACGCTGGATGGGGCGCTGCCACCGCCGCCATCCAGCTCAGGGCCACCGCTCAACGCCGAAACATCCCGGATGGGTTTTCGTCAAGTGCTCAAACGACGGGGTATGTGCTACTTTAGTTTCAGTTGTGCTCTCGGATTCGACTAGTTGTACTAACTTTAATTTTTATTGTATAGAATGGATGCAACTTTTGGTATTGGGAAGAAGAATACATTCATATACTGATAGATCACAATTTAATAGATGTTCATGCACTTTTAGCTAGAATAGAGGCTAGGGATAACTAGTGCATTTGTTGCTAGAATAGAGGCTCGAAATGAGAGTAGATTTGAGGAAGCAATGTCTACTTCTTTAGACTCGAAGGAGAAAGAAGCATGCAAGATCGAGCCTCCGCAGATCAACAATGAATGCATCGAGAAGGCACTAACCCAATTGAAGGGAGCAGTTATGGAAGTTGAATATTTTCTAAAATGTCTTCTTGTGGTCTTGTTTTCTTTGGGATTGCTATTCTAGTCAAAATTTGACGATGTACTTTCATGTATCATGTATCAAAAATCAATGATGAAAATAAAAGATTTATGCTTAAAGATAAATGCATGCGGACAGAATGCGGCCGAAATGCGTCCACGCGTTGGGCACACGGCCACCGCATCCTACAATAGACCCGGACACGACCCCATTGCTCTACCCAAACGAGCAAAATCCGGGCAAAACGGACGTCCAGATCGGGTCGTGCGCTGGAGTTGGCCTAAGGGAGGGTCTCTTGGTCGAATGAAAGACGATGGCAAGATCCAGCCTTCATCGTAGATATCTCGCAAATTAAACGCATTAACTTACGCATCAAGAGCGCTCGCTCGCGCTATCCACCTCGCGCTATCCACCTCGCGCTATCCACCTGTACTTTTACTGCGCTGGCTGCGCTAGGATAAATCGTTGGTAGGTCATCTTCTCACACACATCGTTATTTTTCTCTCCCTCTCTCAGGCTGGTTGAAATGGAGAGTATCATATATGAGTATCATGCATATGATACTAGTATATGATACTACGTTCGTAATGCATAGTATCATATGTTGGTATCATAGAGTACTATATTTATTACCATGCATGACACAATGTAGCACATCATTTAATATGATACGGTATCATGATATGATACTCAAGCCTCTCTTTCTTCATTTAATTCTATGCCACCTCATCAAAATGGCTTAGTTGGCATGCATGATACTACCTACGATACTTCCATTACGGGCAGCCTCATTTTTCTCCCCAGCCTAGGGTTGGAGCCGCCGCCGCACCCAATCCCGCCCCATCAATCCGTCAGCGCTGCCAGTGGAGGATGGCCCCGCTTCTCCTGTGACTCTTCTCTTGCCCTGCTCCATCCCGATCAGCGCCGCCGCCACCCCTTTTCTCTCATCTACGGGCGACCATCACCGGTGAGGTCAGATGTTATCTCCCCGCCAGAACGATAGCGGCAGATGAGGAGGAAGGAAGCGGCGGCCGTCGGCCCCAACCCGCTACTCATCTACGGGTCTTAGGCAAGCCATCCCCTGATATTCTCTCTATCCAGTCGCCTACCATGGTTCTTCCCCCTTTTTTTTTTTTGCAATAGCCAATTGTTCTTCCTCAACTCAGGGCAGGATGGACCTACAGATCCATCAAGGTAACTAAACAGGTGGTGTTCACAAATCGGTGCAGTATGATGTAAGATCGATTATGAGGGTTGTGATTCATCATTCACAAGCATGTGTGTATGTATGAGGGCATCTGCAACATCTCAGTCTACTATTTTCCATCTCTGAACCACACATAAAGAATTTGGATATTTAACCTTTTGTTACGCTGTTGCCTGCATATTTTGTGTTGAGATGCTCTAACTGGAGAGAGGTTACACTCGACTTTTCAGCTTGTCTAAAACTTTGCTTCTCTAGCCATCTCTGAAATTGAGGGTATGTGTGTGCAAATACTGAAAAATTCATGTGTGTGTGCCTCCAGGCTACTGGTTGTATGGTTCATACCTTTTAATTCAGTTTCTGGGATATAGTTGACATTTTAAATATACTAGACATTTTTTTGCAAAATGATATTTTGAATATAGCACGCTATATCTTATATAGTATTTGAAGAAGGGCCTCACTATTTTTGATAGCACACTATTTTTTACATAGTTCATGATACATCTATGGAGTAGCAATACATTCAGTTGTAATTATTTTTGATACTTCGCCAAATGCGGTAAACCACAATAATGATAGTACCTTAAAAGAATCCTACTGGGAGATCAAAGGAAAGGGCACTTCTGCTCCTTTTTATCTACAGATGCAATCTTGATTGTAACGGTCAAGGGAGTTAGTGTGGGAATCACTTCCAGGTTATCTCATGTTATCGCTTACATAACAAGTGTGTCCAATTTTGCATATGGTTATAGTTAACCTTCAGTTTTGATTTCAGAGTCCGATGGTGGTTGCAATCCTGTCAAATGTTTCATATGACTGTTATAACTATGCCTTTATGCATCAGGTTACTAATCCACATTTCTTTTGTTTTGTGCAGTTGATGTATTGCAGATTTTTGCTCATCTGATTTCTATGCTGACACAACTTATGGACGGTATGTGAAAGATGTTTAATCTACCAATTCTGTTGCGAAATGATCCGACATGATGATGCACAACTATGTTATCCAACTACAATTGTAGGCAAGCACTGCTGCCCCTCTTTGTGCTCATATGTGTTCTCTGTGAGCCAGGTTAGTGTGAAGTAAGCAGATAATTTTATAGGAATGCCTACTACATTCTGTTCAAAGGTTGCATAAAAGTTAATTGTGTCAAGATGATAAGGATCTAATAGGCACCCTCTTTCATATTATTTTCTGCTATGATATATCCGGTGTCAATCTAAACATGTTTCTGAAGTCAATAACCATATCTTAGTTTTTTTTACAGTAGTCACCTGCTTCTTATCTTCCTAAGTGTTCTTGCGTCTGAACCGAGTGAATTGCAAAAAACATCGACATTGAAGGCTAGGTTTGCAGGAACCACAAGTCTACGAAATTGTGCCCAAAACAACTAATTTTTTGTCTAAACTTTTGCGAAAAACACTAGTCGCTCGGTTTGGTTGTTTTAAATCAGATTATGACATGCGGGTCCCGCAAATGATGACATGGCGTAATTGTTCGAGCTAAACGACATTAAGACTTTTTTTTTTAAATAAAAGAACCCCTTACTTTCCTTGAAAATAACACACCACTGTCTCAAAAAAAAAGAGGAAAAAACAAGAAACAGTCCCGCGCGGGCCGGCCCCAACCTTGGCTCCGCCGCCGGCAAACATGCCCTCCCGGCGCCGCCCCTGCCTCCCCAGGTCGCCGCTGTCGTCCCCAACGCCGGATCCGGGCACATCGGCCTCCACTACCCCTGCCCGGCACCGGATCCGGCGGGACTGCCCCCGTTGCGAGCTGACCCGCCGCATGACCGCGTGGCCGGCTCCGATACTGATCGCACCCCTGCGCGGCCGACACGGCTGCTGCTTGTGTCTGTGCGCGGCCGGCGCTTCCGCTGCTCGTGCTCGTGCGCAGCCAGCACGACTGCTGCTTGTGTCCGTGCGCGGCCGGCGCTGCCTCTGCTCGCGCCCCTGCTCGGCCGACGCGGCCGCTGCTTGTGTCTGTGCGCCGCCGACGTGGCTGCTGCTTCTGTTTGTGCGCATCCAGCGTGGTTGTTGCTTGCGTCCCTGCGTGGCCGGAGTGGCTGCTGCATGCCAGCGCGACCGCTGCTCCCACCCCTGCGCGGCCGGCGTGGCTGCAACGTGCCGGCGCCGCCGCTGCTTGCGCCTCCGAGCGGCCAGCGTTGCAGGCGCGGCCGGCGTGGCTGCTGCGTGCCGGCGCCGCCGCCGCTTGCTCCTCTGAGCGGCTGGCGCAACTGCTGCTTGTTGCCGTAGCGGTAGGCGCCGGAAGAGCATCCGATTGCTTTTTGTGTTTTTAAACAAGGATGTCCTTGTAAAATTGCAGGGACCGTTTCGTGAATCTTTAAAAATCTCCCATCTAACGACGTTTGACGCCATGCAACGGCTCGGATGGATGAACAGTGCCGCCACGTCATCATTTTCGATCCCCACGTGTCATAATATGACTTAAAACGACCAAACCGAGCGACTAGTGTTTTTTGCAAAAGTTTAGACAAAAAATTAGTGGTTTTGGGCACAATTACGTTAGACTTGTGGTTCCTGCAAACCTAGCCTTCAATGTCGATGTTTTTTGCAATTCACTCCTCTGAACCCACTCCCTGTCATGATGTACTGGTATGCTCATTTTACATTATTTGTGTTATTTGGATGTGCAATGTTTTAGTTTTCTACAAGTTTTCGTCATACTTAAACTATGGATTTGAACTGCATCGCCAACTTTGGTTCGATTGACACGACAGCGCCAAATCTTCACCGAAACATAGCGGCTTCGTCAGGCACCCGCCGACATGGTGGCACATCGTTGGGCCACCAAGTTGAGTCCCCGCAGATCCGATCAGGTACTCACCCCCCTGGTCTGACTTATAACAAACACAACTTTTAGGCTTACCATATCAACAAATACGCATCTGATCAATTTTCCTTCCAATTTGACTCTGCTTGTTTTGAGTCTCTTTCTGTGTTTCTTCTCTGTTTGTTCTGAGTCGTTTTCTGTGTTTCTTCTAAAGCAGGCCAGGCGGTCCCCACGGCCATGGTTTGTACTTAACTCATGCCACTTTTCTTTTGGAGAGCTCCCTTTTATTCTTCGTTGATAAGTAGAAATCTCAAGGTTGCCGCAGTCTATGTTTTGAAAAATGCATCAGGCAGAGCCCTCAATGATAAGGACAATAATGCTCAAAGATTTGTTGTGGGTTCTGCAACCTATTTATTTTCCGCTTTTCAATTATGTTTTCTGTCATTTACTTTTAGACTCATTCTCATTCTCTATCTAAATATGTAGTCACAATGAATTCAGATTTGTTCTCCGGGGTGATTGTCCTGATGAATTTGATGTCGAGAGTGTCTGTTCTATTGGAAAAAATGTGACGCCCGAAGACCGACGTCCCAGAAGATTCCAGAAGATTCCAGATGTTCCGGGTTCTTCCGTGTGTGTCTTTGTGCTTGCGTTATTTATTTTTGCATTGCATCATGTCATCATGCCATCATGTCATATTTTATGTTTTGCATCTCAACCTAAATAAATTGTGTGGACCTTCGGTCCATTTAAATCGAGGGAAGGTGACTTCTCTTTATAACATATGAAAGCCTCCCAATATTTTTAGGGAGCTATATTAATAAATATTCCATTTGTTCGGAATTAACCCAACACACTTGCATTATTCCCCATGCCTTTTTCACTCCAAGTTTCACCGTCAAACCTTGCCAACAATTCTTATCCATTTTATCGAGGCCCCTCCAAAAATCCGAACATTTTTGGGCTCTTCTAAATCATAGTCTTTGTTCACACCATTTGAAATAAATTCAAAGGAATTTGAATTTATTTTCCATTTATGCCCCTTTTCTATTTTTCTGGGAACCAACGCAATTTTACGAGTCCAGGAATAATAGCCTCTTGTCCAAATTCTCTTGCAACCCTTCCTTTCTTCTTTTCTTTTCCGGGCTAATTTTTTTCTGTATTTGGTAATGGCAAAAACCTGCAGAAGACAGCCGGCGGCCAGCTCCTAGGCCCAACTCCCGCAGCCATCTGGCCTCCTTTTTTCCCAGCCGCACCTACTGGCCTCCCTGGCCCATTTTCTCCTCACCGCAGGCCCAATAGGCCTAGGCCCAGCCTGCCTCCAGCGCTCCCTAACCCTAACTCCCGACCCACTCGCTCCCAACTCCCTCAGCTTCCGCCACCCTTCGCTCGCGCAGCGCCCCGTTCCCCCGATTCTTCCTCTCTCGCTCGCGAAACCCGCTCGTCCCGCATTGACCGCTCCCTCCTCCCATCGCTCACCCCATCGCCTCTGCCCCGATTCCCTTGCAGCCCGCCTCTTCGCCGATCCCACCGCGCCTGGCGCCCCGCGGGCCACCGCCGACGCGCCAGCCAGGACAGCGCCTGGCTCCTCCTCTCCAGCGCCCCGAGCGCCCCCTCCTCCTCTGGCAGAGTGCCGCGGCCCCGAGCGCCCGTCTCCAGCCCCGCCGCGCAACAAGGCCGCTCCTCCAGCGACCCGTGCCTCCCTCCGGCTGCCCCGAGCGGTGGTCTCCTCTCCTCGACCCCAGGGCCGCAGCCGAGCCGCCCTGCCTCGGCCAGGAGGCCGGACCGCACCTCTCCTCCCGCGCTGTGGCTTGCGCGCCCCAGGCCGGCGCTGCCCCTGCCTCCGTCTCCCTCCAGGTCGCCAGCCGCCCTTCCTCCGCGTCGCTCGCCAAGCGCCAAGACCCCAGCGACGTTCTCCGTCCTCCAGCGAGCCCTGCAGCACCGTGCTGCGCCATGGCGCCCTCGTCGTCCCCGTGGCCGCAGCTCCTCGGTTCCCCTCCTCTGCAGCGCCAAGACCTGCTGCTGTTTTTTTTGTTTTCGCCAAGTGCACGAGGACCCCAAGTTTCGTCAAGTACCACTACGAGACCGCAAGTACCTCTACGTCGCAAGAACCGAGACCGGCGAGTGCGAAGACCCTCAAGTTCGTCTACGTTGTCGAGACCGAGACCCTCAAGTACCCCCGGACGCCAAGTACCTCGTTGACAAGTACCACTACCGTCTCGGAGACGCACCAAGTACCCCTACCGTCGGCCCGTGTACCTCTACGGAACGTGTACGACTCCGAAACGAAAACGACTACACGTGACGACGAACGCCAAGTACCACCACGTCCGACGATGCGACAAGTACCCCTCCGATGACAAGTACATCTACGAACGGGAACAACTACACGACGTCGCAAGTACCACGACACGTAACGTGAACGTCTACCGTCGCCGAAGACCCGTGAATAACTACTTCCTCTTCGGCCGTGTACCACTACTTCCTCTACGAGTTGCGAGAACGACTACCTCCACTACGTCCCTCTACGAACTCGAACCCCTCCGAGAACGTTTGTCACGAAGGTATAACCCCGAGACGATGACCCATGTGATGCTTGTTGTGGTTGTATGAGATGTTTCTCTTGTGTGCTCCGTGCCCGTTTCGACCTTTTGTCTTGTTCCTCGGTTGCCTCGTCATCGACTCGTGGGAACCCGGCAACGGGATCACCCCACCTTTCATCTCGTTTGACTCGCTCGCCACCTTTCTTTTGCTTCGGACTCTCAACGAGTTACCGAAACCGAGATGTTGCGTTGCATCATTTTCGGATCGTTGCCGTGGCACCCTTTCCTTCCACCACGGTGACAAATATTTCATATCTTCTTCATGTCAACCTTTTAATAAAAATTGCATAAACTTGATCATGTCATCCGCATCATGTTAACAACATTATATGTTTAATTGTTGTTGCTTAAATATTGCTAAACATGCTTATGGGGATTTTTCCCGAAATTGTTGTTGTTATCTTCCGGCCTCATTTAAAATGCCTAAATAGTGTAGTTTTATTATGCTTCACCTCTTGCCATGTTAAAAACATTTAACCTTGTCTTGTAAATAATCGAGAGTCAATTAAATAATTATAATGTGGTGTTTCGTCAATATGCAACTCGTTGCATATTGAGCTCCACTTAACTTGTAGTATTGTTTGTGCACTTTGCCATGCCATGCATAATTAAACTGGACATGCATCATATTTGGATGTGCATCGTATGCCATGTTTGTGTTTGTGTGTTTACCGTGTTGTTTGCTTCTTTCCGGTTGCTTCTCTTGTTAGCTTCGGTTTCGTTCCGGAGTTGTGAGGCTTCTTCTTCGTCTTCTTCATGGACCCGTTCTTCTCCCTTGCGGAATCCCAGGCAAGATGATCATACCCTTGGATACCTTTACTACCATTGCCATGCTTAGTTGTCTCGATGCTATCGTTACATGTCGTGCTACCCATCTTTTATGTCAGCCTCTCCTTGTTGCCATGAAACCTCTAACCTTGACACCTTCCTAGCAAAACCACTGTTTGGCTATGTTACCCGCTTGCTCAGCCCCGCTTGCTCAGCCCCTCTTATAGCGTTGTTAGTTGCAGGTGAAGATGAAGTTTGTTCCAGGAGGGAACTTGTTGCTGTTATATCACAATATCTATTATTATATATTAACACACCTATATACTGGGCATGGGTGGAAGGCTTGGCCTTTTGCTCGATGTTTTGTTCCACTCATGCCACCTTGGGCGCCGATAAACCGGCATTATGTTCCTTGATTTTGCGTTCCTTACACGATGGGTGGATGGGGACCCCTTGACAGTTCGACTTTGAATAAAACTCCTCTAGCAAGGCCCAACATTGGTTTTAATTTGCCTCATAATAACAACTTAATTAAAGAATTAAATTTGCATAGGGGGTCGCGTCCCCGAGGATTCTTAATTCTACATAGCAGGGGGGGCCAGTGCTGATGGTGTTGGTCCCAAACGAGCAGACTGCGGGGCCGCCTTGGGGAAACCCGAGGTATCTGGTATAACCTGTAGGATGTCTCATCCGGACGTGTCCTGAGACGAGATACGCGCGGCTACTATCAGGGTGTCGGCACGCCGGGAGGTCTTGCTGGACTTGTTTTACCATTGTCAAAATGTCTTGTGCTACCGGGATACCGAGCCTGATCGGATTTTCCCTAAGATAAGGGATGATGATATTATATTTATCACTTCAGCTAATCGTGAGAGCTTGTGATGGGCTAAGTTGGGACACCCCTGCAGGGCTATGATCTTTCGAAAGCCGTGCCCGCGGTTATGTGGCAGATTGGAATTTGTTAATGTCCGGTTGTAGAAAACTTGACAGAGGATCCGAAGTAAAACACACAACTGTGTGAGTAACCGTGACGGTCTCTTTTCACTTTGAGAAGAGAACACGGTGGGGTTATGTTTGACTCGTATGTAGTTCAGGATCTTTAGCGATCACCTTTTTGCGACCGTTTGCGTAGATGCTCTTCTTATTCTTGTACTCGTAAGCTAGCCACCATATTATGCTTAGCCGCTGCTGCAACCTCACCACTTAACCTCTTCCAACCCATAAAGCTTTGCTAGTCTTGATACCCATGGTTATGGGATTGCTGAGTCCTCGTGGCTCACAGATACTACAACACCAGATGCAGGTTCAGCCGAGTATGAAGCAGGAGCTGGTTCAGAGCTTCACCGGGAGCTCGATGAAGAGAGTGGCCGTATGCTTGTGACGTTTCGACGATCAGTAGTGGTTTCTACTAGGATTCGATCCTGACCTATGGCTTTATGTTGTTTTGGTATCTTTCTTTTGGATCTTCGCCCGTAGTCGGGTTGTGATGTTTTGAATGATGTTTTGCTTATGTAATGTATTGTGTGAAGTGGCGAGTGTAAGCCAACTATCTCCTTTTGCAATTTAATCCCTCTTTTACATGGGTCGTGCGAAGATACCAAACTTGATATCATTCTAGGATGGGCTTATACCTTTAAGTCGTGCCTCGACACGTAGGAGGTATAGTCCCATCCTGGGCATTACAAGTTGGTATCAGAGCCTTCTCCGACCTAGAAGCCCCCACTGATTGATCGAATCGTTAACGGTTGAGTCTAGGCACACACTGAAAATGTTTTGAGTCCTATATATATATCGGAGAGTAGGATTTCTTTTGCTTCTCATCTCTTTTCATTTTGGTGAGGACTCCTGACGATTACTCTTGTCTCTTCTATTCTAAAAAATGCACCAATTTTTTTTAGGATCTCGCGAGTAATGTTTGGATTGTTCCGATGTCTTTGTGACGAGAACATTGTTCTCGATGCCTCCTGTCATTAGGGGTTGTGGCAGTGTCCCGGGGAGTTGAGCTCCGAGGTGTTGTCATCACAAATCCATCGCGGCAGTACTAGAATACTTAAGACGGCCGACATCAAAAACTTTCCTATGCGGTTAGTGGCAAGATAACCCCGACATCACCTAGTACTGGGGAGGTAGTTCGGGAGTATTGCCATAGCTTGTATAGTGGATGCGTTTCGAAGGTCCAAGGTAAACGGTTTCCGAGAACAACTGGTTATGTGTTGAAGGATGGATACAGCTGGATGTAGGTTTAGAGTTGATTGCGCGGTGCTTCCCCTGTATCCCCAACACCTGATTGCATAACTGGAAACTTTCGGAAATTAATAGGTGGGTTCATCCAGTAGTTCTAGGCATTCTTCCAACGGATGCACGATATGAAGTTTGGGGTTCTACATTGAGTGAAGTGGTTTTATGGGCTTGTTCCGATCAGGAGTTGCATCTTAAAGGGTCCTTGGCTATGCTGATCCGGGGATTGCAAAACCCTTTTGTAACACGTTCCATAAGCTTTCAGCACGAAGATGTCGAACGAAGCTTCTATCTTGTATTTGTTCTATCCGTTCCTTGTTCCTTTTGATTTACTTTTTGTTCTCCAAGTGGCTTCTCGACTAGCTGATGTACCCGCGGAATTTCATTCGTTCAATTCTCTGTTCGGATGATATTGTGAAGATTTTGTTGCAACATAATCTTCTTCATAAACATATATATCCTTTGTTTTGATTTGATTCTGGTATTCGAGTTGCTTCGATGTCAAATGTTGATTCCATACATTCCTAATCGGTATTCTCATACTTCTATGAGAGTGCTAGTCCTTCTTGATCATCGAGATGTCATGTTAATTCTTTTCCAACCGGTGCCCATTTTGTTCATCTCAAGTTGTCTTTGTTTTCCCCGCCCTCCCACCCTTTCTTCTTCTCGGAGCAAGAAATTCTCAGATGAAGTATCCATTTTATTAATGTGATGTTTCTTCATTCTTTTCCTTCAATGTTCTTATCCGGTGATTTATCATGAAGATGCTCAAGAGCCTCAAGTTCATCATTCTTTTGTTCTCAAATTCTGCCGGTGGATGTAATTCAAGAATTCGGTGTTGATCTTATCCTTTTTCCTCATTTCACAATGCTTTCTATTCCGGTGCACCAATTAATCATTCTCCTCTTGCTATTCATATCCGGAGTGCTGAATATTCATAATTCCATTCTTAATCCGTTCAAATTAGATTGAGGATTGTCATCTTATTCAAGCCATTTAATTCAACTGGTGCAATATCTTTCAAGCAACTTTTCCCAATGGTCATTTCTTTAGTGGGCCCTAACCCACAGGTCTTTTCCCAAGATCTTACCTGACTCTTCCAATTTTTTTTCTGGAGTGTACTCAAATTCTTTTCAAAGTGTGACGTAAGTGTGGGGACCCCGACTTAGAAGTCGAGATCACCGAATGCACGTGTACAGTGATCCCAGAGATCAATGCTCACTGAACACATAGAAGCTGAAATAACAAGAGTCTTACATCCATACAAATAGTCTTACACGAATTAAGGCCATTATGGCCAAGTCTTACATAGATAGAGCCTCACAGGCTGAATAGCAAATACTCAAATAGCGGAAGTCTTCGATAAAACGGGTAGAACCCGTGCCATCTGCCTTAACCCTACAGGCATTCTGACTGGGATAGCGTCCTAGTTCGCAGGGTCGTCTCCAAAGAACTCTTCCTCATAATCCTGCTCTTCCATGCCTGGCCAATTAAATAACCAGTGGCAAGCCAATGAGTACTTTGAATGTACTCGCAAGCAACCCATGATGTGGTCCAAGTAACAATGCAATTGAATAAAAATGCACGATCTAGCAGGAGGCTAGAACAATATGTTATCATCAAGCTTATGCATCAATAACCTCGTGTAACCATCGAGATCAGGTTACCGACATCAACATGAATATGATTCATCTCACTAAGTCAAGTCACCATCTTGACTCATCACACACACACGCATGTTTTCACAAACATTGGACGTAGCCCAAGAGCGGTTACCCAACTGTCCGTGACCGTGGACACGGCTATTCGAATAGTTTGACACTCTGCAGAGGTTGCGCACTTTACCCACAAGATCCGGGGAACTTCCGTGTCATCCACGACCCGCGGTACCTCAAGTACCCGGGGTAAGCACCCGGTCATTACCTTTCCTTAGACGACACTAACATAGAGTCCACTCGCTGGCACACGGCCTTGGGATACAAACAATAGATCACGGGACTTGCCCTAATTTCAATGTTCACGCGTACCCGAAGGGGCCAACGGTGTGTCCGGTGCCCTGTAAAAACAGTCATGGCCGTCTATCCAAGCACGACCCCGTCCCGGGAAAGACCTCAAGTCTTCCCGTCACTAGTAATGCGGGCACCATGCTAGTATCGACCTAAGTAATCAATAAAGCCCCGTCCCATAAGGGGTAGTGCGGTTGCACATGTATGGTTGGAATAACGGTCGCAACTTCAACCAATCCGTTTGAAAAACACACACACTTGCCTTGGCACACCACTTCGTCATCAAGTGGTCACCCAATCTCATTATCATCATCACCCTCGGGCATAAATGGCACCCGACGGGGTTTTATGCAAAGACTCCAACCATGGAGGTTCATATCTCACATGCATCACTTTTCATGTCTACTAACCATATGCAAGTCATCTAGCACATAGTAAGATCAAGACCATGTCATGCATCATATAAGCATAATGGCCACCTATTGCATGTTGTTTATCATATAGCAAGATCAAGGATAAAGCATGCATCATGTGGTGGTTCATCTAGGTTACCCTCGTAACCCTAATCATCATGTATCGGAAACAAACGGGTTCCGAGAACAAGTGTATCATGGTCAAAGGGCTGCTTGCCTGGATTGGCCTGGTCATCAAAGTCTTCTAGTCCTTCTCCTTCTTCTTCCACAGCAACTTCGTCAAATACGGGATCTATACGTCGCATAACAACCATGGAAAAATAAGAATACAAATGAAACAGAAAGACCAAAGTGCTCAGAAAAATGTCAACTCATTTTTGTAAAATACTAGAGAGTTTTCTAAGATGGGGAAAAATCTTAGTTGGAGTTTTGGAGTTACAGAATAGGACATATTGATTTTTGAAGAGGAGTTATACTGCTCAAATTTGAATTTAAATTTGAACAGTACAGAAAAGTTTCATGGATTTGAATGAAAGTAGTACCATTAAATAGGTTGGAATATTACAAGATTTTAGGAGTTGGAAATAATTAATTTGGATCAATATTCTTTTCTGCATAAATGTTTGAAACATTAACAGAAAAGAAAAAGAAAAAGGGTTCCTGTGCACTGGGCCAGAAGTGGCCACAGTGCACGGCCCAAACGGCTCGGCCTGGCCGCACGGAGCCAGCGCGCGCGCACGTCAGGTTTCAAACCTGACGGGCGGGGCCCGTGGGTCAGTGGCTCAGAGGAGGGGAGAGAGGTGGGAGGATGACAGGCGGGGCCCGCCTGTCATCCCTAACCCCGTGGTCACGGCGGCGGCGAGCTCACCGGCGACGACTCCGGCCACGGCGATGGCAACAGAGGCCAGGGACGGGTTCAGCGGCGTGTCGCGGTTGCAGTGGTGGTAGCGCGGCACGGCGGGGGGCCCTGGTTCGCCGGCGACGAGGTGCGACGGCGGAGGTTCGTCGGAGGTCAGCTGCAGCGGCCGTTTTCGACTACAAACAGAGGGGGAAAGAGAGGGGAAAGGGTCAGGGGTGTGCTGCGGTTCCGAAACGGGCGGAGGGAGGAGCAGGGGAGGCCTATACATCGAGATCGTCGGCGGCCCGTCGCGGCGGAGCTCCGGTCGATCCCGAGCACTGGGGGCTCCGGGGTTGAACTGAGGGTGCAGGAGGGACTAGAGGAGAGTGGTGAGGCTGGTGGTGGTGTTGGAAGGGGTCGGGGAGGCCTATTTATAGGGCCCCGACGAGGACCCGTGGTCCAGTGCGCCGGCGAGCTCCGGCTCGTTGCTACAGCGCACGGGAGGCTGCGGGAGTGAGTCAGGGGTGTTGCTGGACGAGTCCCACGCCCAGCTGAGGCAAGAGGAGGAGCGGGGGAGCAACAGGGAGGCGTGCGCGTGTGGAGCAGAAGATTGGCCGAAGCGGGCGGCCGGTGCGCGTGCGGCGACGCTCACTGGAGGGCGCAGGAGGAGGGGGGACAGCGCCGGTGACGTTGCGGACGTCGAGGCGCCTCGACTGGCGCGAGGGGGAGGCTCGAGGTGGTCGGGGACCAACGATTGGCCCGAGCCAGCGTGTGAGCCGCACTGTTCACGCGCTCTGGAGCGCGCGTATGGCTGGCATCAGCACGCTCTCGCCGGCTTGGTCCATTCCAGCGTGCCCAACAGTGTCTGGTGAGTAGAGGGAGTAGTAAAGAATTGCCCTAAGGCCTTGGATGCTCTGTTGTGTAGAGAGAGAGGGAGGGTGCTGGTAAAAATGGTGAAAGATGGGTGCACAGCAGGGTAAAGCTGGGGTTTCACCCCCCAATCATGGAGATGAGGTGCTGGGGGAGTTACTGGGGTTTGCTAGTAACCCCATGAGTCTGTGGTAAAGAGCTGAGGCCATGGAGAAAAGTGAAAGTGGTAAAAATAGAGGTTTTAAGATTTCTGCAGAAGGTGTTTGATCATGGTTTGATCAAGTAAATGAGGTCCAATTGACATGGCACTTTACAGGGCTGAAAGACATGAGAAAATAGGGTGCTTCACCAAATTTGGCCTCATTTGGAGAAACTAGCCAATGTAACTTTGGTGAACCCTAGAAATCAACAGAAATAGTTTCATCTTGATTGAGTCAAGCTAATCATCTCCCCTTGATGCACCACTTGGTGTAGCATCATCATTTGGGGTATTGATCATGCTCACAAAGTTGGAGGCTCCAGATAAAAAGTTGGTAATGTAAAGTTGTTCAAATTTGCATTTGAACAGAAAGGGTTTTGAGGTGATCTGATCAAGTTGCTCTATTCCAAATCTTGTGCCATTTGGTCTAGGTGCCTTATTAGGCTATCCTAGCATGTGCACCAAGTTTGAGAGCATTTGGACAAGTTTGGCAATGTAGAGTTGCTCAAACTTCAAATATGGACAGAATGGTTATGAAGGGGTTTGAGGAGGCTTCCTTGATCTCCAATGCATGAGGCCTTGCAAGATCATCAAATATGTCATATATGACATGGTAGAATTTCCCTGGAATTTTTGGAGAAAACTTCCTTTGTAAATATTTCAAAAGCTTGAAATATCCAGAAAGGGTTTTAGAGGGTTTAGCCCATTATTTTGAACATGACCAAGTGTTGAAACTCTTATATATGGACAATATATGTCCTCTGAGTCTCTCTGAATTTTGGCAAATATTTTTGAAATAGGTAAATAATTTTTCCCTATTAAAGACCATTTCTGGCCTTAAGAAAAAGCTTTTAAATAAAATAGGAAAATAATTTTTAAAATTATACCTTTGTGGTTTCTGGGAGTCCTATGACTACTAGGTCTCAAATAAACCTTTTGAAATAATTTTCTCACCCTTAATCAAGTACTTGCAGTGCAAACCTCAATTCAGGGGTTTTTGGAAAACTAAATTTATAAAATACTTTTTGCCAAATTAATTTTGTAAGAAAATACTATACTGCTATATAACACTTGTCATGATCATTGGGCAGGAGTTTTGAGTATGGAGATGTAATCTACAAGAGATCATAGTTGACTTTAATGAGCACAAGAAAAAGCAAATGCAGAAAAACTCAATTTCAAATAAAGGCCAAATGATGCTAAAAAATTTTGCTGGTCCAAATTTTCATGCTTCAAAGTTACAAATAACATGTTACAAAATGCATGGTGTGACAGACCTACCCCCCTTACAAGAATCTCGTCCCCGAGATTCCTAAACTAGGGCTTAAAAGAGGTCGGGAAACTCGGATCTAAGATAGTCTTCTCGTTCCCAGGTTGCTTCTGCTTCGGTGTGGTTGCTCCACTGGACCTTGAAGTACTTGATGGTACGGCTTCGCGTACGTCGTTCTGCTTCGTCCAGGATACGAATGGGCTTCTCGCGGTAGGTCAAATCAGGCTGCAGATCAATGGCTTGGTGATCCACATCCTTGTAGAGACTGGGCTTGTCTGGAACCTAGAGACATTTCCGGAGTTGTGACACATGGAACACATTGTGCACATCGGATAGCTCAGGTGGTAGTTCCAACTGATAAGCCACTTCTCCTCGTCGGTCGGTGATCTTGAAAGGGCCAATAAACCTTGGTGCGAGCTTCCCCTTGACATGGAAACGCTTGGTTCCCTTCAGAGGAGTCACCCGCAGGTACACATGATCTCCGACACGGAAACTCATGTCTCGGCGTCGAGTGTCAGCATAACTCTTCTGCCTTGACTTGGCTGCCTTTAGTCGCTCTCTGACTAGTTGGACTTGCTCTTCTGCTGCGCGGAGAATATCCGGTCCAAAGACTAGTCCTTCTCCAGTCTCTGACCAGTTGAGGGGTGTGCGACACTTGCGTCCGTACAACACCTCAAATGGTGCCATCTGAAGGCTTGACTGGTAACTGTTGTTATAGGAGAACTCGGCAAAAGGGAGACAGTCTTCCCACTTGGCTCCATATGCCAGGACACAGGCTCGGAGCATGTCTTCGAGAATCTGATTGACTCGCTCAGTTTGACCTCCAGTCTGTGGGTGGAAAGCTGTGCTGAAAGACAACTTGGTTCCCAAGGCTTCTTGGAATCTCTTCCAGAACCTGGAGGTGAACTGGGTTCCTCGATCTGACACAATCTCCTTGGGAACACCGTGAAGGCTTACGATTCGGTTGATATAGAGAGTTGCCAGCTGGTTGCCTGAGTAGGTAGTCTTGACAGGAATGAAATGAGCCACCTTGGTCAAATGATCGACTATGACCCAGATAGAGTCATGTCCTCTATTCGACCTTGGTAATCCAGTGACGAAGTCCATTCCGACTTTGTCCCACTTCCACTCAGGAACCTTGAGTGGTTGAAGCAGTCCAGCGGGTCGCTGATATTCAGCCTTGACCTTTTGGCACACATCACACATTGCAACATAGGTTGCAATCTCTCTCTTCATACCGTGCCACCAGAATCGTGCCTTCAAGTCTTGGTACATCTTGGTTCCTCCGGGGTGGATGGAATACGGGGTGTCGTGGGCTTCTTGCAGAATCAGCGTCTTCAACTCGGGGTTGTTTGGTACGCAGAGACGACCTTTGTACCAAACAATCCCGTGCTCGTCTTCAGAGAATCCTGGGGCCTTGCCCATCTTCATCTTCCTCTTGATACCTTCAATGCTTGCGTGTCCATCTTGAGCCTTCTTGACGTCGTCCATCAGGGTTGGTCTGACTTCCAAATGATCCAGAAATCCAGGGGTGACCAATTCCAAACTGAATTGTTCGATCTCCTTAAACAAGGCTGGCTGCCTTTCTTGAATAATGACATTCAAAGAGCAAGCCTTCCTGCTTAAGGCATCGGCCACCACGTTGGCCTTCCCAGGGTGATACTGAACACTGAGGTCATAATCCTTGATGAGTTCCAACCATCTCCGCTGCCTCATGTTCAACTCTTTTTGGGTGAAAATATACTTCAGACTTTTGTGGTCTGTGTAAATCTCACACCGTTTCCCTAGGAGGTAATGCCGCCATGTCTTCAAGGCATGAACTACTGCCGCTAGCTCAAGATCGTGAGTAGCGTAGTTCTCCTCATGAGGTCGTAGCTGCCTGGAGAGGTATGCTATGACGCGGCCTTCTTGCATTAGAACGCTTCCCAATCCGGTTCGAGAGGCATCACAATATATCACGAACTCCTTGTGAATATCAGGTGTTGCCAGAACTGGGGCGGTGGTCAATCTCTTCTTGAGCTCTTGGAAGCTCTCTTCGCATTTTGGCGTCCACTCGAACTTCTAGTCCTTCTTGAGGAGCTGAGTCATTGGTCGTGCAATGCTAGAGAATCCTTCCACGAACTTGCGGTAATAGCCCGCCAATCCGAGGAAGCTTCTGACTTCCTTGACGGTCGTTGGAGATTGCCATTGGGTCACAGCTTCGATTTTTGCAGGATCAACTGATAATCCTTCTTCGGTCAAGACATGACCTAAGAATCCAACTTTGTGCAGCCAAAACTCACACTTGCTGAACTTGGCATACAGTTGGTGCTCACGAAGCTTATCTAGGACCATCCTCAGATGCTGCTCATGTTCTTCCTCCGACTTCGAGAACACAAGGATGTCATCAATGAAGACAACAATGAACTTGTCCAAATATTCCATGAAGACTTTATTCATGAGGTACATGAAGTAAGATGGGGCATTGGTTAACCCAAAAGACATGACCGTGCACTCGTACAGGCCATATCTGGTTACGAATGCCGTCTTCGGAATATCTTGGGGTCTGATCTTCAGCTGGTAATACCCAGATCTGTGGTCGATCTTGGAGAATACCTTGGCTCCGCTGAGTTGATCAAACAGATCTTCGATCTTGGGAAGTGGGTACTTGTTCTTGATTGTAACTTCATTGAGGGAACGATAGTCAATGCATAAGCGGATGGTACCGTCCCTCTTTGCCACAAACAGAACAGGAGATCCCCAAGGGGAGGCACTCGGGCGGATGAATCCTTTCCTTAGCTGCTCTTCTAGCTGCTTCTTCAACTCGGCTAATTCTTCCGTCCCCATTCTATAAGGCTTCTTATAGATGGGTCCTGCTCCGGGCACGAGCTCGATGATGAACTCAATGTCACGGTCAGGGGGCATTCCCGGTAGTTCATCCGGAAAGACATCAGGATACTCACATACCACCGGTACTTGGTCTAGCCCAACTTCAGACAGACAGTTGATTTTAGCGGCTTGAGCGGAAGAGGAGTTGGGGGCAAACTTGACTTCTACACCTTGGTCATTGGTCACAGTGACTGTCCGATTGGCACAGTCTAACAAGCCTTGGTGCTTGCTGAGCCAATTCATACCTAGGATCACATCCAAGCCTTGCGATCTCAGGACGATAAGGTCTGCTAGGAAGTCTACACCATTAATGGTAATACTGACTCCTTTACAGCCTATCTTGGCTCTCATCTCGGCTCCGGGGGTTTGTACCACCATAGGGTTATTCAGGGGTGTAGGGGTCATGCCACTTTTTAATGCAAATCTCTGAGTGACAAATGAATGCGTTGCTCCAGAATCAAACAAGACAGTTGCAGGTGCTGAGTTGACAAGGAACGTACCCAGCACGACGTCCGGGTCTTCCTGGGCTTCTTCAGCAGTGACGTGATTCACACGCCCCTTCCCATAGTTTGGCGGATTGCGAGGAGCTGGGTTCCTTGGTGGCACTCCACGGCCTTGTCCCTGGTTCTGCGCATTGGGGCGCGGGGCATCAGGCTTCTTGTTGGGGCACACCCTGGAGATGTGTCCGGGCTGACCACACCCAAAACAAGTGACTTGATTTGGAGTGCTGATCTTGTTGCCACCATTGGTATTGGGGTTGAAAGCTGGCCTGGGGTTGGCATACTGCTGAGGCTGAGGATTGGCACGAGGTGCAGGAGCTCTTGGCTGCTGATAGGTTGGCTTGGCCGGGGCTGACTACCACGGACGAGGCTTCTGGTTGCTGGAACTTCCCTTACTGATCAACTTGCGTTTGCGAGTGTCTTCCAAAGCACGCCGCTTGTCTTCAAGCATAAGTGCCTTGTTCACCAGGTCAGGGAAAGACGGGCAGTCGCACACGACAAGCGAATATTGCAGAGTCTGATTAAGGCCTTCCATGAAGCGCTCCCTTTTGGCAGCATCAGTGCTGACATCCTCAGGGGCATACCTTGACAGAATACTGAACTTCTGCATGTACTCCTTGACAGTGCCAATTCCTTGCTTCAGGGCTCGGAACTCACGCTTTTTGATAGCCATGACTCCAGAAGGAATGTGGGCCTTGCGGAATTCTGCCTTGAAGTTAACCCAAGTGATGTCTTGTTCAGCATGCATGACCTTGAATCCATCCCACCAAGCTCTTGCGGTTCCCCCGAGGCAGTGGGCTGCATAAGCCACCTTCTCGCGGTCTTCGGTGCATCCGACTAGTTCCAGAATCTCCTCAATGGAACGGACCCAGTCATCAGCATCCAGGGGTTCAGCAGTCTCGATGAAGGTTGGCGGTGCATGCTTTTTGAACTCTGCCAACGTGGAACGTCCATTGCCATTCCCCGCCGGCTGGCGGTTGTTGGCGACAGCTTGAGCAATCAGCTGAAGAGCTGCAGTGTTGGCTTGGCGTTCCTCTCGGAAAGCTTGGAGAAGCTGAGCCATGTCCATGCTTGGAGGAGGTGGTGGTGGAGCTTGGTCGTTGGTTTGGTCGTGGTCTGCCTCTGGCTGAGAGGATGCTCCGGCTTCGGGCTGCTGGGTAGAGGTACTAGTACGAGTTACAACAGGCATCCTGTTGGAGCGGTAAAAGGTCTCATGACTCGGAAGAGGAAAAGCAAGATAGATAGGTGCCTAGTAAGGGGGTGGGTGTGACACTAAATCATGCAAGGGCCGAGAGGCCAAAACACATTCATTAAAAATCCAGATGGGTGTCGTAGTCGTTTACACCTTCCCGAGGGAAGAATACGACATACATCACAACAAAAGCAAATGCTAGATGGTTTCATATGAACCATACAAGGACTCGACTGCGCATAGGGGTTACACGACCTATCCTACCGTAGGGGTTACAACGGGCATATCCGAGTAGCGAATAATGCCTAAGCGGTGGAATGCTCGGTCGCGTATTCCGGCTCTTCTGGGTCTTCCTCCTTGTCTTCTGACTGAGCTCCCTTATCACTTGAGGGAGTGGGGGAGTGGAGGAGTTGGATGCGACGGTGCTTCGACGGTGGTGCAGGGAAAAGCTTGCGATATTCCCTTGCTGTCATCCGGCGTCGCCGAGGTGGTTCTTCACCCTTGGAAGACACATCCTCGGAGGGCCTTCCGCCTCGATATGCGATAGCGGATTGTCCAGAAGGTGCTCCTTCCTTCTTAATCCTGCTTGCCTTCTCTTGAGCTCGACGAAGAAGTGCCTTGGTCTTGTAAAGTTCTTCTCGAAGCTTCATTGATTCCGAGGCCAAGTCTTGTGCCAAGCTGTCGGCACATAGACTGAAGTAGGTCTGGAACCGAAGCGAGAGTCCATCCTTCAGTGGAGGGGCTAGTGCGCTGCTTTCTTCGTCACCTTCCTTTCGGTAAGGTAAGAAGCGAGTTGCCATCTTGGCTGCCATCTCCGGAAGAAGCTCGCGGAGACGGGTTAGTGCCTTGAGTGCAGCAGCCTCGGCAGCAAGTGGTAGAGTCGTCATCTGGGGTCCCTCGAAGAACCAACTTGTGGGAGGATCGTTTGCCTTCACAATCACTTCCACATGGTACTCCACCTAAGTATCGCTCACCCAATGCTCGTGGTAGGTGAGGATGGGTGCTCGGTGGAACTGACACTCCTGGAGGCTATCCTCGAGAAGCAGGGGAAACCCAGTGGTCAGGTGCTCTTCGGGAACAGCGGCCATCTACAAAGGTGGAATAGGAGGGGTTAATAAGCTGAGGAAATCTCAGGTTTAGAAAAGAAGAGAGGTTCAGAAGGTTTTGAAAAAGGGGTCTCAACTAACTAACGCCCATGCTAACTAAGGCTTCCTACAGTCAGGATGGCTCTGATACCAGCTCTGTGGGGACCCCGACTTAGAAGTCGAGATCACCGAATGCACGTGTACAGTGATCCCAGAGATCAATGCTCACTGAACACATAGAAGCTGAAATAACAAGAGTCTTACATCCATACAAATAGTCTTACACGAATTAAGGCCATTATGGCCAAGTCTTACATAGATAGAGCCTCACAGGCTGAATAGCAAATACTCAAATAGCGGAAGTCTTCGATAAAACGGGCAGAACCCGTGCCATCTGCCTTAACCCTACAGGCATTCTGACTGGGATAGCGTCCTAGTTCGCAGGGTCGTCT
Source organism: Secale cereale (assembly GCA_902687465.1). Lineage (NCBI taxonomy): Eukaryota > Viridiplantae > Streptophyta > Magnoliopsida > Poales > Poaceae > Secale > Secale cereale. The sequence continues at coordinate 757,549,754 of LR738714.1, forward strand.
CCAAAGAACTCTTCCTCATAATCCTGCTCTTCCATGCCTGGCCAATTAAATAACCAGTGGCAAGCCAATGAGTACTTTGAATGTACTCGCAAGCAACCCATGATGTGGTCCAAGTAACAATGCAATTGAATAAAAATGCACGATCTAGCAGGAGGCTAGAACAATATGTTATCATCAAGCTTATGCATCAATAACCTCGTGTAACCATCGAGATCAGGTTACCGACATCAACATGAATATGATTCATCTCACTGAGTAAAGTCACCATCTTGACTCATCACACACACACGCATGTTTTCACAAACATTGGACGTAGCCCAAGAGCGGTTACCCAACTGTCCGTGACCGTGGACACGGCTATTCGAATAGTTTGACACTCTGCAGAGGTTGCGCACTTTACCCACAAGATCCGGGGAACTTCCGTGTCATCCACGACCCGCGGTACCTCAAGTACCCGGGGTAAGCACCCGGTCATTACCTTTCCTTAGACGACACTAACATAGAGTCCACTCGCTGGCACACGGCCTTGGGGTACAAACAATAGATCACGGGACTTGCCCTAATTTCAATGTTCACGCGTACCCGAAGGGGCCAACGGTGTGTCCGGTGCCCTGTAAAAACAGTCATGGCCATCTATCCAAGCACGACCCCGTCCCGGGAAAGACCTCAAGTCTTCCCGTCACTAGTAATGCGGGCACCATGCTAGTATCGACCTAAGTAATCAATAAAGCCCCGTCCCATAAGGGGTAGTGCGGTTGCACATGTATGGTTGGAATAACGGTCGCAACTTCAACCAATCCGTTTGAAAAACACACACACTTGCCTTGGCACACCACTTCGTCATCAAGTGCTCACCCAATCTCATTATCATCATCACCCTCGGGCATAAATGGCACCCGACGGGGTTTTATGCAAAGACTCCAACCATGGAGGTTCATATCTCACATGCATCACTTTTCATGTCTACTAACCATACGCAAGTCATCTAGCACATAGTAAGATCAAGACCATGTCATGCATCATATAAGCATCATGGCCACCTATTGCATGTTGTTTATCATATAGCAAGATCAAGGATAAAGCATGCATCATGTGGTGGTTCATCTAGGTTACCCTCGTAACCCTAATCATCATGTATCGGAAACAAACGGGTTCCGAGAACAAGTGTATCATGGTCAAAGGGCTGCTTGCCTGGATTGGCCTGGTCTTCAAAGTCTTCTAGTCCTTCTCCTTCTTCTTCCATAGCAACTTCGTCAAATACGGGATCTATACGTCGCATAACAACCATGGAAAAATAAGAATACAAATAAAACAGAAAGACCAAAGTGCTCAGAAAAATGTCAACTCATTTTTGTAAAATACTAGAGAGTTTTCTAAGATGGGGAAAAATCTTAGTTGGAGTTTTGGAGTTACAGAATAGGACATATTGATTTTTGAACAGGAGTTATACTGCTCAAATTTGAATTTAAATTTGAACAGTACAGAAAAGTTTCATGGATTTGAATGAAAGTAGTACCATTAAATAGGTTGGAATATTACAAGATTTTAGGAGTTGGAAATAATTAATTTGGATCAATATTCTTTTCTGCATAAATGTTTGAAACATTAACAGAAAAGAAAAAGAAAAAGGGTTCCTGTGCACTGGGCCAGAAGTGGCCACAGTGCACGGCCCAAACGGCTCGGCCTGGCCGCACGGAGCCAGCGCGCGCGCACGTCAGGTTTCAAACCTGACGGGCGGGGCCCGTGGGTCAGTGGCTCAGAGGAGGGGAGAGAGGTGGGAGGATGACAGGCGGGGCCCGCCTGTCATCCCTAACCCCGTGGTCACGGCGGCGGCGAGCTCACCGGCGACGACTCCGGCCACGGCGATGGCAACAGAGGCCAGGGACGGGTTCAGTGGCGTGTCGCGGTTGCAGTGGTGGTAGCGCGGCACAGCGGGGGGCCCTCGTTCGCCGGCGACGAGGTGCGACGGCGGAGGTTCATCGGAGGTCAGCTGCAGCGGCCGTTTTCGACTGCAAATAGAGGGGGAAAGAGAGGGGAAAGGGTCAGGGGTGTGCTGCGGTTCCGAAACGGCCGGAGGGAGGAGCAGGGGAGGCCTGTACCTCGAGATCGCCGGTGGCCCGTCGCGGCGGAGCTCCGGTCGATCCCGAGCACTGGGGGCTCCGGGGTTGAACTGAGGGTGCAGGAGGGACTAGAGGAGAGTGGTGAGGCTGGTGGTGGTGTTGGAAGGGCTCGGGGAGGCCTATTTATAGGGCCCCGACGAGGACCCGTGGTCCAGTGCGCCGGCGAGCTCCGGCTCATCGCTACAGCGCACGGGAGGCTGCGGGAGTGAGTCAGGGGTGTTGCTGGACGAGTCCCACGCCCAGCTGAGGCAAGAGGAGGAGCGGGGGAGCAACAGGGAGGCGTGCGCGTGTGGAGCAGAAGATTGGCCAAAGCGGGCGGCCGGTGCGCGTGCGGCGACGCTCACTGGAGGGCGCAGGAGGAGGGGGGACAGCGCCGGTGACGTTGCGGACGTCGAGGCGCCTCGACTGGCGCGAGGGGGAGGCTCGAGGTGGTCGGGGACCAACGATTGGCCCGAGCCAGCGTGTGAGCCGCACTGTTCACGCGCTCTGGAGCGCGCGTATGGCTGGCATCAGCACGCTCTCGCCGGCTTGGTCCATTCCAGCGTGCCCAACAGTGTCTGGTGAGTAGAGGGAGTAGTAAAGAATTGCCCTAAGGCCTTGGATGCTCTGTGGTGTAGAGAGAGAGGGAGGGTGCTGGTAAAAATGGTGAAAGATGGGTGCACAACAGGGTAAAGCTGGGGTTTCACCCCCCAATCATGGAGATGAGGTGCTGGGGGAGTTACTGGGGTTTGCTAGTAACCCCATGAGTCTGTGGTAAAGAGCTGAGGCCATGGAGAAAAGTGAAGGTGGTAAAAATAGAGGTTTTAAGATTTCTGCAGAAGGTGTTTGATCATGGTTTGATCAAGTAAATGAGGTCCAATTGACATGGCACTTTACAGGGCTGAAAGACATGAGAAAATAGGGTGCTTCACCAAATTTGGCCTCATTTGGAGAAACTAGCCAATGTAACTTTGGTGAACCCTAGAAATCAACAGAAATAGTTTCATCTTGATTGAGTCAAGCTAATCATCTCCCCTTGATGCACCACTTGGTGTAGCATCATCATTTGGGGTATTGATCATGCTCACAAAGTTGGAGGCTCCAGATAAAAAGTTGGTAATGTAAAGTTGTTCAAATTTGCATTTGAACAGAAAGGGTTTTGAGGTGATCTGATCAAGTTGCTCTATTCCAAATCTTGTGCCATTTGGTCTAGGTGCCTTATTAGGCTATCCTAGCATGTGCACCAAGTTTGAGAGCATTTGGACAAGTTTGGCAATGTAGAGTTGCTCAAACTTCAAATATGGACAGAATGGTTATGAAGGGGTTTGAGGAGGTTTCCTTGATCTCCAATGCATGAGGCCTTGCAAGATCATCAAATATGTCATATATGACATGGTAGAATTTCCCTGGAATTTTTGGAGAAAACTTCCTTTGTAAATATTTCAAAAGCTTGAAATATCCAGAAAGGGTTTTAGAGGGTTTAGCCCATTATTTTGAACATGACCAAGTGTTGAAACTCTTATATATGGACAATATATGTCCTCTGAGTCTCTCTGAATTTTGGCAAATATTTTTGAAATAGGTAAATAATTTTTCCCTATTAAAGACCATTTCTGGCCTTAAGAAAAAGCTTTTAAATAAAATAGGAAAATAACTTTTAAAATTATACCTTTGTGGTTTCTGGGAGTCCTATGACTACTAGGTCTCAAATAAACCTTTTGAAATAATTTTCTCACCCTTAATCAAGTACTTGCAGTGCAAACCTCAATTCAGGGGTTTTTGGAAAACTAAATTTATAAAATACTTTTTGGCCAAATTAATTTTGTAAGAAAATACTATACTGCTATATAACACTTGTCATGATCATTGGGCAGGAGTTGTGAGTATGGAGATGAAATCTACAAGAGATCATAGTTGACTTTAATGAGCACAAGAAAAAGCAAATGCAGAAAAACTCAATTTCAAATAAAGGCCAAATGATGCTAAAAATTTTTGCTGGTCCAAATTTTCATGCTTCAAAGTTACAAATAACATGTTACAAAATGCAGGGTGTGACAGTAAGAATGATTTCCATCAGTCACATGCCTTCTCCAAGATTGTTTTCAATTATTTCCATCTTTAGCTCCACCTTCCATCTTTTTATTCTTCCGGAGTATCTCGAAATTATTCATGACATTTCTCGTCTTCATTCTCAACATTTGGAGACCGAAGAAGAGTTCCTCTTGAATCCTTATCCGTTCTTCCAAGATTCGTGGTTCTAGCTTCATGCCATCCTCATTATCGTTTTGATTGTGAGGAATTATTTTCATGCCATCCGAAGCTTTTCATAAATTCTTTTATTTGTGATCCTTCGAAGGCCATCATTTCAGAAGATTTCTTCGTTCTCAGTTTTCAACTTCGTTCTCCAAATATTCTTCATCGATGTCTCTTCGTTCGTCTCCATATTTTTACGGTGGTTCTTTCAAGATTACCCTTCCGTTGTTATCGTTTTAATTCATTCGTTCTTTTCATAATCCTACCGGTGGTTCGTTGAAGATTTACCCAAGCTTGTGCTAGATCTCTCTTTAATTCTTTGTAACGAGAATAAGTAGTATGCCAAATCCTTTGGTTGTCATCAATTTAAATTGGTGAAGGATATGCATAACATAAACCTTATTCTAGTTTCTTCCAAGAGGTTAATCCTTTTCCTTCGGAGTTTGTTCATCATGTCATATCCTTGGTTTCTAGTTCTCCATCTTGTTTTCCGGAGCTCCAAGTTATTTCAATTATATCATTTCAAAGCTCCATCTAATTCATCGCAGGCCTTGAATCTTATTCTTTTCATCTTTCACTCCTCATGCTTTCATTACCGGAGTTTTCTTGGTGGTTCATCATGTTTTAATTCATCCTTGAAGTCTTCATCAAGATTCTTGTTGGAGCTCAAGCATTCTTCATCATGCTTTCCAAGTGCAATTCTTTCCACCTTATTGTTTGAGATGGTGTTATGTCATTCTTGACAATTCCTTCATGTTTCAAGATTCACGAGTTATCAAGAATGAGATATTTAAAACCATCATTTCTTTTCTTTAGGAGATCCTTTCAACCCCTCATTTTTATCTCCTGGAGTTATCTTGGGTTGTGTTTCACCTAAAAGCTTTCCCTAAGGATTGTTGCTATTATGGTGCTTATAAATGACCCAAATTCTTCATTTATCATTCAGACGGAATAAGTTTTTCATCTCCTTGTTGATTTCAATCCAGGTAAATGTTTCCGTCAGTGGCTGGTTGTCACCTCTTAATTTTGAGATGTTTTCCATAAGCCCACAACGAGCTTATTCGTTTCGTTGTTGATTATTCCAACAACTCCGTTCAATCCCTCTTCGTAAGGATGCTCTTTCAAATTCAATTTTGAGAGAAGTTGTCATTTTCTTCTCCGTTCTTTCTTCCCAATGATCTTGCATCTATTCTTTCGTTCCGGAGGCTTTGTGATATTGCTCTCTTTAACCATTATCTCGTTTTTTTATCGAGATCATGTTCTTTCCGTTGCTTATCATTTAACCGGAGTGTTGTATTCTTCATTCAAGTTCTCTCATCTTTTCATGTTTTGCCTCTCTTTTCAACCGGAGTGCTGTCTGAATCCTTCTTAACCTTGTGCCATTCTTTTAATTGTTTCGGAGGCAATATGCTGTTGATTTCATCAAGTATCTTCCCATCTCCTTAAACTCATGTTAATTCCTTCCATTTTCAGACGAAGTGCTGTCCAAATTCTGTCATTCTTATTCCTTGGCTATACCATTGCGGTTTCATATTCTTTCCGTCCGTGAGCTCTTGTTTCATGCCTTTCACCTACAAGGTTCTCTTTGTGTTCCGTGTTCCTCCTTTTACCGGAGTGCTTTTAACTTCGTTCATCTCCGTTGCATTCTTCTTTCATTTTGTTCAACCTCTCAAGGTTTCTGGTTTCACTCGTCTGTCAAAGAAGCAACTTTGTTTTACCTCTTCCTCTTTCGTTTTTACCCGGTGCTATCTCTAGGATCTCGGGTCGAGATCCTCTGTTAGTGTGGGAGAGTTGTGACGCCCGAAGACCGACGTCCCAGAAGATTCCAGAAGATTCCAGATGTTCCGGGTTCTTCCGTGTGTGTCTTTGTGCTTGCGTTATTTATTTTTGCATTGCATCATGTCATCATGCCATCATGTCATATTTTATCTTTTGCATATCAACCTAAATAAATTGTGTGGACCTTCGGTCCATTTAAATCGAGGGAAGGTGACTTCTCTTTATAACATATGAAAGCCTCCCAATATTTTTAGGGAGCTATATTAATAAATATTCCATTTGTTCGGAATTAACCCAACACACTTGCATTATTCCCCATGCCTTTTTCACTCCAAGTTTCACCGTCAAACCCTGCCAACAATTCTTATCCATTTTATCGAGGCCCCTCCAAAAATCCGAACATTTTTGGGCTCTTCTAAATCATAGTCTTTGTTCACACCATTTGAAATAAATTCAAAGGAATTTGAATTTATTTTCCATTTATGCCCCATTTCTATTTTTCTGGGAACCAACGCAATTTTGCGAGTCCAGGAATAATAGCCTCTTGTCCAAATTCTCTTGGAACCCTTCCTTTCTTCTTTTCTTTTCCGGGCTAATTTTTTTTCTGTATTTGGTAATGGCAAAAACCTGCAGAAGACAGCCGGCGGCCAGCTCCTAGGCCCAACTCCCGCAGCCATCTGGCCTCCTTTTTTCCCAGCCGCACCTACTGGCCTCCCTGGCCCATTTTCTCCTCATCGCAGGCCCAATAGGCCTAGGCCCAGCCTTCCTCCAGCGCTCCCTAACCCTAACTCCCGACCCACTCGCTCCCAGCTCCCTCAGCCGCCGCCACCCTTCGCTCGCGCAGCGCCCCATTTCCCCCGATTCTTCCTCTCTCGCTCGCGAAACCCGCTCGTCCCGCATCGACCGCTCCCTCCTCCCATCGCTCACCCCTTCGCCTCTGCCCCGATTCCCTCGCGGCCCGCCTCTTCGCCGATCCCACCGCGCCTGGCGCCCCGCGGGCCACCGCCGACGCGCCAGCCAGGACAGCGCCTGGCTCCTCCTCTCCAGCGCCCCGAGCGCCCCCTCCTCCTCTGGCAGAGTGCCGCGGCCCCGAGCGCCCGTCTCCAGCCCCGCCGCGCAGTAAGGCCGCTCCTCCAGCGACCCGTGCCTCCCTCCGGCTGCCCCGAGCGGTGGTCTCCTCTCCTCGACCCCAGGGCCACAGCCGAGCCGCCCTGCCTCGGCCAGGAGGCCGGCCCGCACCTCTCCTCCCGCGCTGCGGCTTGCGCGCCCCAGGCCGGCGCTGCTCCTGCCTCCGTCTCCCTCCAGGTCACCAGCCGCCCTTCCTCCGCGTCGCTCGCCAAGCGCCAAGACCCCAGCGACGTTCTCCGTCCTCCAGCGAGCCCTGCAGCACCGTGCTGCGCCATGGCGCCCTCGTCGTCCCCGTGGCCGCAGCTCCTCGGTTCCCCTCCTCTGCAGCGCCAAGACCTGCTGCTGTTTTTTTTGTTTTCGCCAAGTGCACGAGGACCCCAAGTTTCGTCAAGTACCACTACGAGACCGCAAGTACCTCTACGTCGCAAGAACCGAGACCGGCGAGTGCGAAGACCCTCAAGTTCGTCTACGTTGTCGAGACCGAGACCCTCAAGTACCCTCGGACGCCAAGTACCTCGTCGACAAGTACCACTACCGTCTCGGACACGCACCAAGTACCCCTACCGTCGCCCCGTGTACCTCTACGGAACGTGTACGACTCCGAAACGAAAACGACTACACGTGACAACGAACGCCAAGTACCACCACGTCCGACGATGCGACAAGTACCCCTCCGATGACAAGTACATCTACGAACGGGAACAACTACACGACGTCGCAAGTACCACGGCACGTAACGTGAACGTCTACCGTCGCCGAAGACCCGTGAACAACTACTTCCTCTTCGGCCGTGTACCACTACTTCCTCTACGAGTTGCGAGAACGACTACCTCCACTACGTCCCTCTACGAACTCGAACACCTCCGAGAACGTTTGTCGCGAAGGTATAACCCCGAGACGATGACACGTGTGATGCTTGTTGTGGTTGTATGAGATGTTTCTCTTGTGTGCTCCGTGCCCGTTTCGACCTTTTGTCTTGTTCCTCGGTTGCCTCGTCACCGACTCGTGGGAACCCGACAACGGGATCACCCCACCTTTCATCTCGTTTGACTCGCTCGCCACCTTTCTTTTGCTCCGGACTCTCAACGAGTTACCGGAACCGAGATGTTGCGTTGCACCATTTTCGGATCGTTGCCGTGGCACCCTTTCCTTCCACCACGGTGACAAATACTTCATATCTTCTTCATGTCAACCTTTTAATAAAAATTGCGTAAACTTGATCATGTCATCCGCATCATGTTAACAACATTATATGTTTAATTGTTGTTGTTTAAATATTGCTAAACATACTTATGGGGATTTTTCCCGGAATTGTTGTTGTTATCTTCCGGCCTCATTTAAAATGCCTAAATAGTGTAGTTTTATTATGCTTCACCTCTTGCCATTTTAAAAACATTTAACCTTGTCTTGTAAATAATCGAGAGTCAATTAAATAATTATAATGTGGTGTTTCGTCAATATGCAACTCGTTGCATATTGAGCTCCACTTAACTTGTAGTATTGTTTGTGCGCTTTGCCATGCCATGCATAATTAAACTGGACATGCATCATATTTGGATGTGCATCGTATGCCATGTTTCTGTTTGTGTGTTTACCGTGTTGTTTGCTTCTTTCCGGTTGCTTCTCTTGTTAGCTTCGGTTTCGTTCCGGAGTTGTGAGGCTTCTTCTTCGTCTTCTTCATGGACCCGTTCTTCTCCCTTGCGGAATCCCAGGCAAGATGATCATACCCTTGGATACCTTTACTACCATTGCCATGCTTAGTTGTCTCGATGCTATCGTTACATGTCGCGCTACCCATCTTTTATGTCAGCCTCTCCTTGTTGCCATGAAACCTCTAACCTTGACACCTTCCTAGCAAAACCACTGTTTGGCTATGTTACCCGCTTGCTCAGCCCCTCTTATAGCGTTGTTAGTTGCAGGTGAAGATGAAGTTTGTTCCAGGAGGGAACTTGTTGCTGTTATATCACAATATCTATTATTATATATTAACACACCTATATACTGGGCATGGGTGGAAGGCTTGGCCTTTTGCTCGGTGTTTTGTTCCACTCATGCCACCTTAGGCGCCGATAAACCGGCATTATGTTCCTTGATTTTGCGTTCCTTACACGACGGGTGGATGGGGACCCCTTGACAGTTCGACTTTGAATAAAACTCCTCCAGCAAGGCCCAACATTGGTTTTAATTTGCCTCATAATAACAACTTAATTAAATAATTAAATTTGCATAGGGGGTCGCGTCCCCGAGGATTCTTAATTCTACATAGCAGGGGGGGCCAGTGCTGATGGTGTTGGTCCCAAACGAGCAGACTGCGGGGCCGCCTTGGGGAAACCCGAGGTATCTGGTATAACCTGTAGGATGTCTCATCCGGACGTGGCCTGAGACGAGATAAACGTGGCTACTATCAGGGTGTCGGCACGCCGGGAGGTCTTGCTGGACTTGTTTTACCATTGTCGAAATGTCTTGTGCTACCGGGATACCGAGCCTGATCAGATTTTCCCTAAGATAAGGGGTGATGATATTATATTTATCACTTCAGCTAATCGTGAGAGCTTGTGATGGGCTAAGTTGGGACACCCCTGCAGGGTTATGATCTTTCGAAAGCCGTGCCCGCGGTTATGTGGCAGATTGGAATTTGTTAATGTCCGGTTGTAGAAAACTTGACAGAGGATCCGAAGTAAAACACACAACTGTGTGAGTAACTGTGACTGTCTCTTTTCACTTTGAGAAGAGAACACGGTGGGGTTATGTTTGACTCGTATGTAGTTCAGGATCTTTAGTGATCACCTTTTTGCGACCGTTTGCGTAGATGCTCTTCTTATTCTTGTACTCGTAAGCTAGCCACCATATTGTGCTTAGCCGCTGCTGCAACCTCACCACTTTACCTCTTCCAACCCATAAAGCTTTGCTAGTCTTGATACCCATGGTTATGGGATTGCTGAGTCCTCGTGGCTCACAGATATGACAACACCAGATGCAGGTTCAGCCGAGTATGAAGCAGGAGCTGGTTCAGAGCTTCACCGGGAGCTCGATGAAGAGAGTGGCCGTATGCTTGTGACGTTTCGACGATCAGTAGTGGTTTCTACTAGGATTCGATCCTGACCTGTGGCTTTATGTTGTTTTGGTATCTTTCTTTTGGATCTTCGCCCGTAGTCGGGTTGTGATGTTTTGAATGATGTTTTGCTTATGTAATGTATTGTGTGAAGTGGCGAGTGTAAGCCAACTATCTCCTTTTGCAATTTAATCCCTCTTTTACATGGGTCGTGCGAAGATACCAAACTTGAGATCATTCTAGGATGGGCTTATACCTTTAAGTCGTGCCTCGACACGTAGTAGGTATAGTCCCATCCTGTGCATTACAAAAAAGGCCCCAGTTATTGGGAGGGTAAGTATGCTTATTGTTTTTCTGTAAAGCATTGTGCATTACAATGACCTTTAAGTGGTCCCAAGATTACCAGGCATGTCTTAATTTATTCAGGTGAAGGAGAAACACCGCTTCTAAATAATTCAAAGCTTCCTTCTTTTTTACTTGTGTTCTCAATTTTTATAGGCTATTTGCAGTTCCATCAGCTTCTCATAGAATCTGCAATCTTCAAATTCAACTTGTGTTATAGGCTTCAGTTCTTATAACATATGGTACTCGGTTGATCATCTTGTATTGTGTAAAGATGAAATGATGTACTAAATGCTATTATGTAGACCAGTTATGTATTGCATCTTAAATAAGAATCTTAGAAAAAATTGTTATGCTCGCAACAATCCAGAATTCTAGGTTTGGGATTATCTTAGGTTGCCGATGACTATAATGTGTTTAATGTGCAGGTAGAGATGGTACATAAGAACTGATTCAGCACTTCTGTTTTACAAATTAAGATAATAAGAGTGACTCTGAAGAAGTGAAGATGCAAGTCTCTGTTTCCACGAAGTCATTCTTTTGTATAGCTCTATAATTTCCTTTTACTCAAGTGCCTTCATACAAGATACTAAGTATTTTTTAGTTTTACCTCATTCTTATTACAAAATGACAAGAGTACTTCCGGTTAATGTGGTCTGGATTGTCGTTCAACTGCTTGTTGGAGCTTCTCAGCTACAGGTGGCATGAAAGGAATAAGCAAGATCACGTCGGGCTCTCTTCCCAGCCTTCCTGAACAGGAACTAATCAATTGTGACTGATCCTACAATTCTGGTTGTGGTGGCTAGGCTCATGAACTATGCTTATAAATTTGTGATTAAAAAGCGCGGGATTGACACGAAGGATGATTACCCATTTCGTGAATCAGATGGAACATGCAACAACAATAAACTAAGATGGAGGTGTAGTCGTGTAGAACACAAATAAAAACTACCTTAACATGTTTAGGCATATGATCTGTCATATTCATGCAATTTGTCTGCTTGTTTTGCAGCTGAAAAAACATCTGGTAACAATCTGAAGTGACGTCCGATGAGGACGCCTTCAAGGTGCTGCGGAACCGTGGCCAGGGCGTGGGGATCCTGGTGGCCAAGTGCGCCAAGGAGACCAGCGCGTCTTACCCGCTTCAGGAAACAAGTAGTTGTTTTCCATTGCCTCATTGGTATGAACTTGTACATACCAGTCTGAACAAATAACATCACATCGTACAGATAAGAAAATGGAATGGACGCTTACCTACCTGGCCCACATGCCCCTCAGGCGGCGCACCCGGGGTGCGCCCCAACCACTAGTCTGCCAAACCTGTCACAAGGGGCTGCCGCCATGACATCCTCCACCGCGATCCCTGCCGACGGTATCTTATTGTTGCCAGCATGGTTGTCGGCACGCCTGGGCCTAGGCGAGCCATAGACGGGCTCACCTGGCACACATTGAATGCATCACAGTACAACTTCGGGCCACATATGACTCATCTCTCCTGCCAGGTAGTCCCTGCAATCCTGTTGCCGTAGGCCTTCCGTGTGCTTTGTCCGCCAGCATAAGCTGACGACAGCAAGAGGAGTGGAGGATTCCAGGTCTAGGGGAGCGGGACTGAGGTTGGATTAAGGTGTTGGCGGCGCTCGTCAGTGTCGAGTGTTGTTACACTTCCTTACCATTTTTAGACGTTGGTTGAGAAACCTGGTCATTGTTTTTAGAAATAGCAACTGACTTTTTAATTAGATACACAAAGGAATTAATTTCGAAGCCTTTCTGTGGCACCAAAAACATCTACATTTCTACAGTTCGGCATCAACAAGAATTGCTGGGAGAAGGACGTCCACATTTTTCACCTTATTTGATAGAGCCTCACGTTTCTCCTAGTATATATGCTTTGTTAGGTTAGCAATACCAGGCCACTAGGATTTCTTCTACAGGGAGGTTTCCAAGACACGTCTAGCATAAAGTAAAGCATGAGTGAAGCACATTTCATCATAGCTTTAAGAACACAATAAAGTTATCCTGATATATCATTGTGTAATAAGCTAAAAACACACCGTGTTGAGCAAGCAGAGTCCCATCATTGTCTCCTCCGGACCTTCAAGCGTTTTCTCAGGTTGATCGAACTGGCTAGTTTGGGTACATTTTGATGGATGCTTGGTCCCTTCGTCGGCCGACCAAGCGACCGGAAGCTAGCTAGTCGGATAGCAGCGTCCTACCCACTATCAATCATGCCAGACGGCCACAACAACCACATCATCAAGGAGTATTTGTGAATCTTTTGGTCATTGTGTACATAGTTTATCTCGGCTTGCTTCTTAGCAAGAACAACTTATGTAGCTATAATTCTGCTTTTATACACGTTAAAATGAAGGAAAGAAACAAATGATTGGCATGATTGATAGTGGGTAGGACGCTAAGGAACTTTGTGAATAAAATATATTACAATAGGTCGTCCGAACCGAACTGGAAAAATCAAATTGAAAAATTACATTTAGTGGTAAGAACAAAAAACCAAAAGGCATGCTAACAAAAGGGAATACTCGATCGAGATCTGTTGCCTAACAAAAAGTATTGGGAGCTTCGGGGAGTCGGTTGGCAGATATGGGCGACAATGGATTAGAGCTTGGTTAATGGAAGAATGGAGCACATACATGTTCCAAACATGGACTTTGGCTGTTTACGTGAAGGAAACAATCCACGAGTGTATGCGTGCGTCCGTGCTCGATCGCTAGCAATAGCATGCAGGCTGGCTCTTAACAAGAACAACTTCTTTGGTAAAACTATATATATATTAATATGGTGGAAAGACAAATAATAATTTGCACATAGAAAATGTGGATTACAATAGTCCTTTCGACACAAAAAGAAAACCAAATGGAAAATTACATTTAGTGGTAAGAGCAAGAATCAAAAAGGCACCCTATGCATCTACTACAGTAGTTCTCTACTTGCGCTTAACAACACCGACGTAAGGAAGCTCTACCGAACCCAAGTAGATTTTGCCATTGCTTCTCTCCATGATCTCGGTGGGCCTCACGTTCTTTGGCCCTCTCATCTCCTCGACTATCTTCCCATTGTTACCGACCCTGACAGCAAGACGATGACTACCACGGCTAAAGGGCAACTCATTCTTCCCGCGGTGCAACGCCACCCAATAGCCTCCTTTTGTGTCGGGCCTCACGTTATCTGGATAGGCCGGCAGGTCGGCAAAAGGCTCGGATGTGCCTGCGTTGACCCCTCTGATCCAATGCCTTAGAAGCTTGCATGGGCCGGTAGATGCGACCACGAGGTGGGTCCGGCCGGCGCTGAGTGCGGCGCCGTTGGGGTACGCAACGCCAGCCTGGAGCACTATGACATCAGATGTCCGTGGGCCGTAGCTCATGAGGCGGCCCGTGGAGTCCCCTGTGCGAGTGACCATCTCGTGTTGCCACCTTTAATAGTTCATGGAGCTGTCCGTGAAGTAGACTTGACCAGTAACTTGATCGACATCAACACCGTTGGTGAAGCGCAGGGGATAACCGCCAACGTTGTTGACCAACACCGTGGCCTCCCCGCCGCCCGATGGTAGCCCCATCAGCCCCTTGTACGCGTCGGCCACGTAGAGTTCGCCTGATTTCTGATTGAACCGTAAGCCGAGCGGACGGCCGCAGCGGCCCTTCCGGGCAGCCTCAATCTCTGAGCGGAACTTGGAGGGCGTGCATGTCTCGGGATCATAGCCGAGGCCATATGCATATGTAGTCCATCCTAGCTTGTCGCCGTTCCACTTGAGGATCCGGCCATCCAAGACGCCGCTGTAGGGGCCTTGTCCCAGGCCGTCGAAGGCGACGCTCTCCGGCCCGTGGACCGTCCCACGTGGCAGTGGCAGCTGTTGGCTTCGTGAGGCATCGAAGCTAGTTGCGGCTATGGCCCCGGGCATGAGGAGAATAACGAGGATGAGCAGCGTTACGGTGGTCTTGAGGAGGCGGCTCATGGAGCAACCCATACCTTCGATCTGCTTCTCTCGCTCTTGGGGGGATCGATCGATCTCGGCTAGCTAGGTATTCTTGGCTAACTAGCGCCTGAGGTCGATGGCTTGGTTTGATGGAGAGATCGAAGCGGGAGGCTGCCTCTTAGAGCATCTCCAGCCGCGCCCCCAACAGCCCCCCCAGGCCACTTTTTCGGCGCCGGCGCCGAAAAAATGGCCCAGTCGCGCCCCCAGGACGCCGAAAATGGCCGGTTCGGCCCTTTTTTCCGCCCGGCAGTCACAGGCCGAACCCGGCGCGCTGGGGAGCAGTTGGGGGCTCCGGCGCAAGGGTAAAGCGCGCCTGGCCCACACCGTCAGCGGAAAAGTCAAGGTTTTCTTTCCCAACTCG
>LR738714.1:757564785-757598417 GCA_902687465.1 Secale cereale
GGCCACCACTAGCTATATCCCGGCGCCGCCCGCCGCCCTACTCCACTAGATAGCCATTCCCCGCTGGAAAATAGCAGCGCTTCGCCGCGGCAGCCCCTCCAACAGCAGTTGGGCGTTTCTGGCCACGGAGGCGCGGTTTAGCGGTGGGTACACGCCCACCGAGCGCAAGGTGTTCGGTGATTTCCCTGCCTCGGTGACGGACTCGGATGACGAGAAAGCGCTCGTCGCGCTGCTGGAGGAGGAAGCCGAGGCCGACGTCCAGTAAGAAAAGCATCTCATGGTGCTCGCCGCCCTCGCCAGTTGCTGGCGAGCAATGAAAAGCTGCGGCGAGGTGGCTCGGCGCCTGGGCGGGTGAAAGCAAAGAACCGGCATCGTCTCGAAGGCTACTACATGCTCTACTCCGACTACTTCGCCGATGCTCCACTTCACGGCGAGAAAACATTTCGGCGCCGTTACCGAATGAGCCGAAAGTTCTTCCTCAGGATTGTGAATTCCATCTGGGAGTTCGACAACTACTTCAAGTGCAAGATGGATTGCACCAGCGCTCTTGGATTCACCTCCATCCAGAAGTGCACGACAGCGATGAGGATGCTTGCATAGGGAGCTCCCGGTGATTCACACGACGACTATGGGCGCATGGCCGAGTCCACTAGAATAGAGTGTTTCTACAAGTTCTGTCAGGCAGTGGTGGCAGTGTTTGGATCACAATACTTGGGAACACCCAATGCGGAAGACACTGCTCGGATCCTAGCACAGAATGCAGCAAGAGGATTTCCTGGGATGCTTGGAAGCATCGACTGCATGCATTGGAAATGGAAGAATTGCCCATTTGCTTGGCAGGGGATGTACAAAGGCGTCAAAGGCGGTTGCAGTGTGGTGCTTGAGGTGGTAGCCACACAGGACCTCTGGATTTGGCACTCCTTTTTTGGTATGCCAGGAACTCACAATGACATCAACGTGCTGCAGTGCTCTTATGTCTTTGCCAAGCTTGTTGAAGGTCATTCTCCTCCGGTGAACTTCGAGATCAATGGGCGGCACTACAACAAGGGGTACTATCTAGCTGACGGCATCTATCCGAGATGGTCGACATTTGTGAAGACGATCTCAAACCCCATGGCAGGAGGCAAGAACGCCTGGTTTGCGAAACTTCAGGAGGCTTGTAGGAAGGATGTCGAGCGGGCATTTGGTGTGCTCCAATCTCGATTTGCTGTTGTTCGGTACCCCGCTCAGACCTGGTCCAAAGATCAAATGTGAGAGATTATGACTTGCTGTGTCATCTTGCACAATATGATCATCGAGAGCGAGCAACAAGACCCAGTGTTTCACACTGAACCATACTACAGGCAGGGTCCTCTAGCCGAAGTTGATCACCAGCTACCGGCAACTTGGACTCCCTATCTCAGTATGCGTCAGGAGATCCAAGAACCATGGGTGCATCATCAACTGCAGAAAGATCTGATTGAGCACCTATGGAGGCTCAAGGGGGACGCCGTGTGATGAAATACGAGTTTTTATTTGTTGAACTATATATAATTTGTATTGAACTATTTGTTGTTGTACTATTTTGTTGAAGTATTTGATTTTTCTGTGATGAAATATGTGATAAGAAATAATTGTGTTGATAATAGAACGCCGAGACACGGCGAAACCACGCCGAATATGGGTTTATTCTCGCCCATATGAGCCATTTATTCGCCGAAATGGGGCTGCAAAGTTGGCCAATTTCGACGCCTGAGGGCGAGCCGGGGGCGACGATTGAGCGCAAAACCGCCCCAGCGCCGATTGTATTGCCGGCTCGCCCCCGGAGGGCGATTTTTACGCGTTCTAGGGGGCCAACGGCTGAAGATGCTCTTATATATAGTAGTAGCACTGAATGATTAGAACTAGCTGTCCGTGGCGGCGCGTGGAGAGAGCCGGAGGCCGAGTGGGTTTCGATCGTTCGTTTTGGAGGAAAACCGTTTCGGTCGCACTATCCTTGTCCTGATCGGACACAACTACGTACGCAGGAAACAAGGGGAGCACGTCACAGCAAGCCACTCCTTCGCGCACTCGTATTCGTACATGAAACAAGGAAACAAAAGGAAATCTCAATTCTCGCACGTACACGTACGTAGGAGAGGACCACGTCCACGTGCACACAATCCATCCATCTTCCTGCTGGCCGGCAGGAGGGCTCCGTTGTTAGTCGTTCCTTTCATTTAAAAAAGAAAATTGTGTTCTGTTCAGGAAAGCGAGATGGCGACGGCTCCCTGAAGATGGAATAAAGGTTTCTCTGCCCAATCCCCGTTCCGATGGTGTGTCTAGCATCATTGGTGAGCGTGTGGAGGTGTGTCTCCACCGAATCTATCCTCGATGGATTTGCTCGGTCTGGTTGTTCGTGTGCCTTCGAGTTGGATCCTTTCGGTCTACGTTATTCTTCATCGGTGGCGGTTGTTGTTCTGGTGCACCGATCCAATGAGGCCTTAGTACGATGACTTCGGGACTCTCTACTATAGCAAGTTGTGCCCGACTCCGGTGAGGGAGGGGCGATGACGGCGGTGCGCCTTCGTCTCGCCTCAGTGCTTGTAGTCGGCGCGAGCTGGTCTGCGGATCTAGATGTAATTTTAATTATTTCTCGTGTTTGTTGTACTACCATGATTGAAGATGAATAGATCGTAACTTTTCTCGCAAAAGAAATATATTATACATGAAACATAAAAGGGATAACATCTGAAGCAATTGTTGTGCTATTTTGTTTTCTCTTTTCAACATGAAATTCCTTGAGGAATATAAGTAGTGAATGGTGTGCATACCCAGTATGCCAGGATGATGCACATCAAAGTGATCGTATGCATTTTTTTTTCTATGGCACCTTCAACCTCTTGAAAATTGGATGTTGAATTTACTTATTATAGTTAGGTACATAAGTAAGAAACAAAAAAATGTATAAGGATTTACAATATTATTTCAGATAGAACATATATGTACACTAGGTAATAAAAAATAGAACATGTGACCGAGAAAAATATCATCAAGAGATTGCCCACGGTAAGGTCGTAAGTGCAATATACAATACATACAATACAATAATATATTGCTAGATGGTGCATGGGATGAAGATTTGAGCATTAGAAACATGAAATTTAAATTTCAAAAGAGGACAAACTGCTGAGGTACTACACTCTGCATTCTCTCAGAAGTACGTATACATCATTGGTGAGGGGTTGATGTCTCTAAGTGAAGCTAGCTATCGTCTACTCCACGTGACTAATTTTCAGAACACTAGGTTGAGGTTATAAAATTGAAAAAGGTTGAGGTTACAAGCTGATGCTTTGACCTGTTCTGCGTTAATGTATTGGCTTGTTTAAGTTCAAATTTTGGGTCCCCGCATTTGATTTTCAAGGTTTGAAATAAGAAAATATTGCAAAATGGCATGTTTATAGAGGTACGTACTGAAGGGAGTGCATTGAGCACTTTTGTCGCCTGTTTGATTAGTTTTATTCTGAAAGCACAAGATCTTGTAATAATTAATTGAAAGCCAAGAACTTCAGGTTTCAAGTATAGGAAAAAATGTCAATAATGAAAATGTTCCACGCAAAATTCTAAAACTATATTATTTAGAGGAATTGGAATAACTGAGAGCGAATTGTTCAACAGCATGATAAAAGGAAACAGCAATGTCTTGACACTTGACGTCTTAAAAGTTGGGACATATGGCTGGAACAAGCTAAAGTTGGGACATATAGCTGGAACAAGCTACCAGTCATCAGATTGAGACTCGTCATTGCCGATGTCAAGAGTCAAAATATATGGGACCAAGTCCTCTTGCTGCACAAGAGTAAAGGCATCTCCAGCCGTTGGCTCCCCAGGAAGGGCTGAAAATCGCCCCGGGGGCGCACCGGCGCTAAACCGCGCATTATGGGCGTGATGCCCCCCAGTCGCGGCCCCTACGGTTTTTTGAAAAGTTCAAATTCGGCGCAAACACGGCTCAAATTTAACGCAAACATCGGCGAGTTCGTTCAAATTTAAACATATTAAAAAAAAAAAACTAGCGCGGGCTACCCCGCTGTCTCCCTCGCCGCCCGCCTCGCCGCCCGCCCACGCGGTTCTACATGCCAAGGAGGCTGTAGAACCGCGTGTAGTCGCCGTCGTCGTCGTGCCCGCCCCCGCCTCCGCCGTCCCTGCTGCATCCCTCCCCCGGTTGGCGTGGCGGGTTGGACGGTCCGGGGGCGTCGTCGTCGTCTCTATCGAGGACCACGACACCGTTCTCGTCCTCGCGCCCAAGTTTGCGGGCGGCGATTACCTCCATGTCCCGGCACTGCCGGACCATCTCCTCGCGCAGGTAGTCGTCGCGCGACCACCGCATGGCGTCCTCGTCGGAGAAGCCGCGCCGGGCTATCTCCTCTTACTCCGGGAGGAGGCCGGGCTCTGCCTTGGGATCGACAAGGGCGCCAGAGCGGCGGGTACGCACGCTGACAGGCGTGTCCTGGGGCTCCGGCTTGACGGGGCGGAGGTCGAGGCAGGAAGAGCCACCGGACGAGGAGGAGGACGCCCCGGGCTCCAAGCGCCTCGGCGTCCAGGAGCTTCCACGGCGGCGTGAGAAGGCTGGGGGAGCGGGGTACTCGAGGCGTGACGTGTTGCCGTCCTCGATGTACTCGAGGACTGACTCCAACGTCCGGCCGGGCACGCCCCACCACCGGCGCCGGCCGTCGGCGTTGAACCTGCCGGAGGGCACGATGCCGTTGGTGGCCTCGAGCAACTCGGCGTGCCGGCGGCGGAAGTAGGGCTCCCAGATCGGGCTGTCGGGGACGTACCGGGCCCCCTCCCTCGCCGCACGCGGCAGGGACGAGCGGATACGTGCGATCTCCGCACGCCACGCCGCGCCGGTGGGTAGCGGTGGCACCGGCACGCCGCCGACGCTGATCCTCCATGCCCCGGGCACCCGCATGTCCGCCGGGACCGGATACTCAGCCTCGAAAAGGAGGCGAGCCTCGTCCTCGTGCAGATGACAGCGCCCGAATCCATTCGCCGCCGCGCCGTCGACTGGGAAATGCTCGGCCATGCTTCTCAACTGGGGACGGCGAGAGGAGGAAAAGGGGAGAAATGCTCGGCCATGCTTCTCAACTGGGAAATGCTCGGCCATGCTTCTCAACTGGGGACATACGAGTTATTAGCTAGATGGCTTCTTCTCTCTTTTTGGATCTCAATACCAAGTTCTCCTCGGTCTTCGAGGAGATATATTTGATGTAATCTTTTTCCGGTGTATTTGTCGAGATCCGATGAATTGTGGGTTTATGATCAAGACTATCATGAGAAATATTTGGTTCTTTTTTGAATTCTTTTATGTATGATTATAATATCCTTGCAAGTCTCTTCGAATTATCGATTTGGTTTGGCCTACTAGATCTATAGTTCATGCAATGGGAGAAGTGCTTGGCTTTGGGTTCAATCTTGCGGTGTCCTTTCCCAGTGATAGCAGGGGCATCAAGGCACATATTGTATTGTTGCCATCGAGGATAAAAATATCTGGTGTATATCATATTGCTTGAGTTTATCCCTCTACATCATGTCATCTTGCTTAAAGCATTACTCTATTTTTATGAACTTAATACTCTAGATGCATGCTGGATAGCGGTCGATGTGTGGAGTAATAGTAGTAGATGCAGGATCGTTTTGGTCTACTTGTCACGGACGTGATGCCTATATATAATGATCATGCCTAGATATTCTCATAATTATTCTCTTTTCTATCAATTGCTCGACAGTAATTTGTTCACCCACCGTAGAATTCTGCTATCATGCATGAGAGAAGCCACTAGTGAAACCTATGGCCCCCGGGTCTATTCTCAACATATTAATCTACAATCTACTTTACTTTGCTGTTTTTACTTTATGTTCTTATATCCAAAAAATACCAAAAATATCAAACTATCCTATCTATCATATCTCACTTTCGTAAGGGACCGTAAAGGGATTGACAACCCCTTATCACGTTGGCTGCGAAGTTCTTATTTGTTTGTGCAGGTGCGAGGGACTCGCGCGTGGTCTCCTACTGGATTGATACATTGTTTCTCTAAAACTCAGGGAAATACTTACGCTACTGTGCTGCATCAACCTTTCCTCTTCGAGGGAATACAACACAAGCTCGAGAAGTAGCAATCCAACATGCCTTCCATGCAGCAATTTTCTTGATGAACATATCCTGTTGAGCTTACTGAGATCCAACATGCCTTCCATGTAGCAATTTTCTTGAGGAGATCCAACATGCCTTCCATGCAACATGCCAACCATGCAACATGCCTTCCATTGAGCAATTTTCTTGAGGAATCCAACATGATTATATTTCTGACCAACGTTGTTTATAATCATGTGTCACTCGTTAGTGACTTCTTTTCAGCCTTCTGCCCCATGGCGATGCTGATAAGAACGAATATGGATGTTTGTTAAGACATTAGACTTGGGAGCATGATATATGTTCCAAGAGAATAGAGTTATAACCAAGAACTTAGAGCATAGGAACACATATCTTGAGGAGAAAATGAATATCCATGAGATCTATGTTTCTGCCTGATGGCTTCTCGCCCCTCGTTGGTTACCCCAAGTGGAAGGTTTGAGATGCAGTGTAGCGGAAGTTTTCCCTTGGCAAAGATACCAAGGATCGATTTCCCTGAGACTCCCAGTTTCAACAAGAAGGTGTCAACTGCTAACGGCGCCAGATATTAGCAATCAACGTGGACCTGCACACAGATACAAATAACTTTGCTCCCAACGAGTACAGAGAGGTTGTCAATCCCTCCGGCCTTGTCGTTTACAAAGGATCAAACGCAAGTGATAATAGTGATAGGTATTGCTGCAAGTAATAAGTAAAAGCGGAAAGTAAATAGCGGATGTGATCAATGATGGTAATATGGATCGGGGTCCCATGATGTTCACTAGTGATGTCTCTCTCCCAAAAGACGATAAAACAGCTATGTGACGTAAATGAATTACAGCTGGGCAATTGACAGAATTATGTGCGCAAACCAATGCTAAAGCATGGGCGGTACGCCAAGGAAAGTAGACCGAAATCCATCTGCATCTACTACTAATCATCCACCTTGAGATATCTATCCAGAACATCTCGCTGGTATTAAGTTGCGAGTCCCACCCGTAGTGTAAACTCAAAGCAACAGACAACTGCATTAAAAGAACTTTGCGTAAAGTAAACAATCCTTGCACCCGCGGGCACAAGCACCGTTGTTTTCCCCCTTGTGGCAACAGCACATCCCCTAGACTCATGTTTCTGTCACTCAAGCTAGTCATCGAAGGGCATGAACCCACAATCAAGCATAACGTTCCCTCTTGGAGTCACTACCTACTACTTGGCCAAAGCAATAAATAACAACGGAGAACATGCAAGAATTACTTACGAACATAAATATAAAAGAGGTAGATCAAATATATTACTCAAACACAATCTGAACATAATCTCACAATCCATCGTATCCCAGCAAACTCAACATAGCAACAGCATAAGGATTACATATGTGCCTCGATCATGTAGGGCAGCTCACGAGGACTAATTAGTGAAGCACAAGAACGGGAGGAGAACATCACATAGCTACTGGTCATGGACCCATGGTCCAAGGGAGACTACTCACAACTCATCCGGGAGGCGTCCATGGTGGTGGAGAGGCTCCCAGTGGTGATCCTCCCCTCCGGCAGGGTGTCGGGAAGAGTTCTCCTAGTGCTCCCGATCTTGGAAGCGGCGGCGGCGGCGGAACAGAGATGAGATCGCGAAAAAGAGTTCCCGTCTCGAAGGTTTCGGGACATGATATAAATATATGCCAAAGGGGGGCATCAGCGGAGGCCCGGGGGGCCCAGGCGCCCCCCAGGCGCGGCCAGGTGGGGCCGCGCCACCAGGGTGCCTGGAGCCCTGGTGCCCCCCCCCCCCGGCTGTACTTTGGCTACCGGGAAGCTTCTGGAACGCTGATTTTTTATATAATTTTTCCGGGATTTTTCTGGCAGTTCTCGTAATGGAAAAACCTGAAATACAAAAACAGCATAAAACAGAAAGTGGCACTGGGGTGCACTGAGTTAATAGGTTAGTCCAAATATGATCAAAAGTGTATGGAAGTGTATAAATATCATAGCAATATCACCCAAAAGAGGCATGGAGCAAGCAGAAATTATAGATACGTTTTGGACGTATCAACATCCCCAAGCTTAATTCCTGCTCGTCCTCGAGTAGGTAAATGATAACAAGAATAATTTCTGTGGTGACATGCTATTAACCATATAAGGATTTTTCATAGTCATATGACAAAAGCTTACTGAGACAATGAATCTGTAGTAATTAAGTTGCCTCATGAGAAAATCACAAAGAACTGAAAGTTTTACAACATGATACTGAAACATCAAATAGATTTGTAATGAGCATGGTGTGCAAATATGATAAAGTGATATCTCGCTTGCCCCCTTTAGTGAAGCAAAACA
The DNA here is from genome assembly GCA_902687465.1 of Secale cereale. NCBI lineage: Eukaryota > Viridiplantae > Streptophyta > Magnoliopsida > Poales > Poaceae > Secale > Secale cereale. The sequence goes on from LR738714.1 coordinate 757,573,240, forward strand.
TAAATGCAGGGGCACCTCCAAGGTTTAAGTGATGACTAGGTACAATGATTTCAAAATAAACGATATCACAATCATGCAAAAGACAATGCTACTTTGGGACAATGCACATTACACTCAGATTGACAATCATGCTCTTAGTAGTTGGTGCTTTAAAAGAAGGTGGAGACTCTCGAACCGTGGCTTTTGTTGGCAAGGTTGAAAACCCGTAGTCGGAAACAAAGACAAAACATGTACCAGAGCTCTTGGTTTTAAAACAGAGGTAATAATTATTTTTTAGATCATGCATGTTTCGTCAAGAATGCTAGCAGACAACTCAAACACTTCTTGAGATGGACAAGTTTCGAGGAACGGGTCCCGAATGAGGACGATCACATCCTCTTAATCTCCTTTGTTTATCACTGCCAAAGTTTTCTGATTTCTCATGAACAAAGCGTGAAGGAGGGTTTGTTTGTTATATTTATTTTGAGCCGGGCGCACTCAATGCCAGTTCCTTCTCGTATTATGGGTTTGCACATTCTACATGCAATTTCGGGGTGAAGCTTGTCCAACTTAAAAAGATTATGAATTAACTACTACTTCCTCATGGACTTACAACAGAGGCACAAAATAGAAATGCATTTTTTTTGAATAATTTCGAGATGGTACATGCAAGTCTCCGTTAGGAATGGCAGGTAAATACCATGTAGGAAGGTATGGTGGACTCATATGGCATAACTGGTTTAAAAGAATTTGGATGCACAAGCAGTCAGTCCGCTTAGTACAGGTGGAGGTTAGCAAAAGACTGGGAGCGACCAACTAAGAGAGCAATGACGGTCATAATCATGCAGAGCGACAAAGCAACATTGAATCAGGCATGGAAGTTATATCGCTACTCAGAAACAAAAGATCATCAAGGCTTGATAGACTTTCTTTACAGTCTTAAGTATGCGTGAGCATACGCCAAGTCAATCAAAATAAATTCTTGAAGGAAGATATTACTAAACCGTACCACATCATAGGCAAACAAATCATGTTGGTACTCCAATAACACATTGGAAACCCCCCAGCTATTTGAGACTAACCATAAGAAAACATGAACTACTAAGCACCATTATGCACGTAGCATCTTTATCATAGACATATCAACCAATGCAACAGAAGCAAACTCTCTTAATAAGATAAGCATGATAACTAAAGAGAGTTCAAGCAACCAACTAAACAAAAGCTCTTTAAAAAGATAAGCATGAAAACTAAAAGCTAAGCATGATAGTAGCTATTGAAAGACAAAGAACACACACAGCAAAGATAGACATGAAAATTCTATGTTGTGTTCTAGGTAGAAGTGGAGCGTGTTTCTCTCCCACATAAAGAAAGCTGAGTTCCGACTCGTTATGAAAAGCTAAAGAAAACTAAAAAGGAAAACTAAAAGCAGGACGCTCCAAGCATAGCACATAACACATGAAGTGATAAAAATATAGTGGAACGAAAGACGAACTGATAATGTTGATGGAGAAGGGGATGCACGGGGGCATCCCCAAGCTTAGACGCTTGAGTCTCCTTGAATATTTCTTGGGGGGTGCATGGGGGCATCCCCAAGCTTGAGCGCTTGACACTCCTGAATCTTTTTATCATCTTCCCTCGCACACTTGAAAACTCCCTTCATACATAACTCGTCATAATCTGATTAGCGAGGTTAGTACCCATAATAAAATAATTGTTCCTTGCTGGAAATAAGGATATTCTTGAAGTTCTACTGTTTCTCAAGATTGCCAAAAGGTTTTTGCAAAGAAAAAGCAAGCTCTAGGTTTGCAAAATGAAGGAAAGGCAAAACAAGACAAAATCTGTGAAAAACAGACCAGCAGGTAGTAAATGATTTTTTCGGGGCACTTCTGCAACTCAAATCAAAAAACTCAGAACTGATGCCCGAAAGACAATTGTATAGAGCACGCTGTCGAAAAAATTCAGACCAAAACGATGATCTGGTGATTTTATACGAAATTTTCTGTCCAAGGACAGAATCTGTTTCCTGGACAGCACGTCACAACTTTTGAACTTTCTTGCAATCAGAGGCTACACTTGGCACAAAGCTGAAAAGTAAAGATACAATGATGATGCTACTGTAGTAACAACATCAAGACACAACAAAAGCAAAATAAAATTTTATTCATTGTGGGCTGCCTCCCAAAAGCGCTTTCTTTTATGCCTTTAAGCTAGGCATAAGACTTTAATGACGCTCTCGTAGGAATAAGAGTTGAAGAACAAAAGAGAGCATCAAGAAGCAAATACCAAACACATTTAAGCCTAACATGATTCCTATGCATAGGAATATTGCAATACAATAATTCATTGAAGCACAAAGCAATAAGCATAGGAAGACAAAACAAGTGCAGCTTCAAAACCTTCAACATAAAGAGAGGGAACTTGATATTACTGAAATATCTATAAGCATATGTTCCATTCTCATAATAATTTTCAGTGGGATCACGAATAAATTCAACAATATAAGCATCACATAAAGCATTGCTACCATGATCCACATGCAAAAAGGTATCATTACTCTTCATATAAGCAAAATCTTTAGGAATAGTGAGAGTAAAGCAATCATAACCATCATGGTAATCATTGTATTTAGGAGGCATATCATAATCATAATAAATTTTATCCTCAATAGTAGGTGGACTGAAAACATCATATTCATCATTGTAATCATATATAGGAAGCAAAGTATCATCAAAGTAAATTTTCTCTTCAAAAGTTGGGGGACTAAAAATATCATGTTCATCAAACGTGTCATCCCCAAGCTTAGAGCTTTCCATGTCATTAGCAATATTGATATTCAAAGAAAGCATACTAATAACATCACCACCATCATGATTGTTATGCAAATAATAAAGTTCCATAGGTTTTTTAATTTTCTCTTCAAACACATCATGTCCCAAAGCAAGGTAGAGCTTATAAAGCTCTCTCATATTTTTGTTGTTTTCCATTAAGCAAAACTAGTGAAAAGACATAAAGAAAACTGAAAGGTAAACTAACAAGACTAAAAAGCAAAGGTAAAAGATAGCATGCAACTCCTCTATCCTGAAGAGTGGAGTCCCAGGCGACGGCGCCAGAAAACTTTGCTTGATGGCTTCTCGCCCCTCGTTGGTTACCCCAAGTGGAAGGTTTGAGATGCAGTGTAGCGGAAGTTTTCCCTTGGCAAAGATACCAAGGATCGATTTCCCTGAGACTCCCAGTTTCAACAAGAAGGTGTCAACTGCTAACGGCGCCAGATATTAGCAATCAACGTGGACCTGCACACAGATACAAATAACTATGCTCCCAACGAGTACAGAGAGGTTGTTAATCCCTCCGGCCTTGTCGTTTACAAAGGATCAAACGCAAGTGATAATAGTGATAGGTTTTGCTGCAAGTAATAAGTAAAAGCGGAAAGTAAATAGCGGATGTGATCAATGATGGTAATATGGACCGGGGTCCCATGATGTTCACTAGTGATGTCTCTCTCCCAAAAGACGATAAAACAGCTATGTGAGGTAAACGAATTACAGCTGGGCAATTGACAGAATTATGTGCGCAAACCAATGCTAACTATGTTGCAAGAAAGGTAGAGGTTCAAAGCATGGGCGGTACGCCAAGGCAAGTTGACCGAAATCCATATGCATCTACTACTAATCATCCACCTTGAGATATCTATCCAGAACATCTCGCTGGTATTAAGTTGCGAGTCCCACCCATAGTGTAAACTCAAAGCAACAGACAACTGCATTAAAAGAACTTTGCGTAAAGTAAACAATCCTTGCACCCGCGGGCACAAGCACCGTTGTTTTCCCCCTTGTGGCAACATCACATCCCCTAGAATCATGTTTCTGTCACTCAAGCTAGTCATCGAGGGGCATGAACCCACAATCAAGCATAACGTTCCCTCTTGGAGTCACTACCTACTACTTGGCCAAATCAATAAATAACAACGGAGAACATGCAAGAATTACTTACGAACATAAATATAAAAGAGGTAGATCAAGTATATTACTCAAACACAATCTGAACATAATCTCACAATCCATCGGATCCCAGCAAACTCAACATAGCAACAGCATAAGGATTACATATGTGCCTCGATCATGTAGGGCAGCTCACGAGGACTAATTAGTGAAGCACAAGAACGGGAGGAGAACATCACATAGCTACTGGTCATGGACCCATGGTCCAAGGGAGACTACTCACAACTCATCCGGGAGGCGTCCATGGTGGTGGAGAGGCTTCCGGTGGTGATCCTCCCCTCCGGCAGGGTGCCGGGAAGAGTTCTCCTGGTGCTCCCGATCTTGGAAGCGGCGGCGGCGGCGGAACAGAGATGAGATCGCGAAAAAGTGTTCCCGTCTCGAGGGTTTCGGGGCACGATATAAATATATGCCAAAGGGGGGCATCAGCGGAGGCCCGGGGGGCCCAGGCGCCCCCCCGGCGCGGCCAGGGGGGGGGGGGGGCGCCACCAGGGCGCCTGGAGCCCTGGTGCCCCCCCGGCTGTACTTTGGCTACCGGGAAGCTTCTGGAACGCTGATTTTTATATAATTTTTCCGGTATTTTTCTGGCAGTTCTCGTAATGGGAAAACCTGAAATACAAAAACAGCAGAAAACAGAAACTGGCACTGGGGTGCACTGAGTTAATAGGTTAGTCCAAATATGATCAAAAGTGTATGGAAGTGTATAAATATCATAGCAATATCACCCAAAAGAGGCATGGAGCCAGCAGAAATTATAGATACGTTTTGGACGTATCACTGCCCATCAGGTGAATTGAGGATTATGAAATTACTAATGAAACACCTACTATTGACCCTCATAATTTCCTAGTGATAAATAATGTGTGTGAACATTCATCTTAGTGACTTGTTGTCATGCAGGATGAAGGCTATAAGCTCTTATGGTTTTGCAAATGAGTTAAATATTGTAGGCCATAAATGGTTGTACAAATTTAAACATGACTCTCGAGGAAATTCTGAAATATTAAACAGCTTGTAATTAACCAAAAAATATATAATAAAGAGAGAAGAGTTTTTTCTTCATATGCCATCTTTTTTTTGTCGGGGGACCAAGGAATTGTCAAGATGTTTGTTATCAAGATGACATGCTTTTTGTTCACTTCAAATAAGATTGTGTATGTGGTTCAACCACAAGGTTTTATCATAAGGGAAGAAACAACATAAAGCATGTTGTCTAAATAATTTATTTCATGAACTAAGATGAGCATTGAGACAATGTTACATTAACTATAGGGGAGTAAGTTCAGTACCTCACGTAGATGAAAATCTCACTGGCTTAACTAGGAGTTTTCTATCGTCCAATAATGACATAAAGAATCTTGTTGTTGTCTTGTGCATTAATTGTATGAAAATTTGTTGAGACATAGGTCCAAAAGCAGTAAAAGTCGTAGTTATGATGACATGCGTGGACAGAGTACGAAAGAAATATGTTATTGGCCAGTACTCTACCTCGCCAGCTCCTAAAGTCCATGGCAATAAAGTTGGACACTTAAATGTCCAAGGAACCAATTGTAAATTGATCGGATAATGTCGGTTCCTTATTCTTCGGCTGTCAGAAGAACCTTGTGTATTAAGTATGAATGTGCCCTCATATTTATGATCGGGATACTTGGCGAAAATAAGTTTATTCCAGAACTGGACCACTGGAAAGCCGTTATCAAGCTTTGCAGTATAAGAAAGGCGATGATTATTACATGCGTACTTAGAATGAGTTTAATAACTTCATAATTGTGGTCTAGTCGAACATTGTTTTGGTGAGGTATGCGGATATTAAAAATTCCACGTGCTGTTATATCCTAACCCTGATATAAGGAGCTTTGTCGTGGAAAAGCTTCTTAAAGACAATCATAGCAACAGTAATAAATGGGAACTGAATATGTGGCATGTTAAGAGGCTACCAAGCAGGTTGTGTGTCGAATGAATTTTAATCCCGAAATTGAATGTGGTAGATAGCATTATTGACCACTTACTGTGACAATGAACACGCATCTCTATGTGAGTAACGACAAGACAATTGGTGTTGCCAAAACCGTTTACATTATGTTTCATGTTGGGAAAGATAGAGTCCACAATCAACATATGATCTTCGTTTTATAAATTTTTGCGGCTCCGTTTACTAAAGGCTTACCACCCATTTAAAGATTATGTTGCTGGCATGGGTTTACAAAGCCTTTTGATCCTGCAAATTTGGGCCATCGAATAAACCAACTCCCATAAGTTAAATGATATCTATTTGGAAATAGAATGATATGCTATGAGTATTGAGGTTCATTGACACTTCAATGTTCTATCCAACATCTTACTTTGGTATAACTAGTAAACATGCCCGTGCGTTGCAACGGGCCCGATAAATACGGCTCAAGACCCTCACAATTCAACATCCTCTATTTCAACACGGTCTCCCACCCGTGTCACCACTTATCTTAGTCCACCGCCGACACCGTGTCACCACTTATCTTAGTCCCTCCCCGCCGTATACAGTGTCCTCTAATACAACATGTCTGGAGCAAGGATAAATAGAGAATCAAGTCATGGTCTCCTTTTCTCTCTTATTAGTAACTAACTAATTCATTTTCTTTTTTACATTTATCACAAAACTTCTTCAAAAACAAATACCATTTCCTATTGATTTTAGCTCTAAAGCTTTTTGCTGCCTCAAACTCACTAACCTATATTGAACCATTCAAATTATAGCACACTTTTTTCTGGGAGCGGATATATACTCCTAGAGTCTGTGCCTCCATTTTTATATGGTTCTCATTGACTGAATACTATACATCAAAGTGCACCTTGATACTGGTAGCAACTGGTCGCGCCGTCCCACACTCGCTTTTTTATTATAGGGCCAAGATGATACGACCGAAAATAATTCAAGCCCTATATCTGCACAACAAGATGTAACAAAACATCCTTTCATTTCATTGATCAAAGCATATTTGTAATCACTCAATTCATAGTTTTGAACATGTCAATGGCAGGACTGACACCGTCCAACAATCATACATATGTTGTCCAACAATCATACATATGTTGTCAACTCTCCGCTTCAATGGCGGTGGCTTAGGTCAACCTAGGTTCTAGGTGAGGAGGCCATCATACGCAGTGCCAGTTCCTAGAGGGCATCCGAGGAGGCCGGAGAGGCTTGCCTCAAGCAGGAGCCTAGGGACGTCGTCCCATGCCCGGCAACGCCAGCCACTGCAGCACCTCGCTTGACAACTCAGCATTCTTTAAACAGTCTGAAATAATTTGTAGTGTTTTGATTTAGAAGTTTCTTCAGTGCTATATTTACCACTATTTTGAGGAAACCTTAGCAATAAATTAATATGGTCGCTACGATGCATATGGTTTTTCAGTATGAATTCACCCTTCCAATGCACGAAACTTGCAGATTGCCACCTATCTTCCGTCACACTTGAGACCGACCTCATCTTCCTGGAGGTAAGAGTTATTCAAGAGCTCACTTGCAGGAAGTCTTCCATCTAGAGGTGATAGACAAATTTCTATGGAATTCTACTTGTGCTCCTGACTCTTAAGTCAAACTAAAGTATTTTAGCAGTAAACACTATGTTAGCGTCAAACTTACATAGTTGCTTTCGAAGAGCAAAAAGTTTAACGCAGCTGTATTAGCAGGTCAAAAGTAACACCAGTTAACTCCATAATCCTAAATCTCAAGAAAAGACTCACCAAAAAAAAGAAATAACATGTACAGTAATAAACTGTTACCAGGAGTCCAGCATCGAGGACATCTTAAAGTCCATGCAGCCTTTAGGGAAGATCGCGCGGGGCGAGAGGACACAGAGTGGCGCCTTTTGAAGAACAAATGCCAAGTGTATGTGGGCTAAATATACTTATACAGATCTAGGGGATACGATGAGACTATGCTTCCGAGCACAGAAAGAAGTACATGATCGGCAATGGCACAAACAAATCTGCACATAGTAAATAACCTGATACAATATAGTCTATACACCAAGGGAAACCGGAACAAAGCGATTCACAAAATGTACAAGCTTTACTCTACAGACTCTGCAGGCTATAAAATCAGAACATATATACTCAGGTTCAGGTTCTTCAAAATAACTTCAATAAATGGTTGCACCTTTGCTCAGACCAAATACAAATAGTAGCTGCATTTGTTCGGAACAAAGAATGAAGCATTCAAAGCTTAGCTGCCCTTTGCTTCAGTTAAACAATACGTGCTAGCTTGCTTGATGTCTGTGCCCAAAAAATCGAGAGTGAACAACTCTGAACCTGGCTCTAGCTAAAAGAACAAAATCATTGGCTTAGGTCAGCTTTACTCAGGTTGCTTGATGGTTGTGCCAAAAAAAATCAGTCAACTCTGAACCTGACTCTGGCTAAATTACAGACACTGTGACATGAACCTGAGTAAAGCTTACCTAAAGCAATCTGTGATGATGTTAACTGTATTCTTGTTAGGCGAAAAACTTCTGAATGTTCTTGTCCCTCGGCATCTTCAACAGCTGGATCTCCGTACTCATTTGTTCCATCTTCTCTGAGGAACCCATGACAGAATCTTCAATCTATGTTTAGCTCCATGCCACCTCATCGCCCGCCAGCATATCGAAGGTTTAATAGCTATTGGCACAATATACATTAAGGAACACATGATGAGCAATTTCCAGTCTTACATGGCCACTAAAATTCCGACCCAAAAATCGAACTGAAATGTTTAAACTTGATTAAAAAAACTGGGGTTTATTATAGGCTATAGGTTTGAATAGCAAACATGCCTGTGCGTTGCAATGGGAGAAAAAATTCACATGCCCTTACCCTACGTGCAAATTGGTCCACATACCTTACTCGTAACCATATCAATGTGTATATATATGAGGGAAAACTCAACCTTTGAAGTAAATGACGTGAAAGACTAAAAAAGTTATCAATCAAAGAAGGTGAGACCAGTACTCAAAACTGCAAAGATTATAGACAACACACAAATTAGCCATCACTTGTTAACATGGCACATCACTGTTCCAAGATACTAAGAAATTAACAAGATATACCATCAATGATGTAGTGCTTCTCCTCAACGCTGTATTGAAATTTGGGGCTACCATTGTCATCACACTCGCACATGATAAAGTTGTACAGTCTCTCTTTTGCCTGCAAATAAATGTTAGTCCCGCCAAATTCTTGCTTGAAATTATGGCAAAGGCTAAGAAGATTAGCATACTTTGTCGACTCAATATATTATAGCTACAACAGATTGTGACGCATTTTTGTAAAGCGGTTGTTAAGCAAGTAATAAGTAATAAATAAGTCAAGACCTGTCAAGTAGAGCATGTAACGATGTGCAACAATTAGTACACAAAGTTGTTAAGTTATATCGTCATGCGTAGAGCACTGATTGAATCAGGGGTGGAGCTATGTACAGCTAGCCGGTGTCACCGGCACCGGGTGCAATTTGCACATACTCATTGGTTTAGTGTGTAGGTCATTGAATTTTTTGATAGTGTATTAGTCTGGATTCGCCCCTGGATTGAATTAACATTCCCAACAACCTGCAGAAAACTAAAAAATACGCAGCTAAGAATATATGTTCAGCAGGAGACAACTAAAACATAGAATCACACGTCTACATATTTAACCCTGTATTATGTAATTCAAATAGATAAAAAATTCATGAGTTATTGGATTGGTGAGATCAGGGCAAACCAGCTCCGACAAAACACATTGTAATTTTAAGAGTGCAAACAATGAACCAATATCTAAGAGTGGTAGTTGGAAATTATCATCTGAAGCATTGTTAATTCTAGAGACAACAGAAATAAATTTAATGGGGACATTTATTTATGTGAAATTATAATTTTAGATTTTCAATCATACCGGGGGTTACAAATACATCGAGTTTCCGGGTCAAAACAAAGAAAAACAATACATTGACTATAACTATTCAGGTATCTTGGTAGAAAAATAAGGCAGATTATGCTTTTAGCCGTAAAGAGTAGAATAAGAAATTTCACTCATTTGGCATACCTTTTTTACTTTTTGTTTTCTTGATACAACTGATGAATTCCAGCACACCAGCAGGCATATGTTGTATTCACATTATTGTGCTTGAATGTTAGTCCCAAATTTTATTCTCTGAGTTCATATCTATCATGTAGATTCATCTATTTCAAAACAAATAAGATTAGCATCACAGTGTAAAAAATAATAACAATTTAGATGGTTATCATATTGAGAAAGAGGAAGCATTAGATCTAAAAACGGGAAACATGACTGGTTTTCTTATTCAGTCGGCATCTCACAAGAAATAGATGAGATTAATCATATAGTAAAGATCTGGGCATAAGCTACACTAAGAATAAAACTGAGAAAAAAAGTGAAAATTGATACACTACTTAAATACTTAAATTGCCGATATACTTTATGTCCTATAAATATTTATTATTCTGCATCCCTGCCCATGCAGAACAACAAATGTGGTTAACTTCAACTTAATTTCCAAACAAATCCCTGCAGGCCCATGGAAAAGAAGATGCTTGCATCTAAAGCAGTAAAAATATATCCTAGTTTCTCATGAGCAGCTACCAACAGGCAAAGAAGATGATTTGTCATCAGAATAAAAACATAACATAAGCATCTTGCCTTCGATAGCCCAGATGCATATTTCAAAAAGAATTGGTCAATGAATACACTTTAAAGTGTAAATGTTGATTCTTGAACCATTAAGATTGAGATCTGGATGAGTTTGCAAACCTTGATTGATAAGAGGTCAATTGCTTATCCATTGACATACGTGTGTTCTCATATGCAGACTAACTATATTGGACAAAGTAAGAGAGGCTTAAGGTCTGAACTATAGGCAAAAAAGATTAGAAGCACCAGATCATCAAGGACATACCTGTTCAATATGAAATTTGACTCAACGTTGACCAATGAGCTTGAAATCCACCTGGTCTTCCAACTCAATACCATCTTTCCCTGCACTGGATCTCTTAAATTTCTTAAAAGGTCACCAGCAGCAAAAACCTACCGCCAAGAAAATCAACATGCCGCTCCACTCGGCCACGCCGCCGCTGCGTCCACACAATCATGTATCCTCCAGATCTCCGCGCCGCCGAGCGCAGACTCTGCCTCATCCACCTCCCTCTTAACCACGTCGCTGCAGCGCCGGCCAGGTGGCATGATGCTGCGCTGGTGAGCAGCGTCAGGTTGAGATTAGCTCGCCATGGCATGCGCCGGGACCCCGGCCCACCGCGCCACCTCGACGCGCAGCATGAGCCCCGTCCAGTCGCCCAGGTACACCTCCCGAAGTCGTCCCACGCGCCAACTATGCTGATTCGATCCGCTGTCAGGGCGGCCGAGGATGAGGCCTAGGGCATGACCTCGCCGAATGCCATCGGTGACCAATCGGGTCATGGGGTGCTGGGGTTTCGGCGAGTTGGGGTTGGGGAGGCGGCTAGTGCCTTTTCAGGACGGGAGGAGTTATTTTTTTAGGGAAGGACGGGAAGGAGGTGCGTACCGTGAAAGAAACTCAGGGCAGGCTAGATTCGTTGTTGGGCCAAATTGGATTTACGTGAGAATTTGACGTACAACCAGAAAACAAAACGTCGAAACGTATACAATAATACTACCACCTCGGATAGCAAAGCCCATGACGGATAGAAAAACGTATTTTGACAGGAAGAAAGCGTATTGTGACGGTGAACCGGACAAACTCGTTCCGTGCTTTATTATTAGGTAAAGATTTTTCTATTTAATGTATGATATTTTTTGACCTTACGATCAAGGGGGAGAATGTTGGAATATTAATCTCAGGTCGCAAATGACCGAGGGAAAAGGGGGAGCTTTTTCCCCACGTATGTGCCATGACCAGGGCACCAGAACCAGATGTTGGTCTCGGTCGCTGGTCCCCTTAGCACCACCTATATAAAGAGGTGGTCTTACCCCTCTATTAGACATACATAGAGGTTATAGTGCCAACCACCGATCCTAAAAACAATAAACTAAGGTGATCAAAATACCGACTGCCAACGCCGACTAACGCAAGGTCAACGTCGGCGGCATCCTCTGCGTCTTTTACGTCTACAAGTAGCTGCTGCATGTTCCCCACCGGATACCAGCAGGGCCATGACGGTGGGCGGTGGCGCTCTTGCACTATTGCTGCTCTTCAAGGATTTCTACTATCATACTATAAATGAACTCTGTAATTTGCAAGGTTTGAATGGTGGTTCGCTCTCGCTTTTTGCGCCATCGGGGCAACCGATCATCTAGTAATAGAACAAACGAAGCAATGCGCACACACACACACAGAGAGAGAGAGAGAGAGAGAGTAACTTGATGAAAGCACATGTTATAAATCCTTCATACCCCAGGAAAAGGACTATATAAAAATGTAGCTATATGTAGAATCAATCTAGAGGGATGAGCTCCTACGTGATTACAGCTCCACTTTGAATATATAAATAGGGAACAACAAGTATCTAGAGAAATTATATGACAGAATTGTACATGGAACAGAAAAAGGATAACATCCGAAGCAATGGTTGTGCTATTTTGTTTTCTCTTTTTAACATGAAATTCCTAGAGAAATATAAGTAGTGAATGGTGTGCATACCCAATATGCCAGGATGATGGACATCAAAGTGATCATAACTTTTTTTAATGGCACATGCAACCTGTTGAAAAATGGATGCTGAATTTACTTACTGTAGTTAGGTACAAATGAAGAAAATAGAACAAAAATATATAAGAATTTATAATATTATTTTCAGATAGAACATACACATACACTAGCTAGGTAGTTAAATGGCACATAACTTTTTCCAATGTTGCTCACTCACATGTTCTATTCATCATCAAGGAGATTGACCACGAGAAGCAAGCTGATCATATGCATATACAATACTACACTACTATATTGCTAGAGAACATTGCTATACACACGACCGCTTACTAACGACACCGTCAATCAAGCCGTTGCTGGGAGGGAGCAAAGTACAGGGCATCGTCCGATCTTACATCGTGCATGAGTCGGCCAGGCCCTGTCGTGCGGGAAGTAGTTTCGATTGCTAGATGCTGCATGAGATGAAGATTTGAGCATTAGAACTTTGGAAATTAATTTTTTTTTAAAGGACAAACTGCTGAGTGACCACACGCTGCTGAGGGACCAATCGTGAGGCATCGAAGCTAGTGGCGGCTATGGCCCCGGGCATGAGGAGAATCACGAGAATGAGCAGTGTGACGGTGGTCTTGAGGAGGCGGCTCATGGAGCACCCCATACCTTCGATCTGCTTCTCTGGCTCTTGAGGAGGCGGCTCTTGGATCGATCGATCTCGGCTAGGTAGGTGTTGTTGGCTAACTAGCGCCTGAGGTCGATGGCTTGGTTTGATGGTTAGGGTTTGCTCCCAGTCGCGCGCGGGGCGACTCGAGAGGGGAACGAGGAGGCAGGGAGATCATCCGGGGCCTCGAGGAATGAATCGGCTGGTGCTTTGTTTTGAATCGAGGGCCACGCAAGTTGGTCGTAGACGAGGAAGCTGGATCTACTGTGTGCACGTGGACATGGTCTGCGGCGGCCGGCGAATTGAGAGGAGGAGACGTTGATGGGGCGTGTGGAAACTCGACATGCTGCACTCCTCCTGTGTACGTTGGCCTTTGTTGGCAGATTTGGGCGACAATGGATTGGAGCTTGGTTAATGGAAGAATGGAGCACCTACATGTTCCAAACATGGACTTTGCGTGTTTACGTGAAGGAAACAATCCACGAGTGCATGCGTGCGTCCGTGCTCGATCGCTAGCAATAGCATGCTGGCTGCCTCTTAACAAGATCAATTTCAACAGCTTTTATACACGTTAATATTGAGGAAAGAACAAATACTGATTTGCTGATAGAAAACACGTATACAAATTTACAATAGTCATCTGACAAAAAAAAAGCAAATTGGAAAAAATACATTTAGTGGTAAGAACTAGAAGCAATAAGGCATCCTATGCATCTACTGTTCCCTACTTGCGCTTAACAACACCGACATAAGGAAGCTCTACCGAACCCAAGTAGATTTTTCCATTGGTTCGCTCCATAATCTCGGTTGGCCTCACCTTCTTTGACCCTCTCATCTCCTCGACTATCTTTCCATCGTTACCGACCCTCACAGCGAGACGATGACTATCACGACCAAAGGGCAACTCATTCTTCTCGCGGTGCAACGCCACCCAATAACCTCCTTTGGTATCGGGCCTCACGTTATCTGGATAGCCTGGCAGGTCGGCAAAAGGCTCGGATGTGCCTGCATTGACCCCTCTGATCCAATGCCTTAGCAACTTGCATGGGCCGGTAGATGCGACCACGAGGTGGGTCCGGTCGGCGCTGAGTGCAACGCCATTGGGGTACGTAATGCCCGCCTGGAGCACTGTGACATCGGATGTGCGTGGGTCGTAGCTCATGAGGCGGCCCGTCGAGTCCCCTGTGCGAGTGACCATCTCGTGTTGCCACCTTTGATAGTTCATGGAGCTGTCCGTGAAGTAGACTTGACCAGTGACTTGATCGACATCAACACCGTTGGTGAAGCGCAGTGGATAACCGTCAACATTGTTGACCAACACCGTGGCCTCCCCGCCGCCCGGTGGTACCCGCATCAGCCCCTTGTATGCGTCGGCGACATAGAGGTCGCCTGATTTCTGGTTGAATCGTAGGCCGAGCGGACGGCCGCAGCGGCCCTCCCTGGCAGCCTCAGTCTCTGGGCGAAACTTGGACGGCGTGCATGTCTCGGGATCATAGCCGGGGCCATATGCATATGTAGTCCATCCTAGCTTGTCGCCATTCCACTTGAGGATCCGGCCATCCGAGACTCCGCTGTAGGGGCCTTGTCCCAGGCCGTCGAAGGCGACGCTCTCCGGCCCGTGGACCGTCCCACGTGGCAGCGGCAGCTGTTGGCTTCGTGAGGCATCGAAGCTAGTGGCGGCTATGGCCCCGGGCATGAGGAGAATCACGAGGATGAGCAGCGTGACGGTGGTCTTGAGGAGGCGGCTCATGGAGCACCCCATACCTTCGATCTGCTTCTCTGGCTCTTGAGGAGGCGGCTCTTGGATCGATCGATCTCGGCTAGCTAGGTGTTGTTGGCTAACTAGCGCCTGAGGTCGATGGCTTGGTTTGATGGAGAGATCGAAGCGGGAGGCTGCCTCTTATATAGCAAGTACGTAGCACTGATTGATCTAGAACTAGCTGTCCGAGTCGGCGCGTGGAGAGAGCCGGAGGCCGAGTGGGTTTCGATCGTTCGTTTTGGAGGAAAACCGTTTCGATCGGACACAACTACGTACGCAGGAAAAAGGGGAGCACGTCACAACAAGCCACTCCTTCGCGCACTCGTATTTGTACATGAAACAAGGAAACAAAAGAAAATCTCAATTCTCGCCCGTACACGTACGTAGGAGAGGACCACGTCCACGTGCACAAAATCCATCCTTCTTCCTCGTGGCCGGCAGGAGGGCTCCGTTGTTAGTCGTTTCTTTCATTTTTTTAGGATTTGTGTTCTGTTCAGGAAGGCGAGACGGCGACGGCTCCCTGAAGATGGAATAAAGGTTTCCCTGCCCACCCCCCGTTCCGATGGTGTGTCTAGCATCATTGGTGAGCGTGTGGAGGTGTGTCTCCACCGAATCTATCCTCGATGGATTTGCTCGGTCTGGTTGTTCGTGTGCCTTCGGGTTGGATCCTTTCGGTCTACGTTATTCTTCATCGCTGGCGGTTGTTGTTCTGGTGCACCGGTCCAATGGGGACTTCGCACGACGACTTCCCGACTCTCTACTACAACAAGTTGTGTCCGACTCCGGCGAGGGAGGGGCGATGACGGCGGCGCGCCTTCGTCTAGCTTCAGTGCTTGTAGTCGGCGTGAGGTGGTCTATGGATCTAGATGTAATTTTAATTATTCCTCGTGTTTGTTGTACTACCATGATTGAAGACGAATAGATCGAAACTTTTCTAGCAAAAGAAATATATTATACATGAAACATAAAAAGGAGAACATCTGAAGCAATTGTTGTGCTATTTTGTTTTCTCTTTTCAACATGAAATTCCTTGAGGAAAATATGTAGTGAATGGTGTGCATACCCAGTATGCCAGGATGATGCACATCAAAGTGATCATATGCATATTTTTTTTTTTCTGTGGCACCTTCAACCTCTTGAAAATTGGATGTTGAATTTACTTATTATAGTTAGGTACATAAGAAAGAAACAAAAAAAAATGTATAAGGATTTACAATATTATTTCAGATAGAACATATATGTACACTAGGTAATAAAAAATAGAACATGTGACCGAGGAAACTATCATCAAGAGATTGCCCACGGTAAGGTCTTATGTGCAATATACAATACATACAATACAATAATATATTGCTAGATGGTGCATGGGATAAAGATTTGAGCATTAGAAACATGAAATTTAAATTTCAAAAAAGGACAAACTGCTGAGGTACTACACTCTGCATTCTCTTAGAAGTACGTATACATCATAGGTGAGGGTTTATGTCTCTAAGTGAAGCTAGCTATCGTCTACTCCACGTGACTAATTTTCAGAACACTAGGTTGAGGTTATAAAATTGAAAAAGGTTGAGGTTACAAGCTGATGCTTTGACCTATTCTGCGTTTAATGTTTTGGCTTGTTTAAGTTCAAATTTTGGGTCCCCGCATTTGATTTTCAAGGTTTGAAATAAGAAAACATTGCAGAATGGCATGTTTATAGAGGTACGTACTGAAGGGAGTGCATTGAGCACTTTTGTGGCCTGTTTGATTAGTTTTATTCTGAAAGCACAAGATCTTGTAGTAATTAATTGAAAGCCAAGAACTTCAGGTTTCAAGAATAGGAAAAAATGTCAATAATGAAAATGTTCCACGCGAAATTCTAAAACTATATTATTTAGAGGAATTGGACTAACTGAGAGCAAATTGTTCAACAGCATGACAAAAGGAAACAGCAATGTCTTGACACTTGACGTTTTGGAAGTTGGGACATATGTCTGGAACAAGCTAAAGTTGGGACATATAGCTGGAACAAGCTACCAGTCATCAGATTGTGACTCATCACTGCCGATGTCAAGAGTATATGGGACCCAGTCCTCTTACTGCACAAGAGTAAGGCTCCCCTTTGTGACGTCCACCCAGAACATCATGACATCCGTGTACACGAGCTCGAACACGACGAGGATCTGAAGCACGAGCTGCATTCTCATCATCCCGTCGTCGTGGCGGGCCAGTTGCAGGAAGGATCTCAAGACCAAGTTGTTACTAAGACTGTGGCGACGGTGCTGCGTCGCCACCAACTTGAAGTGAGGCTGCGGCCGGAGTGCATATCTCACCACGTCCCCTTCTGGGGTTGGCAGGAAGAACTGGCCACACACGGAGAGCCCGGACTCTGACAGCGCCGGCGAAGGATCAAGGATCTGCCATCTGACGTCACCGGGTTTGGCGTGCATGATCACCTCCCTGGGCCCCACCGTCACATAGAGCACCACGGCGGGATCAGCCTCGCCGTCGTCGTAGACCAATCCTGCCGCGTTCCACTGGATCGCCCAGGGTTGGTTCTCGAGGAAGACATTGGGTAGGTCGGCGACGGTCCTGGTCACCAGGTTGAACAGACGCATCTCCCGCCCATCAGCTAACAGCACCAGGAGGCCCTCGGAGGTGGCGACGACGTCCCCATACTCCCGAGGGATGTGCAACTTGATGGAGGCGCTGGTGAGATTGTTTATGAACCTGGACTTGTCGTCGGTGCGCTCATCCCCTTTCGCCATCTCCCAGTGCCACGGGAAGAAGCGCGGGTGGGGCTTCCTTCCCCCTAATTAGGTGAGGCCACCTCTACCTGTAGGTCTCGTTCCGTGAAAAAATGCCCGTAGCTGTAGGATTGCTCCCCACGGTGCCCATGCTAACAGCCTCCCGCCTGGCGCACCATCTAGCACCCTCCGCTTGCAGCTCCATGGGCACAGCCCCGCCGCCCTCCCCGTTGTCTCCAAAGTCACTGCTTTCGCCCATACACCAACACATCAAATACAGACGCTGGATGTAGCTTTTCAACATGCTGGTTGCAACCCACCGCGGCACCTCCCACTGTTGTCGCACTGCCACTTCCATCTGGTTGAAGCAAAGCAAATTGCCAGATCCAGCTTCATCGGCACATGCTTCTAACAATCAACATTGCCGGTTGTAGCTTCTCTGTTACCCAGTTCAAGAAATATAAAGCAGTACCTCATGCAACTCCGATAATTGCCGGTTCCAGTAAATTCACTTGGTGGTAATAACATTTGTCGCTCGCCCTGGAGCATTGTCACTTGCTGGTTACCCAGATAATTGCCGATAATTGTCGATAATTGCCAGTATCATGGCACGGCATTCCAGCGCGAGCATTTACCTTCGGCTGCAGCTTTAGTCACCGCTGGTTGTAGCTTCCGTAATGCACGGTTGTAGCTCTCTGTCATTGGTCGCCGATGGATACAGCTCTTCCGACAGGTAGTTGTAGTACCCACCGCCACCGGTGGTAGCATCTCCGATGGGTGCTTGCACCTCTGATGCCTAGCCGTTGCAACACATTTGTGTCCAGTCCGTCGGCGGCCACCTCACTTGTAGCACCGAATGCGGGGATCGCTCGCTACCCCTTGCCGTCTTTTTCAACGAGAGCTTGCACGCCATGGCCTCCACGACCTGTGAGCTCGCAAGACATGGCCGCCCCTAACCCCGGTGAGCTCGCAAGCCATGGCGGAACCTCGTATCAACAACATAGTGTGTTCGTCGGAGAGCCCGTGGAGCTTGTGTAGGAGAGGGCAGGTAGTAGACCCGAGCAGATAGAGCGGCGACGAGGTAGAATAGTGAGAGAAGACATGATTTGGGTGTGATGCGGTGAATGGATAAGATAGGAGACACGAAGCGGTGCGTGGGCCACCAGAGTGAATGGCGTGCCGTTCCTAAACGTTTCCCTATTTTAAATAAAAATTTGTAGGCTAGGGAGCAGTTGTTGGGCCTCCAAGTGCACATGTTTGCAGCAAGTGGTAACTTTCCTGTGAGAAACTAAGGTATCAATTCATAGAGGCTACACCACTATTCTCTCTTAGGAAGCACTACAACTCAATTAAGAAGCCCCCTGTGTCCTCAACAATTATAGTGAGGTTGTGAATCTCACTACTGCTAGTTGGAAGAAGTTAGAACAAATAATGTGGCATAATGTATTTTATATTTTCAAAATAATTAGTAACTGAAAAAGAGCATGTGAATGTGTTTTGGAGAGTTTTCTTATGAAGAAATTTTTACCGGAGTTGATATGTTCAATATTAGCATCTCCCATGACAGTGAAGACACATAAATAAAAGCATGGTAATGATAGGACCAGGTGTAGTGTATCGTGAAGAATTAATAGGCCTTGATCATTTACCATTGGATGCCAAATTTACTGTGCTCATTTGGAGACTGCGTGATATAGCTAGTTGTTCAGGTGGTTAAAGCAGAGGATGAAAGACGTTGCACATGCATACAGAGAATTAAATTGAAACGTACACATACAGTGCCTTCACAAAAAATGTGAACAACTCATGGATATAATTTAGGATACGTTGTGTGTATGGTAATTTCCATAAATATGACAATTTCTGGCCTGCACAAAAAATGTGGATGACACATGATACTATTCACGCATCTCTTCCCTATTTTGCACAGTTCAAAGTTGTGCAAAAACATGTTCAGTTATTATTTTGAGAAACTTCTTAGGGTTCAAAGTGATTCTACTAGACAAGTGTGATAAGCTGCTGAGATCCCGCTAAAAAAACCATCCGAGGCACACGAGCACTCTGTGTGAGGAATTTTTGCCATGCTATATACTAGGGTCATGCAAGAGATAAGCTTTGTGAAACAATAAATTAAGTCAAGGTGGACTTCGAACCTCTGATTAGAAAACATTCCGTGTTTTGATATTTCTCATTTCATGAAAGAAAGCATTAGGAATAAGATAAGCTTTCAAGCGGTATGCCAAGAAATGCAATATACACTTCTATGATTTGAGGCTTCATGGTCATGTATTTGGCTGCAACTTACCTGCTCTTGATTCTGTGAAATGATCCTTTAATCAGCTGGATTCAGTTACAAGTAATAACTTGTAGAGGTGTGTAAAGACGCTATTGCCAATGTCAACCCAATATCATGTAGTTTTCCTGTTTGGTTTTGACGTCTTTCACTAAAACATTAGGAATATGTATCTGGTTAACATGTAGAGAGTACACATGCATCCCAATGTGGCTTGCTCAGCTCACGATCGAATGCATCGAAAGAGTTTAAGAAAGCAGCCATAGAATTTCATGTCTATAGACAGATGAGTCTTATATCAATTTTACACAATTATAACTTTAAGATAATAACGTTTTGCTGATTACAATAGTCGGTCCGATGAAGAAAACCAAATGGAAAATTACATTTAGTGGTAAGAGCAAGAATCAAAATAGCACCATATGCTTCTACTATAGTAGTTCTCTACTTGCGCTTAACAACACTGACGTAAGGAAGCTCTACCGAACCCAAGTAGATTTTACCATTGCTTCTCTCCATGATCTCGGTGGGCCTCACGTTCTTTGGCCCTCTCATCTCCTCGACTATCTTCCCATCGTTCCGACCCTGAAAGCGAGACGATGACTACCACGGCCAAAGGGAAACTCATTCTTCTCGCGGTGCAACGCCACCCAATAGCCTCCTTTGATGCCGGGCCTCACGTTATCTGGATAGCCCGGCAGGTCGGCAAAAGGCTCGAATGTGCCTGCGTTGACCCCTCTGATCCAATGCCTTAGCAGCTTGCATGGGCCGGTAGATGCGACTACGAGGTGAGAGGCAGACTCCCATCCTAATCTGCAAAGAGGGCACATAGGTCTATGTGTCCAGCCCCTTTTGTTTACGATAAAGGGTTCCCCACCCTCCCCCCGCTTTATATAATAAAGCACCACATCCAGCATACAACAGACATACAACAAGAGAAAGAAAAGAGCAAGAACGGTAAAGATACAAGACATCGGAAGAACCACTAACTCCTCTAACACGATCCTGCCTAAGACACGACAAAGACAGGGATATAATCCGCAGCTGGAGGAGGCCACGCACTGTCAACTTCACCGAGGCCCAAACAATGCCGATCCACAAGTCGTCTCTACCTCCGAAGAAGGCCCCCTGCCCTCTCGCCCCGAACCATAGGGCGCCATGCCGTCGGCAGGTAAAGCCGCGCACTGAGCGGAAGGCCGGACCAACAGAACACCATGGAGAGGACGCAAGCACGACCGCCTCACCGCGCACCGCCACATCCCATACTTCATCACTGCCGCAGCCCGGCTCACTGTCGACCGAAAGCAGACAAGCCGGAACACCACCGAGGAAGACCACCCATCCGCCGAACAATGGTGGCACCTTAAATAAGGACCACGAGAGTGCCTTTACCACCTAACTGGAGGGTCTGGGCTTTAGCCCAGGTCGCGGAGGAAGAGGGTGGGGGGAGGACCTCGATGCCGCCCCTAGAAGAAACGTCGGAGCATCGCCGGCACAGTGGATGCAGCCGCGGACCAAGGGTTTCCCCCGGTCCGGTCCTCCAAACCCTCCATTCCTAGCCAGCCGTGAGCACCGGGCACACTGATGCCCGCCTCGCAGACCGGCGAGGCAAGAAGAGGCACAGGGGAGGGGGCAGCATCAGATCCGCTCCAAGGGGCCAACGGGGAGACCCCCAAAGCCAGCTCCGAGCCCGCCACCAGCCCGCTGACAACGCGGCCAGACATGGCGGCCTTTCGCATCAGCACCGGCCACCTACCGCAGGGGAGCCGGTGCGCCGCCCGTCAGTGGCCGCCGCCACAGATCCGGCGTTGTACAAACAGGAACCCCCGCCCGCGCACACGCAAGGACCACCACCACAGAGCCCTTCGCATGGCCCCCAAGCACCAGTCCCGCCGCCGCCGCCACGCCCTCTGCTCGCGTTGCGCCACCATCCGTCCACGTCGACCCGTACCAGCCCGCGACAGAGCAGGGGAAAAGTTGCCCCACCACCGCCGACGCAGATAGGGCTTCGCCCCTCCGCACGAGCTGGCCGTGGCGAGGGGGGAGGAGAGAGGGGAGGCGGTCGAAGGCCGGCGACTAGGGTTTCCCCTCCGCGGAGCTCGCGGGAGCGACCGAGAGGGGGCGAGGGGGAGTGTCCAGCCCCTTTTGGCAAGATTATCGGCTGTCAAGCACTTCCCTTGTACATCCAACCAGGCAAAGAATTGCACTTTAGGGGGGATTTTAATTTGCCATATGAGCTTTTTGAAAGGGAACTCAGCCATTCTCCAGAACTGATACAAATAAGCATAGTTAGCATAGTACTTCCCATTAGGAGTCCATTTCCATTTTAAAACATCCTCCCTTTCAGATAGCAAAATTACTTGAGTGTGGTGCCAAAGGCTAGTAAATTCAGAAAGAACATCAACGTCTGGGTTGTGCTTTATCAAAGAAATCCATTTACTGTTGGTGAGGCCCTCATTAACAAAGATCTTCCTCTTCTTGCTGTGTTTATAAAGATTTGGAAAGACAGGCACAGGAGCCTGCCCATTCAACCAGTGGTCATGCCAAAAGGAAACTGATTTGCCATACCCCAAGTTGAAACAAGTACTAGCAATAAACAAAGCCTTGACTTTCTTATCGACAGGAATCGGAAGATCATGCCATAACTTGTCAGTTTCTGTATGATTGAGCCACAAGCCCACAATCATCTCACTTTTAGAGCAATACCTTGTTTGCGAAGACAAGGGATACCGAGCCCACCAAACTGCACTTGCGAGCAAACCTGCGACCATTGAACCAAGCACTCACCGCCAGTGATAGCATCTACTCCTGCCCAAAGGAGAGCACACCGCAGTTTGTCAATCTAATTGATAACCCACTTTGGTTGCTCCACGTCAAGAAGCATAAAGATGGAATGGTCGATAATAAGAAGCGAACAAGAACCAACCCCCAGAGGAGGATATCCAACATGCCTTCCATGCAGCAATTTTCTTGACGAGCATATCCTGTTGAGCTTACCGAGATACAACATGCCTTCCATGCAGCAATTTTCTTGAGGAGATCCAACATGCCTTCCTTGCAACATGCCTTCCTTGCAGCAATTTTTGTGAGGAGATCCAACATGATTATATTTCTGACCAACGTTGTTTATAATCATGTGTCACACGTTAGTGAGTTCTTTTCATCCTTCTGCCCCTTGGTGATGCTGATAAGAACGAATATGGATGTTTGTTAAGACATTAGACTCGGGAGCATGATATATGTTCTAGGAGAATAAAGTAATAATTAACCAAGAACTTGGAGCATAGGAACACATATCTTGAGGAGAAAAATTAATATCCATGAGATCTATGTTCCTGCCCATCAGGTGAATTGGGATTATGAAATCACTAATGAAACACCTACTGTTGACCCTCATAATTTCCTAGTGATAAATAATGTGTGTGAACATTCATCTTAGTGACTTGTTGTCATGGAGGATGAAGGCTATAAGCTCTTATGGTTTTGCAAATGAGCTAAATATTATAGGCCATAAATGGCTTTACAAATTTAAACATGACTCTCGAGGAAATTATGAAAGATTAAACGGCTTGTAATTAACCAAAAAAATATAATAAAGAGAGAAGAGTTTTTTCTTCATATGCCATCTTTTTTATTGTCGGGGCCAAGAAACTGTCAAGATGTTTGTTATCACGATGACATGCTTTATGTTCACTTCAAATAAGATTGCTTATGTGGTTCAACCAGAAGGTTTTATCATAAAAGGACATGCTTTATGTTCACTTCAAATAAGATTGCTTATGTGGTTCAACCAGAAGGTTTTATCATAAAAGGAAGAAAGAACATAAAGCATGTTGTCTAAAGAATTTATTTCATGAACTAAGATGAGCATTGAGACAATGTTACATTAACTATAGGGGAGTAAGTTCACTACCTCACGTAGATGAAAAGCTAACTGGCTTAACTAGGAGTTTTCTATCTTCCAATAATGACATAAATAATCTTGTTGTTCTCTTGTGAATTAATAGTTATGATGACATGTGTGGACAGAGTACAAAAGAAATATGTTATTGGCCAGTACTCTGCCTCACGTGCTCCTATAGTCCATGGCAATAAAGTTGGACACTTAAATGTCCAAGGAACCAATTTTAAACTGATGGGATAATGTCGGTTCCTTATTCTTGGGCTGTCAGAAGCACTTTGTGTATTAAGTATGAATGCGCCCTCGTATTTATGATTGGAATACTTGGCAAAAATAAGTTTATTCCAGGACCGCACCACTAGAAATCCGTTATCAAGCTTTGCAGTATAAGAAAGGCGACGATTATTACATGCTCGCTTATAATGAGTTTAATAACTTCATAATTGTGGGCTAGTCGAACATTGTTTTGGTGAGGTATGCGGATATTAAGAATTCCACATGATGTTATATCCTAACCCTAATATAAGGAGCTTTGTCGTGGAAAAGCTTCTTAAAGACAATCATAGCATCAGTAATAAATGGAAACTGAATATGTGGCATGTTAAGAGGCTACCGAGCAGGTTGTGTGTCGAATGAATTTTAATCCCGAAATTGAATGTGGTAGACAACATTATTGACCAATTACTGTGACAATGAACACGCATCTCTATGCGAGTAACAACAAGACAATTGGTGTTGCCAAAACCGTTTACATTATGTTTCATGTTGGGAAAGATAGAGTCCAGAATCAACATATGATCTTCGTTTTATATTTTTTTGCGGCTCCGCTTGCTAAAGGCTTATCACCAATTTTAAGATTATGTTGCTGGCGTGAGTTTACAAAGGCTTTTGATCCTGCAAATTTGGGCCGTGGAATAAACCAACTCCCATAAGTTAAAGGACATCCGTTTGGAAATAGAATGATATACTATGAATATTGAGGTTCATTGACACTTCATTGTTCTATGCAACACCTTACTTTGGTATAATTTTTCTATTGAATGTATGATATTTGTTGACCTTACGATCAAGGGGGAGAATGTTGGAATATTGATCTCAGGTCGCAAATGACCGAGAGAAAAGGGGGGCATTTTTCCCCACGTATGTGCCATGACAAGGGCACCAGATCCAGATGTTGGTCTCGGTCCTTGGTCCCCTTAGAGCATCTCTAGCCGCGCCCCCAACAGCCCCCCCCC
>LR738714.1:757598474-757619944 GCA_902687465.1 Secale cereale
CCCCCCCCCCAAGGCCTTTTTTGGCGCCGGCGCCGAAAAATCGGCCCAGTCGCGCCCCCACGAGCCTGTTTTTCGTCAGATTGGGCCGAAATTGGCGCCCGCGCTCCCAACCCGAACCCCGCGCGCTGGGAGCGCCCGGGGGCGCCGGAGCGAACGTTTTGGCGCGAAAGAGTGGCGGGACCGGCGCGTCAGCGAGACGAAGACTGGTCGTCCTCATCGTCTCGGTTTTCCCGCGGGGAATCAATGCCAAGGTTGCCACCGGTCAGCCTGCAATTGATTCACGGGCGGCGCATTGCGGCGACGCCGCACCGCCTTCCGCCACGCGTTCGCACGCGGCCGCCCCCCCGAGCCGCTATAAAATGCGCCCCTGGCCGCGCCGGTGAGGCACCCATCCATCGGCAGTCCTCCCCCTCCTTGCCGCCATACTTCCTCCCCTCTCTCCGCCGTTTGAGCCCCTCTCCCCCCGGCAACCATGAGCGCGAGGTACCCCGGCAACGCGGCGGCGACCAACGGTTTCGGCCGCCGCTCGCTGCATGAGTGGGAGGCCTACCTCCTCCACGAGGCCAACTACCCCGCCCGACGTACGCGCTCCGTCACGGTGGAGGCTCAGCGCCGGCGGGGTCCCAGTCCCCCCTCTGCCCGTCACCGAGACGCCCTATTTCCACGCCGAGATCGAGCGTGCGCTGGCGTCGCTGACGGTCGTAGAGCGGGCGCTCCCGGAGTACGCCGCCGACAACCACGCGGCGTGGGCGGCGTACTTCGAACGCCGGCAGGAGGAGCGGCTCGTCTCCACCAACAACGCGCCGATGCCGCACGGCCGCAACAACAATGAGGGCCGCCGCCTGTGGTGGGGCGTCCCTGGCCGCACGCTCAGCGGCGTCCTCGCGCACGTCGAAGGCGGCAACGAACCGCGGCTCGAGTGAAGTAGCGCGCCGGGGCGGCCGTGTCAAGGAGGAGAAGCATCGGCCGTAGTTTAGGGGTTTTTTGTCCCTTTTATTCATGTAATAAACATCTAAATTTCGCCGAAATATGTCGTGTTTGGTCAAATTTTACCGTGTTTGCTGAAATTTGGCCAAACTGTGGGGACGTCTGGGGCCGATCTGAGGGTGACGGCTGGGGACGTGCTCGCCCCCACGCCGAAAATAACACCGGCTCGCCCCAAGCGGTGATTTTCGGCACGTCTTGTGGGCGCAACGGCTGAAGATGCTCTTAGCACCACCTATATAAAGAGCTGGTCGTACCCCTCTATTAGACATACATAGAGGTTACAATGCCGATCACCGATCCTAAAAACAATAAACTAAAGGTGATCAGAATACTGACTAACGCAAAGTCAATGCCGGCGGCATCCTGTGTCTTTTACGTCTACAAGTAGCTGCTGCTTGTTCCCATCCTGTGTCTTTTACGTCTACAAGTAGCTGCTGCTTGTTCCCCACCGGATACCAGCAGGGCCATGACGGTGGGCGGTGGCGCTCCTGGACTGCTGCTGCTCTTCAAGGATTTCTACTATCAGACAATAAATTAACACTCTTATTTGTAAGGTTTGAATGGTGGTTCGCTCTCGCTTTTTGCGCCAACGGCGCAGCCGGTCATCTAGTAATAGAGCAAACGAAGCAATGCGCAGAGAGAGAGAGGGAGAAAGAGAGGGAGGGAGGGAGAGAGAGACGGAGGGAGATAGGTTGGGAGGGAGAGAGAGAGAGAGAGTAACTTGATGAAAGCACATGTTAAATCCTTCATGCCCCAGGAAAAGGACTATATAAAAATGTAGCTATATGTAGAATCAATCTAGAGGGACGAGCTCCTACGTGATTACAGCTCCACTTTGAATACATAAGTAGGGAACAACAAGTATCTAGAGAAATTATATGACACAATTGTAGATGGAACAGAAAAAGGATAATATCCGAAGCAATGGTTGTTCTATTTTGTTTTCTCTTTTAACATGAAATTTCTAGAGAAATACAAGTAGTGAATGGTGTGCATACCCAATATTCCAGGATGATGGACATCAAAGTGATCATAACTTTTTTTAGTGGCACATGCAACCTGTTGAAAAATGGACGCTGAATTTACTTACTGTAGTTAGGTACAAATGAAGTAAATAGAGCAATAATATATAACAATTTATAATATTATTTTCAGATAGAACATATACGTACACTAGCTAGGTAGTTAAAAATAGAACATGTGAGTGAGCAAAACATCCAGGAGATTGTCCACGAGAAGCAAGCTGATCATATGCATACACAATACATACACTACTATATTGCTAGATGCTCCATGAGATGAAGATTTGAGCATTAGAACTGTGGAATTTAAATTGAACATATAAAGGATGAGCTGGGTACTAGGCACAACCACAGCCTCCACGTCGTCTATGAATAGTGCGCAGCGAGAGAAAAGCGAGAGGAGCGGGCACCGCACGACCAACATAGCGCCTTTTCCCACCCTCCTCCTTTTTTCCTTCGCTCGTCAGCCGCCGCCGCCGCTTCCCTCCCCGCTCTCCACTCCCCGCGCAGCCGCAGCGGCCGCCGCGGGAGGTCAAGTCCCGCTCTGACTCGCTCCACGCCAGGCGCCGCATCGTCGACCTCCGCGCCTCCCGCAGGCTCGACGTGCTCCGCCGCCGTGAGCTCTCCATCGAGGCCTCCGTCTCACTCATGCTCTCCCGACTTGACGCCCTTGCCAAGTCCCCCGCGCCGAAGCTGGACCGGGCGGACGGAGACCGCCCCCATCCCCGCCCCGCGTCGAAGCCGGACCGGGAGGACGGAGACGGCCCCCATCCCCGCCGCTGTCAGACGGTGGCGCTCAACGAGATTCGGCCATGGAGAGGACCGTGGTGATAGCGCAACCTCGCCTCCTCTAGCGCAAGAGATCAGCACACCATCGAACAGAGGTGAGCCATGGCTAGCCCCGACCCTTCTCTTCCAGCGCCCCTTTCTATGTCATCCGCTCGCGTTGCTGCTCTGGTCATCCTCCTCATCCTCAGTGCTCAAAAGGTGAAGCCCTCTCAAGCAGGTGCACGTTTCCTAATTTTTTTTTCCTCCTTCCAATGCCTTGCTCCCTGAGTTTCTCATCTTTGCTTGTGCAGATTGTTTTCTGTATGCATACAAGGTGTTCGATGAAAATCCTAGAAGGCTGGCAGAGGACGATTGATGTATGTAAGCCATGTGATTTCGTTCTTCGAAAAAAATAGTTTCATCCAATCATATCCGCCCGCCTCATTTCCGACGGTGCTGCTGGTTGCTCAGATTCCTAGGGGACGCCTCATGGTTATCATTTATGGGAGGAGAGGAGGACAGCCACAGCAGCAAGCGGTGTGCTGCCCCAGCGCGCCGTCGTACATAGCCGAGTTGATTTTGCGTTGCCTTGCCTCCTGTTGTTTGATTTTCTGCTTTTGCTCACTTCTCCTTCCAATGTTGGTGCAGGATCGTTCGGTTCATTGTTTGTTGTTCGGCTGGCTGCTCAGGTTTGCCAACGACATCAGTTCGTTATTTGCTCCTGAAGGTAGGATCATTTCTGCTCGATAAAATGACTATGAGTCGAGACATTTTATGTTCAATGTTTCCTTCCCTATGCAGGTTCTTTGTTGATTCGTTGGACGTGTGTGATGTTGACCAACAAGGTTAGGTTTCCTCTGATTGTCTTTCCTGATAAGGTTTGTACACATTCATAAACTCGCGTTTTTGTGCGGTCAGGTTGGCTGTCTATATGTTTTGGGGTTCGCCTGCTCGCTGTATTGACAACAATAGAAAAATATAGCAAGAGTAAAATTAGGCTTGTTGGTTGAGATAATTCGTTTACATGATAAATAAATTGGAGTGGTTTCAAACTCTTGATTAAGGCCCTTGACCGGCCAGAGAAAGACAGGTTGAACTGATCTCTGTATATATATCGTGTTATCTAATCTTGTGATGCTTTTAACTTTGATCTTGCAACTGCACCTGCAGGCTACTTGTTTTTGTGGATGGGTAAACCTGAATGTATATGTAGTGTTATCTAATCTTGTGGTGCTTTTAACTTTGATCTTGCAACTGAACCTGCAGACTACTTATTTTTATGTATGGGTAAACCTGAATGTCGGAAACTAAATTTGTGGCCCTGGGTTCAGTGGCGTTCAAGTACGACAAGACCATATTATGACAGGAGCATAAAGGCATAAACACGAAAGTATGAAACTAACTATGTTCCCTGGGTGGTCCTATACATTGAGGTCAACTATCTTGAACATCACTCTTTATTTCAATGCAAGAGGACCATACTGTGACATGAAGTTTTATCTTTGCTCCTAGGCATACTGCTCTTTTGTTGATATATCTGAAGGCGTCTGAATCTGGTTCTTTTAAGGCATATATTTTTATATTATAAATGCGTTTTACATAGTGAAATTGTCCCTAATTATTCCTTGTTGTAATTCAATGTTTTTTTTGTTTGGATAGACGGTATTATCTTTGAAAATATGCCTTGATCTTAGTGCATTACTAAAGTAAGAAGTGGCTACAGAGGATGCCATGGCAAAGACACTCGGGGAGGTTATTTAGTAACTTAGTATGCTTGCAACTTCTATACGTGGTCACTATTGTTAATGCTGTTATGGAAAGATAGAATAACTGTATATAGAGATTGGAACTACAAAATGATTTGATATGAAGAAATGTACTGTTATCTAGCTTATTGTACACGATTTAAGAATTAAGAGATAATGCAAATTTTGATGTAGTCTTAGGTATTGCCTGTATTAATGTGATTTCATCAAAAAAATCAGCGAGACCTTTGTATTCTCCGATTTGCAGACTAGATACAAAAGGTTCCGCAAAGAGGGACTCAAGTCTACAACCACCAAAGAGATAAGGCCATGGAACAATAGTACGTGGCCGTGCTGTGCAAATTTTCTCTCATCGAGGTATGCCTCTGTCTCAATGGGCCAAGACTCGACTTGCCTGCCGCATATTTATTTTCTTTGCTGCACGATGTTGTGAGATTGGGGTGTGTTGAGTATGCAATCCTGATTCCAGGAAAAAAATGATTACACAGTTTGTTGGACGTGTTCAGTTTGGAGGGGGTCTGCAGGTGGTGGTTATGATTTTGTTTCCATTTGATGATTTCTTCAAATGATACATGAGTAAATCCAAGGCCATTATTTGGTTCTACCTGGTGCAAAATCTCTCGTTGTTCTACTTATACCTCATGTAGAAAAGTGAATATTATCTGTTGATCTGCCACCGCGAGCTCTCCATCGAGGCCTTCGTCTCACTCACGCTCTTCCGCCTTGACACCCCTGCCAAGTCCCCCGCGCTGAAGCGGGGCCGAGAGGATGGAGACGTCCCCCATCCCCGCCACTGTCGGACGGCGGCGCTGGCGTCACCGAGGGCCTCGTCTCGCTCTACCCCATGGACCGGCCCGCCGTGAGATCCCCCGCCGGCCTGGCCTGGGCCTGCGTGCTCATATCCGCAGCAGAGTGTGAGAGGTGACGCCGGCCAGCCACCGCCTCACCATCGGCTCCTGTTTGCCGGCGGCAAGGAGAAGGGCGGCAAGGAGAAGGGCACCGAGGATGTGATGCTCTGTCTCGGGGCTCAACACCCTCTTGGGCGTAGAGGTTGGCGGGCTCTCGCTCTGCACCTGGGTTGCGACGGTCGCGCTTCGTGTGACAACGCTTGATAGCGGCCAGAAGGAAAAGCACAGTCCGCCCGCGACGCCAAGCCGTCGGACCTCTTCCCTCAAGCTCAAGGCGGCAAGGAGATGGTTGGGATGGTGCTGCTGCTCCGCTGGTACGACTTCTGCAATGTTTTTTGCTCTCTCAACTTGCCTCCCCTTGTATAAATGGACGCAGAACAATGTGTTGACAAACTACATGAGGTTAGGCTTTGCGATTCCATGTGTTTGTGTGCTGGCAGGAAGGAAAAACCAAGAAAAAGTGTTGTTGTTTTGCTGGATTCTTCTTCCTTTGATTTCAGCAAACTTTGTGTCTGTGGTTGGCTTCTCGACTCTGACACTGTGTATGGACTAGCCAGGTCTTTGCCCAGAGGTTCTAGAAGGTATTCTTCCACCAAATGACCCACATCTGAATAATGCACATGGCCTATATACTTACAACTTTGTTATCTGGATTATTAGGTACGCTACTGAAAATTCAGTAGAACATGGTGCTCCTCGAAATACTGATAGTCCGGAACTTGGCAACCATTGGCTTTTGAAGTTTGGTAGTCTGTAAAAGAGCAAATTGATCCAAGTGAGAAGATCACGATACTTACCGATGGACCTCTTATAAATTTGGCCAATATTGTACTCTCTGACAGGAATCCAAGTTTTGTGATAAAGGTCAGTTGTTCTATATGTTTTGGTTTCATGCAGTATGAACTGCATTTTGAACTATGATTTGTTAATATTGAATTGCATGTTTCTCTCTTCTGCGGAGTGTATATGTTGTTGGAGGCCATATCAGAGATGAAAATGATTCAGGCGGCAATGTGTTCACTGTTCCGTCTAATAGATACGTGGAGTTCAATCTGTTTCTTGACCCCCTAGCCGTGAAAGTGTTGTGTATTTAAAATATTCAATGCGTATTTAAAATATTCATTTAAGAAAACATTTATGAGGTAATTTAGATAGTTTGAAAACAGTCCTATCTACAGATATGCTCATATGTAACAATTGGAGAGGAACATTCTTGTATTCGTAAATCAAAATTATTGTTCATGATGCTAACTACACTGCTTTTGTATATTCTAACTATAAAATAAAGGCCATTATATGAAATATCTTTTTGTTTAGATCCAATTATTCCCCCATGTTACCTGAATAACATAACAAATTATGTGCTTTAGTATATATTTTGAAAGATAAGTCTTTTTGATTATTTTTCATATAAAATGGGTTATATCGTGTACCCTATGTGCTTGCTCAAACCTAAAGTTGCATACAAATATAATACGGGCATTCAAAAATATCTTTCGAATTAGATCAGGTGTGAAAAAAATGTCGGAGATGATGTTTTCTTTTTAGTCCATCTCTTCTCCCTTTTCCAGATCCTTGTGTATCACTTGATAAAAATCACAATGGTTGCCTACTTGATAAAAGAAAACAAACCAAATAGCTATGTATATCACCGAAAGTGCCTTTCTGCTCCCGGGCTCAAATGAGCCCGGTGAACAGTAAAATCGAAAAAAATCGAAAAAAGTTCAAAAAAATCCAATTTTTTTTTAGGTGAAACATTGATAAAAGTTCTAAGTGCATGCAAGATTTTGTCAAGGAATCACATTTCTGTAAGGCGTGGCAAAAAAAAAACAAATTCAGTGCTCCAAAATGCTTTTGAAAGTAGCATTTTCAGAGTACTGATTTTGTTTTTTTTTTGCCACGCCTTCTAGGAATGTTATTTCATGACAAATTTTTGCAAGCACTTACAACATTTATCAGTGTTTCACGTAAAAAAAATTTGGACATTTTTGAATTTTTTTCGATTTTACTGTTCACCCGAGCTCATTTGAGCTCGGGTGCAGATACTCCACGTCATATCACTTGATAAAAAGCAAGATTAGTGTTTTCTTTTTAGTCCATCTCTTCCCCCTTTTCCAGATCTTTGTGTTTAGATGCCGCTGCCACACCACATGCTAATATGAAGTTCTCATGCTACAGAACTTTTCAGGAGACAAAAAATAGAAGGAAGATATGTTTTTACTTGCAGCTCATTTTTACGTTCTTCCAGGTTCATCTTCACTATTTGATTTAGCTCAATTTAATGTTGCATTTCCTCTGTACACACGTCATCAAAACTGAACCAAGAGGCATCATATTTGTCTAGATGGTTGCCTTAGGGTTTTGATAATTGTAATCCTCTCATTAATTTTACTCTCTTATGTAGGTTATGCACTCTAGGAATCTGTGGTTGCTTTCCATGATCCCTGTACATAAGATGTGTAAAGTTTCAGCAGATTCGAAGAAATTGTGAGCGTGCCTCTCCCACATTTCTTGGAATTGTGACAATCAATGCTCCTTCTAGCTCTCTATACTGATTGACGATCATCTTGCCGGGATTAAAATTGTCCAATACAGATTCACACGTTGGTATACTGTGCTAAATCAGTTAGTCCATGTAGTGAATGTTAGTATTCTTTGCTGCATGCTGCCAGAAATATGCAGAAATATGTACGTGCCTCATGTTTGATTCGATGAACAACAAAAGCAATGAGTGGAGAAAATGATAAATACAGAGTAATTTCTCTACAAATGTATGAAATGTATGTTGAGTTCATCTCATATAACTATGCATTGTACCCCATTAACTATTATTGTAACTCTCACAATACAACATGTTATTATTTATTCAGTTCGAGTATTTCCTTTTGATTTCTGCTTCTTACCTTTGGATCTTTTAGTCTTTTATTTACAGTGTCCAGCCTGGCCCAATACATTTCGATTTCAGTTGGCCACTTCGATTCCCACTTTTTATGATGTGATCTAGATGTAGATACTTTGACATTACATTCAAAATATAATGCATTATTTAGAAGTTACTAATAATAAAAAAATGCTGGATCTGTTACTTGCTTACTCCTATTAACAATCCAGACACTTTTTTTAGGGGAAATGGAATGCCTAAGATACAATGTCATGTTAACCTTTATTCAGTGCCTAACCGCAAAATCATTGATACATTGTTTTGAGTTTTATGACATCCGCTGTTCTTTATATCTTTGAGTGATTAATTTCAAGTTGAAGTCGAGACTACTTGCTGATCACATGCTTCAAGTAGTAGTAATTGCAATCTTTGTCTCTATTTGAGATGCAAAAATGGATTATTTTGTACTTCAGATTAGTTGAGTTGGGAGCTATATATGTACCAGTTTTGTCTAATCAAACATGCGCTCTACTGTAATCATCTCTGACACATTGTTTAGGTTTCTGAATCCCTGTTGAATCTTTGTGTTTCATCGTGGCCGCGAGGATCGGCCTAACTGACAAAATCTTAAGCCCGGTCAAGGGTGTTTTCTGGGTTTGCAAAGAGAAAAAATGAATTACTTACATCCATATAATTATGTATCTATTTATGATGACATCATATATCATGCCTTACCATTCATTCTTTCTTATTTTATCGGATGTGCTGACCTTTTCTAAGGCCAATGTAAATAAGCAATCAGGACCGCGTTCATAACTTTCTTTCGGGTTATCATAACTTTTCTAAGGCACTTATTTTCATATGCTTTAATCTGTGTTTGAATATTTTTATGTGGACTCTTTTAATACATGGCTTGCTCTCGCCCTTTGCGCCATCAGCGCAACGGGTCATCTAGTTTTTTTAAAGGACAAACTGCTGAGGGACCATACATCATAGGTGAGGGGTTGATGTCTCTAAGTAATGCTAGCTATCGACTACTCCAGCTGAGTATTTTTGGAAACAATAGGTGATGTTATAAGCTGATGCTTTGACCCGATCTGCGTTAATGTATTGGCTTGTTTAAGTTCAATTTTTGGGTCCCCGCACTTCATTTTTCAAAGTTTGAAATAAGAAAACATTGCAGAGTCGTACTGAAGGGAGTGCTTTGAGCACTTTTGTGGCCTCTTTGATTAGTTTTATTCTGAAAGCATAAGATCTTGTAGTAATTGAAAGCACAGAACTTGATATTTCAATAATATGAAAAATGTCAATAATAAAAATGTTCCACGCAAGATTATAAAACACTTTTTTACAGGAATTGGAATAACTGACAGCAAATCATTCAACAGCAAACTGATAAAAGGATACAATGGTGTCTTGACACTTGACGTTAGGCAACTAATGGCTGCCTTAATCAATTATTAGGGAGCTTGGAACAAGCTACTAGTCATCAGATTCAGACTCATCATCGCCATCGGCCAAGTCCTGTTGTTGTACAAGGGTAAGGCTACCGTCTGTGAGGTCCACCCAGAACACCTCGACATCCATGTTCACGTGTTCGCTAGGGAACACGACGAGAATGTCACGCACGAGCTGCATTCTCATCGTCCCGTCGCGGTGATGGGCCAGTTGTAGGAAGGATCTCATGACGGTGCTGTTACTGCGCCTGTGGCAAGCGTGGTGCTTAGCCACGCACACCAAGTGAGGTTGCGGCCGGAGCGCATATCTGAGCACGTTCCCTTCGAGGGTTGGCAGGTAGAACTGGCCACGCACGGAGAGCCCGGACTCCGATAGTGCCGGCCAAATATCCACCATCTGCCACCTGTCTTCGTCGGGCTTGGCGTGCATGATCACTTCCCTGGGCCCCACCGTCACATAGAGCACCACGGCGGGATCAGCCTCGCCGTCATCGTAGACCAGTCCTGCCGCGTTCCACTGTATTGGCCATGGTGAGTTCTCGAGGAAGACATTGGGCAGGTCGGCGACAGCCCCGGTCACCGGGTTGAACAGTCGCATCTCCGGTCCATCAGCTAAGAGCACCAGGAGGCCCTCGGCGGTGGCAACGACGTCCCCATACTCCCGAGGGATGTGCAGCTTGATGGAGGCGTTGGTGAGATTGTTTACGAACCTGGCCTTGTCATCGGTGCGCTCATCCCCTTTCGCCATCTCCCAGTGCCACGGGAAGAAGCGCGGGTCCATGCCCACAAGCTTCGGGTCGGCGGTGGCGGCCCTCCACGGCTTGCACACACCTCTCAGCGCCATGTAGTCTTTCACATCGGAGGCCAATACCAGCTCCGCCACCTTGGGTAACTGGTCCGCGAAGACGATCTCCCAGTCCCGTTCCGCCTCCGTACAGGTGAGTATGCTGCAAATCAAGAGATTATTAGAGTTAATTAATCTAGGAAATCAAGATAATACAAGAGATCCATTTTATCGATGGGTCTGAATTAATCTAGTAACAAGAAAACGTATAAACTAGATCAAATAATCCATAAGAGATAGCTATGTGCATGTGAATATGTGTACCCATCGTTTATAGCCGCCATCCTCGGTGCCGGCGATGACCGGCCGGCTAATCTCCGGCGCGGCTGCAGGGGCGTTGGTGGCGGCGGCTGCAACAGGGAGCTGGGGGTTCTGAGGAGGGTAGGCTGGCTTGCAGAGGCCAGGATGGGTTGGCTTTTAAATGGCCCCCGGGCACCTACAAGTGGAAGGAAACGCTGTGAAATGGAAAGGTGGTACTCCCTCCGTCCAGGTGTATAGGGCGCGTAAGAGAATCCTAAAATTCCAAAAGTGTTAGGCATAATTCAGTTAAATGCTCCTCGTTCATCTAAACAGTCTCGTTCTTTTCCTTCGCTCCACCAGATGAACGCACTTAATCTCCCACCCGTCCACCTTCTAGTCTCCCATGTGAAAGCAAGCAACATGCATGGGATTCTTCTCTCTCCTCTGCACCCGCCTTTTTTCTTGTGTGAAGGCAATCATGCATGCATGCTGCATGTTCATCCGAAACGGCAAGCATTAATGACAGGATTAATTTCCAAATGCAGTTTCGATTTTGAGGGAAACATGCGCGCTCTCTTCTCCAATCTCAACCCACCTAAATCGCAGAGCTTTTTCTTAGGCGCCCTATACACCTGGACGGAGGGAGTAAGAGGGATAGGGAGGCTCCAGCTAGGCGACGATTAATTATACGACCAGGTGTACCTTTTCGTCATAAATTAATTCTAAATTAATAGGCGCTCGTTTCTAGACCTTTAGCAATTAATCACGTGATTGAATCAGAGGAAGAAAGACGTTACACGTTCATACATGCAGTGCAATTCAAACGTACAAATCGTGTGTATGCAAAAAAAAAATCATCAAAAAGTACGACAATTTGTGGCCGCACGCCCGAGCCCCTCCTCCTCGCCCCCGCCGGCCTCCGTTGACGAATCGAGCCGCCACTTCCGCCTTAAGCCGTTGTTCTCCGTCTCTGGCGTTTCAGCGTCCATGACATGCCACCATGTCACCTGCTATCGAGTTGATACATACACACATCGCATCATAAGATCAGGCCGTGCAGGAAAGAAGGGACATGCAACTTCATTCTTTTTTTAAGAAAAGGAGGAGGATCCCCGGCTTCTGCATCTGGACGATGCATGCAGTCATTTTATTAATTATTCATACAAGACCTTACAAATAAGTCACACAATGATAAGACTAAAGCCATCGTCTAGGAAAACATCTGTCCCTACTCCTATCCAGTTGATGTAGGGATGCTGATAGTCTGGGCCTGATACCAAATAGACCTCGCAGCCAAACCGAGCATCTAAGACCCGAGGTCCCTACCAGGACGCCTGCCGCCGGCGGCGGCGACGACCAGGCTTATCGTGGCCAGGCCCTCTGGCGGCGGCGAGGGGAGAGGGTGGAGAGGCGGGGAGATCATCCGGGGCCTTGAGGAATGAATCGGCTGGTGCTTTGTTTTGAATCGAGGGCCACGCAAGTTGGTCGTAGACGAGGAAGATGGATCTACTGTGTGCACGTGGACATGGTCTGCGGCGGCCGACAAATTGAGAGGAGGAGACGTTGATGGGGCGTGTGGAAACTCGACGTGCTGCACTCCTCCTGTGTACGTTGGCGTTGGTTGGCAGATTTAGGCGACAATGGATTGGAGCTTGGTTAATGGAAGAATGGAGCACCTACATGTTCCAAACATGGACTTTGCTTGTTTACGTGAAGGAAACAATCCACGAGTGCATGCGTGCGTCCGTGCTCGATCGCTAGCAATAGCATGCTGGCTGCCTCTTAACAAGATCAATTTCAATCAGTGAGGGTATGGAGGATCTCTGCCGGAGTACCAGCGGCGGCATACGTCTTCATGGCGAGACTCTGCACGATTCTAGCCAGCCACGAGATCAGGACGACATGGCTTCCGGTGAAAATCGTGCCTGACTGCGGTCTTGGCGGACGATGGCGGCGTCTCTGGCGTCGTTTCCTTATCGAGGCATCGTCGTTGTAGGTCACATCAACCTGGTCGGGAGGTTTTGGGGGAAACCCTAGATCTGGGTCTATCGGATCGGACGATGACAACGTTTCGATGTCGTTCTCCCTCCTGGGGGCATCGTTTTGGACCAAGTGGTGGCTGGAGGGGACAAGAGGAGGAGCGGCGTGGCATCTGACACGTCGACAACGTCGGGTCTCAGCGGCATGGAGGAGCAGGGTCTCCTCGATGGGCGTGTGGTGATGGACAAGCGCAGGATGGTGGCGCTGTCTGGCGTCGTGATGGCGTCGACGGCAGCTAGACCGGGCAAGGTTAATGCACCAGTACAACACTAAAGATGGATTGGTGGCAGGTGGCTGCGGCGGCCTCATACACGGCAGGCGTCCTGGTTGAGGAGTGCGCCGGACTGGTGGGTGCCCCATACCCGGCAGGCGTCCTGGTTGGGACCTTAGGTCTTAAATGTTTAGGTTTGGCTGCGATGTCTGTTTGGTATTAGGCCCAGGCTATCTGTGCCCCTTCATCAATTGGATAGGTGTAGCGACAATTGTTGCTTAGACGGTGGCTTTAGTCTTACAGTAGTATCACTTTGTAAGGTCGTATGAGAATAATTAATAAAGTGGCCGTATGCATCGCCCAGATGCAAAGGCCCGGGGTCATCCTCCTTTTCTATATAAAAAAAGGGTAGACCTAGGCTACCACTCCAGAATTGAGACCCGGTGCTTGTGTAGCACCACCATCGAACACAATCATATGTTGTCTTCTTCACTTTTCCGCAATCCCATTCTAGTTGTTGAATAATAACCACAAAAGGAGTGATAAGGAAAGCAAAAGGTCGAAAAAGAAACTACATAATCATGCACCAAGCATGACCCATTTGATATTCCCTTGATTTCTCATGTCCATAATATTCAGCTATGCTCCTGGTAACCTTATGATAATACCTGCCCAAATTATTTCATTGAATTAGAGTACAAAAACATCGACATGAGAGAACATCATTATTGTTTAAGCATCTCACTGAATCAGAGTCCAAAAAATGTACAGTTTTAATCCCCATTAAATCTGAAACTCCAAACCATTTAAGGAAAAAGTACATACTCAGAAAAGTAACCAAGCATGAGATATTTAACCTTTATATCCTTACCTTACATATGAAGTACGTGAAGTTAACATCCAGAGATTCAAGCAAACCCACCCGATGTTTTTCCATGAACCCAAATTTCCATCATTACTCTGACGGTGCAAACGTGCAGTATAAAAATGCATTTCCATCATTATGATAATGAAATCAAATGCAAAATTTGCAGCATAGAGGATAACTAAATTCTTTGCATCAGCATAACAAAGGATTTTTTAGTACATGACGAATTTGGAATGCATAAACAATGAATTATGAACGGATACATGTACCTAAAAAACTTTCACACGTCCTGCACACCGTAGAGGGAACACTAGAAGATCAGAATATGATGGCAGCCTGACAAAGCTGTAGACAACCCAAATAGGAGCAAGAGTGGTGCCGAACATCAATTGACCTGTCAGAGAAAAGCAAAAGAGACTAAAGTGACAGCCTGACTATAGATGCTCGAATTATGGATCGAGGAATAACCTGAGTTTTATTGACCCTTGACCCTGATAATTGGATCTTGTTTCACCTAAGTTGCTTCAAATGACTAGTTCATCGACATTATATATTCTTTGATCATTGGCATCACTTTCTTTCAGAAAATAATACGAAACTAACCTACAAAACGATTAAAACATATGCCCATTATAAAAGGAGCAATTGATGAAATATTACATTATGCATTGATATGTAATCTTGCATAGGAACATCACACGTGATAACAGTAAAAATAGACTGATGAAAGCTATAGGGAAAACTAAGTCAACCATCTAAGCAAGAAAATTAGCTTATAATCCCTCCGTTCCAAAATAATTGACTCAACTTTGTACTAACTATGCACTAAAGCTAGTACAAAATTGAGTCACTTATTTTTGGACGGAGGGAGTACCATATAAGAAAGACAATTATCTTTATTCGGGACTTCTGAAGAGACGTGAATCCCTTGCCTTGTAGAACCGTAATTTCATCTGAAGTAGAAGGAAACAAAAATATCAAAACACATATTCAGCCAACTCGTTCATGTGGAGAGTACATGCTTTTGTGATTAGAACATATGCAAGCAGGGATCTATCTTCAGATTTTATTACAAAGGATGTAGAAATTAAGGGTAGAGTAACGAACAATCACCTTGCTGCTGCACACTATGTGAGAAAAAACTGCAGGGTAGGAGGCTCACCTTCTTGCTGTAGGCTAGTGAATAAAGTATTATATTTTCGGATTAATTAATAACTGAAAATAAAAGGAGCGTATGAATGAGTTTTGGGGAGTTTTCTTATGAAGGAAATGGTACTTTGGTTGATAGGTTCGCTCGTAGCATCTCCAGTGCAGCAATGACAGATAAATAAAACCATAGATTTGTGTAATGAGCAATCAAACATTCATGACAAAACAAAACATATGTTGGTATCATCTTATGTGAGAGAGAGGGAGGGAGGGAGAGGTAGAGGGAGAGGGAGACATGATGGATGCACATGTTGAATCCTTCATGCCCCTAGGGTTGTTACAAAAAGCTACCTCAACTAGCGTGGCTATATGCAGAATAAATAAAGAGATATAAGCTCATGCATCATTACAACTCCAGTTTGATTACACAAGTAGGGATCAGCCGGCATCTAGAAAAATTATATGACACAATTAGATATGAAATAGAAAAAGATAACATCTGAAGCCATTGTTGTGCTATTTTGTTTTCCGTTTCCAACACAAAATTCCTTGTGGAATTTAAGTAGTGAATGGCGTGCATAGCCAGTATGCCAGGATGGTGAACATCAAAGTGATCATATCTTCTTTTAAATTAGCATCTGCAACCTGTTAAAAAATGGATGCTAAATTTACATTCATTACTTGATGAATATTGTAGCTAGGTACACAAGAAGTAAATAGAACAGAAAAATGTATACATTTTACAATATTATTTTCAGATAGAAATTATATGTAGTTATGTACACTTGGTAATTGAAAATAGAACATGTGATTGGGGAAAAGATCTTCAAGGAGATTGACCACGAGAAGCTCTAATATGCATATACAGAAGATACAATAATATATAGCTAGATGGAAAACATCATCAAGGAGATTGATAACGAGATGACGATTTGAACAATAGGAAATTGAAATTTTAATTATAACAAGAAGAAAATGCTGAGTGACTACACTCCGCATTCATTCAGAAGTACTCCACATGAGGTTGATGTCTCTTAGTAAATCAAGCTATCATTGTAGGCAAATTTTAACATGCTCCCTCTTACCCCTTATTTTTACATATGAGGTAAGAAGGTAAGAGTTAATCCGACCACTAATTAATGTGATCAACGGCTCAGATCTACTACATACTCTTACCTCTCATGTGAAAAGAGGGGGTAAGAGGGACCATGCTAAAACTGCTCATCATTGTAATCCACATGACTATTTCTTGTATTACTAGGTGTTGATGTTATAAGCTGATGCTTTGACCTGCTCTCCCTTAATTCTAAGTTCAATTTTTGCCCCCCTCCCCTCACTTGATTTTTTGATGTTTGAAATAAGAAAACATATTTCACCCGCATAAAAAAATAAATAAAAAACATATTGCAGAGTGTCAGTTTTATAGAGGTAAATCGATTACTTTTGTGGCCTCTTTAATTCGTTTAATTGTGAAAGCACAAGAATATAGGAATACAAAATCGGAAAAATAAAAAATTTCGAGACAAAATTACAAACTAGTAAAAGTTTACACAAATTGGAATAACTGAGAGCAAATTGTTGAACAGCAAGCTGATAAAAGGTTGCAGCAATGTCTTACACACTTGACATCTTGCCACATGGCCGGAACATTTGAATCATTACTAGTCATGCATGTGAGTCATCTTAGGGAGAGATGAGAATAAACTAATCATCAGACCCATGCATCACTGCCGATGCCGAGTGTCAACAACGGGCGGGGATACTCGGCCAAGTCCTGTTCCTGGACAAGGGTAAGGCTCTTCTCTACGACGTTCACCCAGAACACCTCGACGTCCGTGTCCATATCCAGGTCCTCCTCCAAGATGTCATCGACCGTGAAGTCGCCGCCGAGGATCTCACGCACGAGCTGCATCCGGATCCCGTCTCGGGCCAGCAGTAGGAAGGATCGCATGAGGAAGTTACGGCGCCTGTGGCCAGCCTGCTGCCTAGCCACGTAACAGAAGTGAGGCAGCGGCCGGAGCCGATATCTGAGCACGTCCCCTTGAGGGGTCGGCAGGTAAAAGCGGCCGCGCACGGAGAGCCCGCACTCGGACAGCGGCTCCACGGGCTGACCAACTAGCCACAGGGCGTCCCCGGGTTTCGCGCTCAAGATCCTTTGGACCAGACCCACATTCACGTAGAGCACCACGGTGGGATCAGCCTCGCCGTCGTCGTAGACCATTCCGGCGGATTTCCATTCAATCGGCACATGTGGGTTCTCTAGGAAGACGTTAGGCAGGTCAGCGACGGCGCTGGTCACCGGATTGAACAACCGCATCTCCCGTCCCGAGGCTACCATCACCAGGAGGCCCTCGGCGCTGGCCACGACGTCCCCGTACTCACGAGGGATCTTGAGCGTGATGGAGGCGCCGGTGAGATGGTTTACGAATCTGGCCTTCTCGCCGGTGCGCGCACCCTCTTCCGCCATCCCCCAGTGCCGGGGGAAGAAGCGCGGGTCCATTCCCATCAGCTTCGGGTCGGCGGCGACGGCCCTCCACGGGTTGCACACGACTCTCAGCGTGACGTAGTCTTTTACGTCAGAGAGCAACACCAGGTCCGCCACCTTGGGTAGCAGATCGGCGAAGAGCCTTTCCCAGTCCTGCTCTCCTGTACAGGTGCGTACGCTGCAATCAAGAAACTAATTAGAGATTTATGCCATGCTTAGCTTGTGAAACTTGGAACTTCGAAGCGCGCTAATTAATCTAGAAACAGGAAAAATCTATAAACTAGATCTAATCCGGAAGAGATGGCTATATGCATGCGTATATGTGTACCAACCGTTTATGACTGCCGGCATCAGCGCCGGCGAAGAAGACGAAGAACGGCCGGCCAATCGCCGCTGCAGGGGCGTTGGTGGCTGCGGCGGCCACAGGGAGCTGCGGTTCCATTTTGCGGCTAGGGTTGTTGGGAGGGTAGGCTGGCTTGGCAAGGCCGGGATGGGTTGGGTTTTAATGGCGGCCGGGCAACTACAATTGGAAAGGAACGCTCCGTCGGACGGAAATAGGAAGGTGGTAAACAACTACGGCGACATTAATTATACGACCAGAATGAATAGTCTTCCATCCTCCACTGTTGGATGCCAATCGTGTGGCACTCATTGGAAGACCCGTTAGCTAGCTGTTCACGTGATTTAATCAGAGGAAGAAAGGAAGCTCACGTGCATACATGGACTGCAATTCAAACCGACAATACAGTTCATTCAAAAAATGGAACAGACACTTGGGATATAGTTTAGGACACATCTTGCATTTAATTTTCATCCCATAAAACATTGCGATGGTCAGTGGCTCAACTCATCACCACCTTAGCGTAGGCCAACACATGAATGTTGCTATATTTCCCCACCGAGTAGCTGTGTCCAAAGGTTCTTCCTCGGTTTTTTCTTTCCAACCTCTCTTCGTCTAATTATGGTTCTTCGATCCGTGCGAGAGCTGCACACCCCCTCCCTTCTGTTTCAGCAAATGGTTCAGCGCGGGAAGTTCAAGGCCGGCCGCGTGCAACCTTTGCTGCTACTAGGATACACGAGTTCTATGAGCCGGGTGCGAGGCCCGCTGCGAGCCCCTCCGGAGCTATCATGCTACAATTGGCATTTGGTGGTGCACGACGAGCATCGACCGGGAGATGCAAGCAGGAGGGACGCAACGTTGTTACTGCAGACATTGGAGGGGCGAGCGGCGGTCCTGCGTCAGGCACACCGGCGATCTTGTTTGCAGCAACGTGTTAATCATTTTGTTGGAACCGATGATTGTTGCTCCTACGACTGGCGATGACAGTGATGCTACAAAACCGGTTGTCGGGCCGCAATTCAACTTGATGCCTGAAACCTGAAGCTACCTGCAGGTGTTCAAAGTTCAGAAGCTACCCAGGGGATCAAGTCAGGCGGCGGCTGG
This sequence comes from Secale cereale, assembly GCA_902687465.1. Taxonomy (NCBI): domain Eukaryota; kingdom Viridiplantae; phylum Streptophyta; class Magnoliopsida; order Poales; family Poaceae; genus Secale; species Secale cereale. Next base: position 757,617,545 of record LR738714.1, read on the forward strand.
GGTCCTAGGCTTAGGTTTAGATATTCTGTGGGGGAGAGAGAGTTGAGGGCTCGAGCGAGGGGGAAAGAGCGAGCGATACTGTGGCCACCTTGCGAGGGGTTGGTTTAGCCTGGACGCTGGGGGGTGGGGGGCTCGGTCGCATTGGGTTGGGCCGGATCAGTACTTGGTAAAAAAAAATCGTGGGTATTGCTGGGTTTCGGGTTCGGGGACTACCGAAACGGGTGTAAACCCACGAAACGTGTCGGGTTGTATAATGTGTCCAACAACAGCCCCGCGGGGATGAAAACATGCCCATCCCCGTCCCCTAATAGGGTAAAAACCCACGGGGATGCGGGTTTTGGGGCCCCATTGCCATCTTGAGCTGCAGCTGATTGAGTCCAAGTACATGCAGGGCTAGCCTCGGTTGGTAACGGGTCTGGGACCCAGTTTTGGTTGGACCCCTGGCTTGATGGGGAGCCTCTCCGCTTGCGGTTTCCGAGGCTCTTTGCGATTTGTGATGACCCGGTTGTTCTTGTTTATGCAGCTGATTTGGATGAGGGATGGAACATTGCGTTCTGCCACTCATTCGGACCAGCTGAGGTGCAGGAATGGGAAAACTTGAGGGAAGTAGACCCTCATCCTATATCCCAAGATCCTGACACTATTTCTTGGAGTCTTTCTCCTTCGGGAGAATTCTCTGTATGATCAGCTTATCAGGCGCTATGCCTGCTGCCGGTGCTCCAGTGGTTATCCCCATTGTGGAAGGCGCTGATGCCCCTGATGATCTAGAGTTTCGTGTGGCAGCTTCTCAGCGATCGTTTACCTTCGGGGACCGAGGTGCTGAAACGCCACGGTCCGGGCAATGGCCTTTGCCCCTTTTGCCTCATCCCAGAAACGGGAACGCACATTTAGTTCTTGTGTGTAGCAGCACACGCACTTTGGTGCTTTGTTTGTGAGGCTCTAGGACCGGAGTGGGAGGCCGATGACCTTGCAGAGTTTCTACAGGTAAGGGCCACTCAGGTTGGCTGTAAGTGCCGACTGTTCTGGCTTATCTTCGTGGCTATGACGTGGACTCTTTGGACTACTTGCAATAAGATGGTGATTGAGCGGTTGTTCCCACAGCGTGCTTCTGACTCGTTCTTCAAATTTATTGCCTTCTTGCAGCACTGGCATCCGCTCACTAAGCCGAGAGATCGTGACCGGCTTCAGCTCTATCTGGACGCTCTGATGTCTTCTGCGCGTTGGCTCTCCGACCGTTCGGCTTCTTCGTAGCTTGCCTTGGCGGCTTTTTTATGTTTCTTCTTCTTTCGTTTGGGCGTGTTTGTGCTGTGGCCCCAACAGTTTCCTTTTATGACTATGGTTGAGACTTGGTTGTATGGACGTATGCTTTATCTATAAAGCGGGGCGAAAGCCTATTTCGAGAGGGGGGACAGCCGCTGCGGCCGCCCTCTTGGCCTACGGTTCAACCAGAAATCGGGCGACCTGGACGTGGCCGACGCGTACAAGGGGGTGATGCGGCTAGTACCAGGCGACAGAGAGGCCATCATGTTGGTCAACCAGCTTGACGGTTTTCCTCTGCGCTTCACCAACGACATTAATGTCGATCAAGTTACAGGTCATGTCTACTTCACCGGCAGCTCAATGAACTATCAAATGTCACAACATGAGATGGTCACGCGCAGAGGTGACTCGACGGGCCGCCTCATGAGGTACGACGGGCATGACGTACCCAAATGGCGTCGTGCTCAGCGCCGATCGGACCCACCTTGTGGTCGCATCTACTGGCCAGTGCAAGCTTCTAAGGCATTGGATCAAAGGGGTAAACGCGGGCACATCAGAGTCTTTTGCCGACCTCCCGAGCTATCCAGATAACGTGAGGCCCGGCACCAAAGGAGGCTATTGGGTGGCGTTGCACCACGGGAAGAACGAGTTGCCCTTTGGTCGTGATAGTCATCGTCTCGCTGTCAGGGTCAGTAAGGATGGGAAGATAGTCGAGGAGATGAGAGGGCCAAAGAAGGTGAGGCCAATCGAGATTATGGAGCGAGGCAATGGCAAAATCTACTTGGGTTCGGAAGAGCTTTCGTACGTTGGTGTTGTTAAGCAAGTGTGAGAACTGTTGTAGATGCATAGGATGCCTTTTAATTTTTTATTCTAACCAGTAAATGTAATTTTCCATTTGTTTTTTCTTTTTTGTCGAAAGGACTATTGTAATCCACATTTTCTATCAGCAAATTATTATTTGTTCTTTCCGCCATATTAACGTTTATATAAGCTAAATTCTATCATGTTCTTGTTAAGAAGCAAGACCAGAAAAACTATGTAAATAAGTTGCTGAAGACTCACATATTTTTTCGATTCGGTGGTTGTTGGGGCCATCTGCCATGACTGATAGTGGGTAGGGCAGTGGCGGAGCTACATGGG
>LR738714.1:757620053-757643551 GCA_902687465.1 Secale cereale
CCCCCCCCCCCCCCCATATATTCGGCCGAAGCTCCGCCACTGGGGTAGGGTCTGACTAGCTAGGTTTGGGTCGCCTCATTGGCCAACCAAGGGCCCAGGCATCCATCAAAGTATAACCAAACTAGCCACTTTGGTCTACTTGAGAAAACGCTTGAAGGTCCGGAGCCGTCCAGGCATAAATCTTGCTGTTATCCCATAACCCTCATCTCGCTGTATAGTATATTTTCATTATATTGATTTAAGTGACGGTTGCAAAAGAGACTTGAAGTTTGAGAAATGAAGCAAATAAATCGGGTGCAAAGAAGACACGCGTCAGGGAGAACGTAGGATGCACAACGGATGGGGATATATAGGATGTGATGATTTTTCTTATGTAGAAACAGCAAATGATTAGTAATAATTTTTTAATACACATGAATAATTTTACTTACTAAATGAAGATATCTAAATTTTTGTTACATTCATTTTTTGTAAATCCACATAAATTTTAGAAAAAGTTCGTTTTTACCTCTTCATGGTACACAATAATGTAAATGGAATAAATATTAAAAATACACACAATAATTGTATGCTCATAATTATTGTATTTTTTTTTACTTATTTTAGAAAAACAATGAAAAAGCTATGGCTAGCCCGCATGTAGTCCTAAGCAGGAGGTCTCACATGTTCGAAACCCTGCGTTCATATTATTTATTATGCTATATTATTTCTCTCTTGTACTCACAAGTTATTATTTCTCTATTCTCGCAAACAAAAGTTATTATTTCTCTAAAAAATATATTTCTCTCTCATACACTGCCAAGCTGGGCCCACACTTCTACTGTACATTGAAATGGCAGTTGTCCCAGCATCTGGTGTACATTCGTCTGTTGGCAGCATAATCTGTAACATATTCATGTGTATCAGGACCATATTGGAGCATTCTGTGAGTACGAGGATGATTGTGTTACGAACCAGCGACTACGAGGATTAGGCATGCAATTTACTCGATGAAAATTGCCTGGGAGAAAGCAGGACGTGTAGAGCGAGATGGAGATATATTGGTTGTGATGAAAAATTGCATGCTACTATAGCGGAGGGACTTGGAGTTTGACCGAGTCATGTGATGGGTGGTGATGAGATGTAAGACAAAAGATGAGATTTGGGACGGAAAATAACATGTCATGATTTGAATTGGCACGTGCATGCACTTCAAAATGTAAAAAAACACATTTATTATATATTTTATTACACATGAAAATGCACGGTAGTCTGCTCCATGTGTCTGGCAGCCCTAAGGCTCTGATCAGTCCACAACGACAGACAAGGTGATGGCCTTTGTGCGTGCGGTGGCCGGCCAGCAGCCCTACGGTTTATGGATTTGTGGTGGTTAGATAGATTTGACCGGCCGGATGGTGGTGACTGCAAACTATATTGCGGCAACTTCCTACATCTCCATGATGGCGGTAGTCATCGAAAGGTCTTCTAAAGGCCTTGATTTGGTGGTTGTATTCGGTGGTGAGATACAAATGATGGATGATGGCTTGACGCGAAGGGATGGTAGTTGTGGAGGCATTCACATCTTATATAGCTGTTGGGATCGCGAAAAAGTGGCGGTGACAACATATGAGTGACTTCTATGGTCGTGCTCCGGGGCGAAAGCCTAGGTCACACCGAGTGGATATACCTTCCATGCCGATGTTTTTCTTACATTGTTAACTTGTTGAAGGCGTTCCTCAGATATGTTCAGACAACTTGTTCACAGTTTAAATCTAGATTCTGGCCCTGTGGCTGAATCCGGTGATGGCGTGCGTGAGTGTCCCTCCCTTTCTGAAGGCGTTGTTATTGAAAAACCTCGTCATTCATGTGGTGTAATGAGATGGATTGTGCGGATGTGGTCATTGTTGTAGTTGGCTGATTGCAGATCTGATTGTTTGAAAGTTTTTTTTTTTGCTTTTTCCTTGCCTACGCATAGCTTTGGTCTTATATGACTTTGCTAATTGTTGGCGTGTTTTCACATGGCTGACTTGGTGTTGGTTGTGTCATGTGTGCATCCTAGGTATGCGGAGCCCGGGTGTGTGCTAACTGTGTTATGTATAGATGCTCTATTTTGAGCCAATAAATCCACCCTGTGTCGAGAAAATAGAGAGTACACTGCTACAATTTCCTATTATAAGTTATTTTTTCTAGTTTACAAAGGGCTTGCTATGTCTGTTAACATTAATTTTCATTTAGGAACTCCATGCATTATGTTTCCTTCACTTCTACTTAGCTTAAATCTACATGCAAGCCTAGCATTTTAAATTTGTAATTTGAAATTCTATATTATTGTTTTTAGTTGTTATATGTATAGCACCGTTTTTTATTCTGATAAGTTTTGGTGCCTTTCTTTGTCGCGGGCCATTGTTCGTTTACAACTGCAATATCACGGAGGTTAAATTGTGGACAAGATAATGATATCAACTTGAATCATGAGAATCTGTATACACAGGGCTGGGCCGGCGAAATTCGAGGCCCCGTGCGAAACTGTAAAACGGGCCCTATCTCACTAGAAAAACTATATAAATATAACTATAATATTTTCTTCACCTTCAACATTATTTTTTGTTTGTGTCTGGCCATCTCTAGGGCTATGATCATTTTCAACATTATTGTCATGTGCATGCTCTTGATCAAGTGATAGATTATCGGAGGACACTCGTGTTTTTTTATAACAAACTTGTCCGTATTTCCCAACTGAGATTGAGTTAATTCCTGGGCTTTTTGTTTCTTCAAACACTTTTGATAACCAATTCATGTTTTCTATGTGAAGACATTACTCGGATCTTGCAATCCTAGACGCCTAATTGATAAAAATAATAAAATTAGCTACAAAACTTTCAGCCAGACTATAAGGGATCGAAATTGAAACTCGCATACAAGCTCAAGGGACAAGGGTTCACAGGATCACAAGCTGTGGATGCAACGAGGCTTGAGAAATTGAAGACGGTGTGAACCTTCCCTGCTTCCTGGTTCCTGCTGCTGCTGGCTGCCATTTGCTCCTGTCCTCCTCCTTTTTCTAGATCTGATCGCTGGAGCCTGGAGTTGGAGGGCACTGCCGCCGCATGAAAAAACCAAGGCAAGGGAAGGGACAAACGCGAAGGGACAGGTGAGAAGAGGCGCTTCGATATTTTGATCGCTGATCTCGTCTCAGGATCTCGATCGCTAAGCCCAAGGCAACAACGGCAGTAGTGAAAACGTGCGTAGAGGCCCATCTATCCATAATTCCCTATGAAGCCTAGTTTTTTTTTTGAGAATCCCCTATGAAGCCTAGTAGAACAGCAGAAACAATTGGAGGCCCCAAAAACCTATGGGCCATGTGCGCCCGCATAGGTTGCACACCCCCAGGACCGGGCCTGTGTGTGATCAAAGATTCTCATAATCATGCAGAGCGACAAAGCAACATTGAATCAGGCATGGAAGTTATATCGCTACTCAGAAACAAAAGATCATCAAGGCTTGACAGACTTTCTTTACAGTCTTAAGTATGCGTGAGCATACGCCAAGTCAATCAAAATAAATTCTTGAAGGAAGATATTACTAAACCATACCACATCATAGGCAAACAAATCATGTTGGTACTCCAATAACACATTGGAAACCCCCCAGCTATTTGAGACTAACCATAAGAAAACATGAACTACTAAGCACCATTATGCACGTAGCATCTTTATCATAGACATATCAACCAATGCAACAGAAGCAAACTCTCTTAATAAGATAAGCATGATAACTAAAGAGAGTTCAAGCAACCAACTAAACAAAAGATCTTTAAAAAGATAAGCATGAAAACTAAAAGCTAAGCATGATAGTAGCTATTGAAAGACAAAGAACACACACAGCAAAGATAGACATGAAAATTCTATGTTGTGTTCTAGGTAGAAGTGGAGCGTGTTTCTCTCCCACATAAAGAAAGCTAAGTTCCGACTCGTTATGAAAAGCTAAAGAAAACTAAAAAGGAAAACTAAAAGCAAGACGCTCCAAGCATAGCACATAACACATGAAGTGATAAAAATATAGTGGAACAAAAGACGAACTGATAATGTTGATGGAGAAGGGGATGCACGGGGGCATCCCCAAGCTTAGACGCTTGAGTCTCCTTGAATATTTCTTGGGGGGTGCATGGGGGCATCCCCAAGCTTGAGCGCTTGACACTCCTGAATCTTTTTATCATCTTCCCTCGCACACTTGAAAACTTCCTTCATACATAACTCATCATAATCTGATTAGCGAGGTTAGTACCCATAATAAAATAATTGTTCCTTGCTGGAAATAAGGATATTCTTGAAGGTCTACTGTTTCTCAAGATTGCCAAAAGGTTTTTGCAAAGCAAAAGCAAGCTCTAGGTTTGCAAAATGAAGGAAAGGCAAAACATGAAATAATCTGTGAAAAACAGACCAGCAGGTAGTAAATGATTTTTTCGGGGCACTTCTGCAACTCAAATCAAAAAACTCAGAACAGACGGCCGAAAGACAATTGTATAGAGCACGCTGTAGAAAAAATTCAGACCAAAAAGATGATCTGGTGATTTTATACGAATTTTTCTGTCCAAGGACAGAATCTGTTTCCTGGACAGCACGTCACAACTTTTGAACTTTCTTGCAATCAGAGGCTACACTTGGCACAAAGCTGAAAAGTAAAGATACAATGATGATGCTACTATAGTAACAACATCAAGACACAACAAAAGCAAAATAAAATTTTATTCATTGTGGGCTGCCTCCCAAAAGCGCTTTCTTTTATGCCTTTAAGCTAGGCATAAGACTTTAATGATGCTCTCGTACGAATAAGAGTTGAAGAACAAAAGAGAGCATCAAGAAGCAAATACCAAACACATTTAAGCCTAACATGATTCCTATGCATAGGAATATTGCAATACAATAATTCATTGAAGCACAAAGCAATAAGCATAGGAAGACAAAACAAGTGCAGCTTCAAAACCTTCAACATAAAGAGAGGGAACTTGATATTATTGAAATATCTATAAGCATATGTTCCCTTCTCATAATAATTTTCAGTGGGATCACGAATAAATTCAACAATATAAGCATCACATAAAGCATTGTTACCATGATCCACATGCAAAAAGGTATCATTACTCTTCATATAAGCAAAATCTTTAGGAATAGTGAGAGTAAAGCAATCATAACCATCATGGTAATGATTGTATTTAGGAGGCATATCGTAATCATAATAAATTTTATCCTCAATATTAGGTGGACTGAAAACATCATATTCATCATTGTAATCATATATAGGAAGCAAAGTATCATCAAAGTAAATTTTCTCTTCAAAAGTTGGGGGATTAAAAATATCATGTTCATCAAACGTGTCATCCCCAAGCTTAGAGCTTTCCATGTCATTAGCAATATTGATATTCAAAGAAAGCATACTAATAACATCACCACCATCATGATTGTTATGCAAATAATAAAGTTCCATATGTTTTTTAATTTTCTCTTCAAACACATCATGTCCCAAAGCAAGGTAGAGCTTATAAAGCTCTCTCATATTTTTGTTGTTTTCCATTAAGCAAAACTAGTGAAAAGACATAAGGAAAACTGAAAGGTAAACTAACAAGACTAAAAAGCAAAGGTAAAAGATAGCATGCAACTCCCCTATCCTGAAGAGTGGAGTCCCCGGCGACGGCGCCAGAAAACTTTGCTTGATGGCTTCTCGCCCCTCGTTGGTTACCCCAAGTGGAAGGTTTGAGATGCAGTGTAGCGGAAGTTTTCCCTTGGCAAAGATACCAAGGATCGATTTCCCTGAGACTCCCAGTTTCAACAAGAAGGTGTCAACTACTAATGGCGCCAGATATTAGCAATCAACATGGACCTGCACACAGATACAAATAACTTTGCTCCCAACGAGTACAGAGAGGTTGTCAATCCCTCCGGCCTTGTCGTTTACAAAGGATCAAACGCAAGTGATAATAGTGATAGGTATTGCTGCAAGTAATAAGTAAAAGCGAAAAGTAAATAGCTGATGTGATCAATGATGGTAATATGGACCGGGGTCCCATGATGTTCACTAGTGATGTCTCTCTCCCAAAAGACGATAAAACAACTATGTGAGGTAAACGAATTACAGCTGGGCAATTGACAGAATTATGTGCGCAAACCAATGCTAACTATGTTGCAAGAAAGGTAGAGGTTCAAAGCATGGGCGGTACGCCAAGGCAAGTAGACCGAAATCCATCTGCATCTACTACTAATCATCCACCTTGAGATATCTATCCAGAACATCTCGCTGGTATTAAGTTGCGAGTCCCACCCATAGTGTAAACTCAAAGCAACAGACAACTGCATTAAAAGAACTTTGCGTAAAGTAAACAATCCTTGCACCCGCGGGCACAAGCACCGTTGTTTTCCACCTTGTGGCAACAACACATCCCCTAGACTCATGTTTCTGTCACTCAAGCTAGTCGTCGAGGGGCATGAACCCACAATCAAGCATAACGTTCCCTCTTGGAGTCACTACCTACTACTTGGCCAAAGCAATAAATAACAACGGAGAACATGCAAGAATTACTTACGAACATAAATATAAAAAAGGTAGATCAAATATATTACTCAAACACAATCTGAACATAATCTCACAATCCATCGGATCCCAGCAAACTCAACATAGCAACAGCATAAGGATTACATATGTGCCTCGATCATGTAGGGCAGCTCACGAGGACTAATTAGTGAAGCACAAGAACAGGAGGAGAACATCACATAGCTACTGGTCATGGACCCATGATCCAAGGGAGACTACTCACAACTCATCCGGGAGGCGTCCATGGTGGTGGAGAGGCTCCCGGTGGTGATCCTCCCCTCCGGCAGGGTGCCGGGAAGAGTTCTCCTGGTGCTCCCGATCTTGGAAGCGGCGGCGGCGGCGGAACAGAGATGAGATCACGAAAAAGAGTTCCCGTCTCGAGGGTTTCGGGACACAATATAAATATATGCCAAAGGGGGGCATCAGCGGAGGCCCGGGGGGCCCAGGCGCCCCCCCCCCCGGCGCGGCCAGGGGGGGGGGCGCCTGGAGCCCTGGTGCCCCCCCGGCTGTACTTTGGCTACCGGGAAGCTTCTGGAACGCTGATTTTTTATATAATTTTTCCGGGATTTTTCTGGCAGTTCTCGTAATGGGAAAACCTGAAATACAAAAACAGCAGAAAACAGAAACTGGCACTTGGGTGCACTGAGTTAATAGGTTAGTCCAAATATGATCAAAAGTGTATGGAAGTGTATAAATATCATAGCAATATCACCCAAAAGAGGCATGGAGCAAGCAGAAATTATAGATACGTTTTGGACGTATCACTGCCCATCAGGTGAATTGAGGATTATGAAATTACTAATGAAACACCTACTATCGTCCCTCATAATTTCCTAGTGATAAATAATGTGTGTGAACATTCATCTTAGTGACTTGTTGTCATGCAGGATGAAGGCTATAAGCTCTTATGGTTTTGCAAATGAGTTAAATATTGTAGGCCATAAATGGTTGTACAAATTTAAACATGACTCTCGAGGAAATTTTGAAATATTAAACAGCTTGTAATTAACCAAAAAATATATAATAAAGAGAGAAGAGTTTTTTCTTCATATGCCATCTTTTTTTTGTCGGGGGACCAAGGAATTGTCAAGATGTTTGTTATCAAGATGACATGCTTTTTGTTCACTTCAAATAAGATTGTGTATGTGGTTCAACCACAAGGTTTTATCATAAGGGAAGAAACAACATAAAGCATGTTGTCTAAATAATTTATTTCATGAACTAAGATGAGCATTGAGACAATGTTACATTAACTATAGGGGAGTAAGTTCAGTACCTCACGTAGATGAAAATCTCACTGGCTTAACTAGGAGTTTTCTATCCTCCAATAATGGCATAAAGATTCTTGTTGTTGTCTTGTGCATTAATTGTATGAAAATTTGTTGAGACATAGGTCCAAAAGCAGTAAAAGTCGTAGTTATGATGACATGCGTGGACAGAGTACGAAAGAAATATGTTATTGGCCAGTACTCTACCTCGCCAGCTCCTAAAGTCCATGGCAATAAAGTTGGACACTTAAATGTCCAAGGAACCAATTGTAAATTGATCGGATAATGTCGGTTCCTTATTCTTCGGCTGTCAGAAGAACCTTGTGTATTAAGTATGAATGTGCCCTCATATTTATGATCGGGATACTTGGCGAAAATAAGTTTATTCCACAACTGGACCACTGGAAAGCCGTTATCAAGCTTTGCAGTATAAGAAAGGCGATGATTATTACATGCGTACTTAGAATGAGTTTAATAACTTCATAATTGTGGGCTAGTCGAACATTGTTTTGGTGAGGTATGCGGATATTAAAAATTCCACGTGCTGTTATATCCTAACCCTGATATAAGGAGCTTTGTCGTGGAAAAGCTTCTTAAAGACAATCATAGCATCAGTAATAAATGGGAACTGAATATGTGGCATGTTAAGAGGCTACCAAGCAGGTTGTGTGTCGAATGAATTTTAATCCCGCAATTGAATGTGGTAGATAGCATTATTGACCACTTACTGTGACAATGAACACGCATCTCTATGTGAGTAACGACAAGACAATTGGTGTTGCCAAAACCGTTTACATTATGTTTCATGTTGGGAAAGATAGAGTCCACAATCAACATATGATCTTCGTTTTATAAATTTTTGCGGCTCCGTTTACTAAAGGCTTACCACCCATTTAAAGATTATGTTGCTGGCATGGGTTTACAAAGCCTTTTGATCCTGCAAATTTGGGCCATCGAATAAACCAACTCCCATAAGTTAAATGATATCTATTTGGAAATAGAATGATATGCTATGAGTATTGAGGTTCATTGACACTTCAATGTTCTATGCAACACCTTACATTGGTATAACTAGTAAACATGCCCGTGCGTTGCAACGGGCCCGATAAATACGGCTCAAGACCCTCACAATTCAACATCCTCTATTTCAACACGGTGTCCCACCCGTGTCACCACTTATCTTAGTCCACCGCCGACACCGTGTCACCACTTATCTTAGTCCCTCCCCGCCGTATACAGTGTCCTCTAATACAACATGTCCGGAGCAAGGATAAATAGAGAATCAAGTCATGGTCTCCTTTTCTCTCTTATTAGTAACTAACTAATTCATTTTCTTTTTTACATTTATCACAAAACTTCTTCAGAAAAAAATACCATTTCCTATTGATTTTAGCTCTAAAGCTTTTTGCTGCCTCAAACTCACTAACCTATATTGAACCATTCAAGTTATAGCACACTTTTTTCTGGGAGCGGATATATACTCCTAGAGTCTATGCCTCCATTTTTATATGGTTCTCATTGACTGAATACTATACATCAAGTGCACCTTGATACTGGTAGCAACTGGTCGCGTCGTCCCACACTCGCTTTTTTATTATAGGGCCAAGATGATACGACCGAAAATAATTCAAGCCCTATATCTGCACAACAAGATGTAACAAAACATCCTTTCATTTCATTGATCAAAGCATATTTGTAATCACTCAATTCATAGTTTTGAACATGTCAATGGCAGGACTGACACCGTCCAACAATCATACATATGTTGTCCAACAATCATACATATGTTGTCAACTCTCCGCTTCGATGGCGGTGGCTTAGGTCAACCTAGGTTCTAGGTGAGGAGGCCATCATACGCAGTGCCAGTTCCTAGAGGGCATCCGAGGAGGCCGGAGAGGCTTGCCTCAAACAGGAGCCTAGGGACGTCGTCCCATGCCCGGCAACGCCAGCCACTGCAGCACCTCGCTTGACAACTCAACATTCTTTAAACAGTCTGAAATAATTTGTAGTGTTTTGATTTAGAAGTTTCTTCAGTGCTATATTTACCACTATTTTGAGGAAACCTTAGCAATAAATTAATATGGTCGCTACGATGCATATGGTTTTTCAGTAAGAATTCACCCTTCCAAAGCACGAAACTTGCAGATTGCCACCTATCTTCCGTCACACTTGAGACCGACCTCATCTTCCTGGAGGTAAGAGTTATTCAAGAGCTCACTTGCAGGAAGTCTTTCATCTACAGGTGATAGACAAATTTCTATGGAATTCTACTTGTGCTCCTGACTCTTAAGTCAAACTGAAGTATTTTAGCAGTAAACACTATGTTAGCGTCAAACTTACATAGTTGCTTTCGAAGAGCAAAAAGTTTAACGCAGCTGTATTAGCAGGTCAAAAGTAACACCCGTTAACTCCATAATCCTAAATCTCAAGAAAAGACTCACCAAAAAAAAGAAATAACATGTACAGTAATAAACTGTTACCAGGAGTCCAGCATCGAGGACATCTTAAAGTCCACGCAGCCTTTAGGGAAGATCGCGCAGGGCGAGAGGACACAGAGTGGCGCCTTTTGAAGAACAAATGCCAAGTGTATGTGGGCTAAATATACTTATACAGATCTAGGGGATACGATGAGACTATGCTTCCGAGCACAGAAAGAAGTACATGATCGGCAATGGCACAAACAAATCTGCACATAGTAAATAACCTGATACAATATAGTCTATACACCAAGGGAAACCGGAACAAAGCGATTCACAAAATGTACAAGCTTTACTCTACAGACTCTGCAGGCTATATAATCAGAACATATATACTCAGGTTCAGGTTCTTCAAAATAACTTCAATAATTGGTTGCACCTTTGCTCAGACCAAATACAAATAGTAGCTGCATTTGTTCGGAACAAAGAATGAAGCATTCAAAGCTTAGCTGCCCTTTGCTTCAGTTAAACAATACGTGCTAGCTTGCTTGATGTCTTTACCCAAAAAATCGAGAGTGAACAACTCTGAACCTGGCTCTAGCTAAAAGAACAAAATCATTGGCTTAGGTAAGCTTTACTCAGGTTGCTTGATGGTTGTGCCAAAAAAAATCAGTCAACTCTGAACCTGACTCTGGCTAAATTACAGACACTGTGACATGAACCTGAGTAAAGCTTACCTAAAGCAATCTGTGATGATGTTAACTGTATTCTTGTTAGGCGAAAAACTTCTGAATGTTCTTGTCCCTCGGCATCTTCAACAGCTGGATCTCCGTACTCATTTGTTCCATCTTCTCTGAGGAACCCATGACAGAATCTTCAATCTATGTTTAGCTCCATGCCACCTCATCGCCCGCCAGCATATCGAAGGTTTAATAGCTATTGGCACAATATACATTAAGGAACACATGATGAGCAATTTCCAGTCTTACATGGCCACTAAAATTCCGACCCAAAAATCGAACTGAAATGTTTAAACTTGATTAAAAAACCGGGGTTTATTATAGGCTATAGGTTTGAATAGCAAACATGCCTGTGCGTTGCAATGGGAGAAAAAATTCACATGCCCTTACCCTACGTGCAAATTGGTCCACATCCCTTACTCGTAACCATATCAATGTGTATATATATGAGGGAAAACTCAACCTTTGAAGTAAATGACGTGAAAGAGTAAAAAAGTTATCAATCAAAGAAGGTGAGACCAGTACTCAAAACTGCAAAGATTAAAGACAACACACAAATTAGCCATCACTTGTTAACATGGCACATCACTGTTCCAAGATACTAAGAAATTAACAAGATATACCATCAATGATGTAGTGCTTCTCCTCAACGCTGTATTGAAATTTGGGGCTACCATTGTCATCACACTCGCACGTGATAAAGTTGTACAGTCTCTCTTTTGCCTGCAAATAAATGTTAGTCCCGCCAAATTCTTGCTTGAAATTATGGCAAAGGCTAAGAAGATTAGCATACTTTGTCGACTCAATATATTATAGCTACAACAGATTGCTACGCATTTTTGTAAAGCGGTTGTTAAGAAAGTAATAAGTAATAAATAAGTCAAGACCTGTCAAGTAGAGCATGTAACGATGTGCAACAGTTAGTACACAAAGTTGTTAAGTTATATCGTCATGCGTAGAGCACTGATTGAATCAGGGGTGGAGCTATGTACAGCTAGCCGGTGTCACCGGCACCGGGTGCAATTTGCACATACTCATTGGTTTAGTGTGTAGGTCATTGAATTTTTTGATAGTGTATAAGTCTGGATTCGCCCCTGGATTGAATTAACATTCCCAACAACCTGCAGAAAACTAAAAAATACGCAGCTAAGAATATATGTTCAGCAGGAGACAACTAAAACATAGAATCACACGTCTACATATTTAACCCTGTATTATGTAATTCAAATAGATAAAAAAATCATGAGTTATTGGATTGGTGAGATCAGGGCAAACCAGCTCCGACAAAACACATTGTAATTTTAAGAGTGCAAACAATGAACCAATATCTAAGAGTGGTAGTTGGAAATTATCATCTGAAGCATTGTTAATTCTAGAGACAACAGAAATAAATTTAATGGAGACATTTATTTATGTGAAATTATAATTTTAGATTTTCAATCATACCGGGGGTTACAAATACATCGAGTTTCCGGGTCAAAACCAAGAAAAACAATACATTGACTATAACTATTCAGGTATCTTGGTAGAAAAATAAAGCAGATTATGCTTTTAGCCGTAAAGAGTAGAATAAGAAATTTCACTCATTTGGCATACCTGTTTTACTTTTTGTTTTCTTGATACAACTGATGAATTCCAGCACACCAGCAGGCATATGTTGTATTCACATTATTGTGCTTGAATGTTAGTCCCAAATTTTATTCTCTGAGTTCATATCTATCATGTAGATTCATCTATTTCAAAACAAATAAGATTAGCATCACAGTGTAAAAAATAATAACAATTTAGATGGTTATCATATTGAGAAAGAGGAAGCATTAGATCTAAGAACGGGAAACATGTCTGGTTTTCTTATTCAGTCGGCATCTCACAAGAAATAGATGAGATTAATCATATAGTAAAGATCTGGGCATAAGCTACACTAAGAATAAAACTGAGAATACAGTGAAAATTGATACACTACTTAAATACTTAAATTGCCGATATACTTTATGTCCTATAAATATTTATTATTCTGCATCCCTGCCCATGCAGAACAACAAATGTGGTTAACTTCAACTTAATTTCCAAACAAATCCCTGCAGGCCCATGGAAAAGAAGATGCTTGCATCTAAAGCAGTAAAAATATATCCTAGTTTCTCATGAGCAGCTACCAACAGGCAAAGAAGATGATTTGTCATCAGAATAAAAACATAACATAAGCATCTTGCCTTCGATGGCCCAGATGCATATTTCAAAAAGAATTGGTCAATGAATACACTTTAAAGTGTAAATGTTGATTCTTGAACCATTAAGATTGAGATCTGGATGAGTTTGCAAACCTTGATTGATAAGAGGTCAATTGCTTATCCATTGACATACGTGTGTTCTCATATGCAGACTAACTATATTGGACAAAGTAAGAGAGGCTTAAGGTCTGAACTATAGGCAAAAAAGATTAGAAGCACCAGATCATCAAGGACATACCTGTTCAATATGAAATTTGACTGAACGTTGACCAATGAGCTTGAAATCCACCTGGTCTTCCAACTCAATACCATCTTTCCCTGCACTGGATCTCTTAAATTTCTTAAAAGGTCACCAGCAGCAAAAACCTACCCCCAAGAAAATCAACATGCCGCTCCACTCGGCCACGCCGCCGCTGCGTCCACACAATCATGTATCCTCCAGATCTCCGCGCCGCCGAGCGCAGACTCTGCCTCATCCACCTCCCTCTTAACCACGTCGCTGCAGCGCCGGCCAGGTGGCATGATGATGCGCTGGTGAGCAGCGTCAGGTTGAGATTAGCTCGCCATGGCATGCGCCGGGACCCCGGCCCACCGCGCCACCTCGACGCGCAGCATGAGCCCCGTCCAGTCGCCCAGGTACACCTCCCGAAGTCGTCCCACGCGCCAACTATGCTGATTCGATCCGCTGTCAGGGCGGCCGAGGATGAGGCCTAGGGCATGACCTCGCCGAATGCCATCGGTGACCGATCGGGTCATGGGGTGCTGGGGTTTCGGCGAGTTGGGGTTGGGGAGGCGGCTAGTGCCTTTTCAGGACGGGAGGAGTTATTTTTTTAGGGAAGGACGGGAAGGAGGTGCGTACCGTGAAAGAAACTCAGGGCAGGCTAGATTCGTTGTTGGGCCAAATTGGATTTACGTGAGAATTTGACGTACAACCAGAAAACAAAACGTCGAAACGTATACAATAATACTACCACCTCGGATAGCAAAGCCCATGACGGATAGAAAAACGTATTTTGACAGGAAGAAAGCGTATTGTGACGGTGAACCGGACAAACTCGTTCCGTGCTTTATTATTAGGTAAAGATTTTTCTATTTAATGTATGATATTTGTTGACCTTACGATCAAGGGGGAGAATGTTGGAATATTAATCTCAGGTCGCAAATGACCGAGGGAAAAGGGGGAGCTTTTTCCCCACGTTTGTGCCATGACCAGGGCACCAGAACCAGATGTTGGTCTCGGTCGCTGGTCCCCTTAGCACCACCTATATAAAGAGCCGGTCTTACCCCTCTATTAGACATACATAGAGGTTATAGTGCCAACCACCGATCCTAAAAACAATAAACTAAGGTGATCAAAATACCGACTGCCAACGCCGACTAACGCAAGGTCAACGTCGACGGCATCCTCTGCGTCTTTTACGTCTACAAGTAGCTGCTGCATGTTCCCCACCGGATACCAGCAGGGCCATGACGGTGGGCGGTGGCGCTCTTGCACTATTGCTGCTCTTCAAGGATTTCTACTATCATACTATAAATGAACTCTCTAATTTGCAAGGTTTGAATGGTGGTTCGCTCTCGCTTTTTGCGCCTTCGGGGCAACCGATCATCTAGTAATAGAACAAACGAAGCAATGCACACACACACACACACACACAGAGAGAGAGAGAGAGAGTAACTTGATGAAAGCACATGTTATAAATCCTTCATACCCCAGGAAAAGGACTATATAAAAATGTAGCTATATGTAGAATCAATCTAGAGGGATGAGCTCCTACGTGATTACAGCTCCACTTTGAATATATAAATAGGGAACAACAAGTATCTAGAGAAATTATATGACAGAATTGTACATGGAACAGAAAAAGGATAACATCCGAAGCAATGGTTGTGCTATTTTGTTTTCTCTTTTTAACATGAAATTCCTAGAGAAATATAAGTAGTGAATGGTGTGCATACCCAATATGCCAGGATGATGGACATCAAAGTGATCATAACTTTTTTTAATGGCACATGCAACCTGTTGAAAAATGGATGCTGAATTTACTTACTGTAGTTAGGTACAAATGAAGAAAATAGAACAAAAATATATAAGAATTTATAATATTATTTTCAGATAGAACATATACATACACTAGCTAGGTAGTTAAATGGCACATAACTTTTTCCAATGTTGCTCACTCACATGTTCTATTCATCATCAAGGAGATTGACCACGAGAAGCAAGCTGATCATATGCATATACAATACTACACTACTATATTGCTAGAGAACATTGCTATACACACGACCGCTTACTAACGACACCGTCAATCAAGCCGTTGCTGGGAGGGAGCAAAGTACAGGGCATCGTCCGATCTTACATCGTGCATGAGTCGGCCAGGCCCTGTCGTGCGGGAAGTAGTTTCGATTGCTAGATGCTGCATGAGATGAAGATTTGAGCATTAGAACTTTGGAAATTAATTTTTTTTTAAAGGACAAACTGCTGAGTGACCACACGCTGCTGAGGGACCAATCGTGAGGCATCGAAGCTAGTGGCGGCTATGGCCCCGGGCATGAGGAGAATCACGAGAATGAGCAGTGTGACGGTGGTCTTGAGGAGGCGGCTCATGGAGCACCCCATACCTTCGATCTGCTTCTCTGGCTCTTGAGGAGGCGGCTCTTGGATCGATCGATCTCGGCTAGGTAGGTGTTGTTGGCTAACTAGCGCCTGAGGTCGATGGCTTGGTTTGATGGTTAGGGTTTGCTCCCAGTCGCGCGCGGGGCGACTCGAGAGGGGAACGAGAAGGCGGGGAGATCATCCGGGGCCTCGAGGAATGAATCGGCTGGTGCTTTGTTTTGAATCGAGGGCCACGCAAGTTGGTCGTAGACGAGGAAGCTGGATGTACTGTGTGCACGTGGACATGGTCTGCGGCGGCCGGCGAATTGAGAGGAGGAGACGTTGATGGGGCGTGTGGAAACTCGACGTGCTGCACTCCTCCTGTGTACGTTGGCCTTTGTTGGCAGATTTGGGCGACAATGGATTGGAGCTTGGTTAATGGAAGAATGGAGCACCTACATGTTCCAAACATGGACTTTGCGTGTTTACGTGAAGGAAACAATCCACGAGTGCATGCGTGCGTCCGTGCTCGATCGCTAGCAATAGCATGCTGGCTGCCTCTTAACAAGATCAATTTCAACAGCTTTTATACACGTTAATATTGAGGAAAGAACAAATACTGATTTGCTGATAGAAAACACGTATACAAATTTACAATAGTCATCTGACAAAAAAAAAAGCAAATTGGAAAAAATACATTTAGTGGTAAGAACTAGAAGCAATAAGGCATCCTATGCATCTACTGTTCCCTACTTGCGCTTAACAACACCGACATAAGGAAGCTCTACCGAACCCAAGTAGATTTTTCCATTGGCTCGCTCCATAATCTCGGTTGGCCTCACCTTCTTTGACCCTCTCATCTCCTCGACTATCTTTCCATCGTTACCGACCCTCACAGCGAGACGATGACTATCACGACCAAAGGGCAACTCATTCTTCTCGCGGTGCAACGCCACCCAATAACCTCCTTTGGTATCGGGCCTCACGTTATCTGGATAGCCTGGCAGGTCGGCAAAAGGCTCGGATGTGCCTGCATTGACCCCTCTGATCCAATGCCTTAGCAACTTGCATGGGCCGGTAGATGCGACCACGAGGTGGGTCCGGTCGGCGCTGAGTGCAACGCCATTGGGGTACGTAATGCCCGCCTGGAGCACTGTGACATCGGATGTGCGTGGGTCGTAGCTCATGAGGCGGCCCGTCGAGTCCCCTGTGCGAGTGACCATCTCGTGTTGCCACCTTTGATAGTTCATGGAGCTGTCCGTGAAGTAGACTTGACCAGTGACTTGATCGACATCAACACCGTTGGTGAAGCGCAGTGGATAACCGTCAACATTGTTGACCAACACCGTGGCCTCCCCGCCGCCCGGTGGTACCCGCATCAGCCCCTTGTATGCGTCGGCGACATAGAGGTCGCCTGATTTCTGGTTGAATCGTAGGCCGAGCGGACGGCCGCAGCGGCCCTCCCTGGCAGCCTCAGTCTCTGGGCGAAACTTGGACGGCGTGCATGTCTCGGGATCATAGCCGGGGCCATATGCATATGTAGTCCATCCTAGCTTGTCGCCATTCCACTTGAGGATCCGGCCATCCGAGACTCCGCTGTAGGGGCCTTGTCCCAGGCCGTCGAAGGCGACGCTCTCCGGCCCGTGGACCGTCCCACGTGGCAGCGGCAGCTGTTGGCTTCGTGAGGCATCGAAGCTAGTGGCGGCTATGGCCCCGGGCATGAGGAGAATCACGAGGATGAGCAGCGTGACGGTGGTCTTGAGGAGGCGGCTCATGGAGCACCCCATACCTTCGATCTGCTTCTCTGGCTCTTGAGGAGGCGGCTCTTGGATCGATCGATCTCGGCTAGCTAGGTGTTGTTGGCTAACTAGCGCCTGAGGTCGATGGCTTGGTTTGATGGAGAGATCGAAGCGGGAGGCTGCCTCTTATATAGAAAGTACGTAGCACTGATTGATCTAGAACTAGCTGTCCGAGTCGGCGCGTGGAGAGAGCCGGAGGCCGAGTGGGTTTCGATCGTTCGTTTTGGAGGAAAACCGTTTCGATCGGACACAACTACGTACGCAGGAAAAAGGGGAGCACGTCACAGCAAGCCACTCCTTCGCGCACTCGTATTTGTACATGAAACAAGGAAACAAAAGAAAATCTCAATTCTCGCCCGTACACGTACGTAGGAAAGGACCACGTCCACGTGCACACAATCCATCCATCTTCCTCGTGGCCGGCAGGAGGGCTCCGTTGTTAGTCGTTTCTTTCATTTTTTTTAGGATTTGTGTTCTGTTCAGGAAGGCGAGACGGCGACGGCTCCCTGAAGATGGAATAAAGGTTTCCCTGCCCACCCCCTGTTCCGATGGTGTGTCTAGCATCATTGGTGAGTGTGTGGAGGTGTGTCTCCACCGAATCTATCCTCGATGGATTTGCTCGGTCTGGTTGTTCGTGTGCCTTCGGGTTGGATCTTTTCGGTCTACGTTATTCTTCATCGCTGGCGGTTGTTGTTCTGGTGCACCGGTCCAATGGGGACTTCGCACGACGACTTCCCGACTCTCTACTACAACAAGTTGTGTCCGACTCCGGCGAGGGAGGGGCGATGACGGCGGCGCGCCTTCGTCTAGCTTCAGTGCTTGTAGTCTGCGTGAGGTGGTCTATGGATCTAGATGTAATTTTAATTATTCCTCGTGTTTGTTGTACTACCATGATTGAAGACGAATAGATCGAAACTTTTCTAGCAAAAGAAATATATTATACATGAAACATAAAAAGGAGAACATCTGAAGCAATTGTTGTGCTATTTTGTTTTCTCTTTTCAACATGAAATTCCTTGAGGAATATATGTAGTGAATGGTGTGCATACCCAGTATGCCAGGATGATGCACATCAAAGTGATCATATGCATATTTTTTTTTTTCTGTGGCACCTTCAACCTCATGAAAATTGGATGTTGAATTTACTTATTATAGTTAGGTACATAAGAAAGAAACAAAAAAATGTATAAGGATTTACAATATTATTTCAGATAGAACATATATGTACACTAGGTAATAAAAAATAGAACATGTGACCGAGGAAACTATCATCAAGAGATTGCCCACGGTAAGGTCTTATGTGCAATATACAATACATACAGTACAATAATATATTGCTAGATGGTGCATGGGATAAAGATTTGAGCATTAGAAACATGAAATTTAAATTTCAAAAAAGGACAAACTGCTGAGGTACTACACTCTGCATTCTCTTAGAAGTACGTATACATCATAGGTGAGGGTTTATGTCTCTAAGTGAAGCTAGCTATCGTCTACTCCACGTGACTAATTTTCAGAACACTAGGTTGAGGTTATAAAATTGAAAAAGGTTGAGGTTACAAGCTGATGCTTTGACCTATTCTGCGTTTAATGTTTTGGCTTGTTTAAGTTCAAATTTTGGGTCCCCGCATTTGATTTTCAAGGTTTGAAATAAGAAAACATTGCAGAATGGCATGTTTATAGAGGTACGTACTGAAGGGAGTGCATTGAGCACTTTTGTGGCCTGTTTGATTAGTTTTATTCTGAAAGCACAAGATCTTGTAGTAATTAATTGAAAGCCAAGAACTTCAGGTTTCAAGAATAGGAAAAAATGTCAATAATGAAAATGTTCCACGCGAAATTCTAAAACTATATTATTTAGAGGAATTGGACTAACTGAGAGCAAATTGTTCAACAGCATGACAAAAGGAAACAGCAATGTCTTGACACTTGACGTTTTGGAAGTTGGGACATATGTCTGGAACAAGCTAAAGTTGGGACATATAGCTGGAACAAGCTACCAGTCATCAGATTGTGACTCATCACTGCCGATGTCAAGAGTATATGGGACCCAGTCCTCTTACTGCACAAGAGTAAGGCTCCCCTTTGTGACGTCCACCCAGAACATCATGACATCCGTGTACACGAGCTCGAACACGACGAGGATCTGAAGCACGAGCTGCATTCTCATCATCCCGTCGTCGTGGCGGGCCAGTTGCAGGAAGGATCTCAAGACCAAGTTGTTACTAAGACTGTGGCGACGGTGCTGCGTCGCCACCAACTTGAAGTGAGGCTGCGGCCGGAGTGCATATCTCACCACGTCCCCTTCTGGGGTTGGCAGGAAGAACTGGCCACACACGGAGAGCCCGGACTCTGACAGCGCCGGCGAAGGATCAACGATCTACCATCTGACGTCACCGGGGTTGGCAGGAAGGATCAAGGATCACCTCCCTGGGCCCCACCGTCACATAGAGCACCACGGCGGGATCAGCCTCGCCGTCGTCGTAGACCAATCCTGCCGCGTTCCACTGGATCGCCCAGGGTTGGTTCTCGAGGAAGACATTGGGTAGGTCGGCGACGGTCCTGGTCACCAGGTTGAACAGACGCATCTCCCGCCCATCAGCTAACAGCACCAGGAGGCCCTCGGAGGTGGCGACGACGTCCCCATACTCCCGAGGGATGTGCAACTTGATGGAGGCGCTGGTGAGATTGTTTATGAACCTGGACTTGTCGTCGGTGCGCTCATCCCCTTTCGCCATCTCCCAGTGCCATGGGAAGAAGCGCGGGTGGGGCTTCCTTCCCCCTAATTAGGTGAGGCCACCTCTACCTGTAGGTCTCGTTCCGTGAAAAAATGCCCGTAGCTGTAGGATTGCTCCCCACGGTGCCCATGCTAACAGCCTCCCGCCTGGCGCACCATCTAGCACCCTCCGCTTGCAGCTCCATGGGCACAGCCCCGCCGCCCTCCCCGTTGTCTCCAAAGTCACTGCTTTCGCCCATACACCAACACATCAAATACAGACGCTGGATGTAGCTTTTCAACATGCTGGTTGCAACCCACCGCGGCACCTCCCACTGTTGTCGCACAGCCACTTCCATCTGGTTGAAGCAAAGCAAATTGCCAGATCCAGCTTCATCGGCACATGCTTCTAACAATCAACATTGCCGGTTGTAGCTTCTCTGTTACCCAGTTCAAGAAATATAAAGCAGTACCTCATGCAACTCCGATAATTGCCGGTTCCAGTAAATTCACTTGCTGGTAATAACATTTGTCGCTCGCCCTGGAGCATTGTCACTTGCTGGTTACCCAGATAATTGCCGATAATTGTCGATAATTGCCAGTATCATGGCACGGCATTCCAGCGCGAGCATTTACCTTCGGCTGCAGCTTTAGTCACCGCCGGTTGTAGCTTCCGTAATGCACGGTTGTAGCTCTCTGTCATTGGTCGCCGATGGATACAGCTCTTCCGACAGGTAGTTGTAGTACCCACCGCCACCGGTGGTAGCATCTCCGATGGGTGCTTGCACCTCTGATGCCTAGCCGTTGCAACACATTTGTGTCCAGTCCGTCGGCGGCCACCTCACTTGTAGCACCGAATGCGGGGATCGCTCGCTACCCCTTGCCGTCTTTTTCAACGAGAGCTTGCACGCCATGGCCTCCACGACCTGTGAGCTCGCAAGACATGGCCGCCCCTAACCCCCGTGAGCTCGCAAGCCATGGCGGAACCTCGTATCAACAACATAGTGTGTTCGTCGGAGAGCCCGTGGAGCTTGTGTAGGAGAGGGCAGGTAGTAGACCCGAGCAGATAGAGCGGCGACGAGGTAGAATAGTGAGAGAAGACATGATTTGGGTGTGATGCGGTGAATGGATAAGATAGGAGACACGAAGCGGTGCGTGGGCCACCAGAGTGAACGGCGTGCCGTTCCTAAACGTTTCCCTATTTTAAATAAAAATTTGTAGGCTAGGGAGCAGTTGTTGGGCCTCCAAGTGCACATGTTTGCAGCAAGTGGTAACTTTCCTGTGAGAAACTAAGGTATCAATTCATAGAGGCTACACCACTATTCTCTCTTAGGAAGCACTACAACTCAATTAAGAAGCCCCCTGTGTCCTCAACAATTATAGTGAGGTTGTGAATCTCACTACTGCTAGTTGGAAGAAGTTAGAACAAATAATGTGGCATAATGTATTTTATATTTTCAAAATAATTAGTAACTGAAAAAGAGCATGTGAATGAGTTTTGGAGAGTTTTCTTATGAAGAATTTTTTACCGGAGTTGATATGTTCAATATTAGCATCTCCCATGACAGTGAAGACACATAAATAAAAGCATGGTAATGATAGGACCAGGTGTAGTGTATCGTGAAGAATTAATAGGCCTTGATCATTTACCATTGGATGCCAAATTTACTGTGCTCATTTGGAGACTGCGTGATATAGCTAGTTGTTCAGGTGGTTAAAGCAGAGGATGAAAGACGTTGCACATGCATACAGAGAATTAAATTGAAACGTACACATACAGTGCCTTCACAAAAATTGTGAACAACTCATGGATATAATTTAGGATACGTTGTGTGTATGGTAATTTCCATAAATATGACAATTTCTGGCCTGCACAAAAAATGTGGATGACACATGATACTATTCACGCATCTCTTCCCTATTTTGCACAGTTCAAAGTTGTGCAAAAACATGTTCAGTTATTATTTTGAGAAACTTCTTAGGGTTCAAAGTGATTCTACTAGACAAGTGTGATAAGCTGCTGAGATCCCGCTAAAAAAACCATCCGAGGCACGCGAGCACTCTGTGTGAGGAATTTTTGCCATGCTATATACTAGGGTCATGCAAGAGATAAGCTTTGTGAAACAATAAATTAAGTCAAGGTGGACTTCGAACCTCTGATTAGAAAACATTCCGTGTTTTGATATTTCTCATTTCATGAAAGAAAGCATTAGGAATAAGATAAGCTTTCAAGCGGTATGCCAAGAAATGCAATATACACTTCTATGATTTGAGGCTTCATGGTCATGTATTTGGCTGCAACTTACCTGCTCTTGATTCTGTG
Source organism: Secale cereale (assembly GCA_902687465.1). Classification (NCBI taxonomy): domain Eukaryota; kingdom Viridiplantae; phylum Streptophyta; class Magnoliopsida; order Poales; family Poaceae; genus Secale; species Secale cereale. Next base: position 757,642,702 of record LR738714.1, read on the forward strand.
AAATGATCCTTTAATCAGCTGGATTCAGTTACAAGTAATAACTTGTAGAGGTGTGTAAAGACGCTATTGCCAATGTCAACCCAATATCATGTAGTTTTCCTGTTTGGTTTTGACGTCGTTCACTAAAACATTAGGAATATGCATCTGGTTAACATGTAGAGAGTACACATGCATCCCAATGTGGCTTGCTCAGCTCACGATCGAATGCATCGAAAGAGTTTAAGAAAGCAGCCATAGAATTTCATGTCTATAGACAGATGAGTCTTATATCAATTTTACACAATTATAACTTTAAGATAATAACGTTTTGCTGATTACAATAGTCGGTCCGATGAAGAAAACCAAATGGAAAATTACATTTAGTGGTAAGAGCAAGAATCAAAAAGGCACCATATGCTTCTACTATAGTAGTTATCTACTTGCGCTTAACAACACTGACGTAAGGAAGCTCTACCGAACCCAAGTAGATTTTACCATTGCTTCTCTCCATGATCTCGGTGGGCCTCACGTTCTTTGGTCCTCTCATCTCCTCGACTATCTTCCCATCGTTCCGACCCTGAAAGCGAGACGATGACTACCACGGCCAAAGGGCAACTCATTCTTCTCGCGGTGCAACGCCACCCAATAGCCTCCTTTGATGTCGGGCCTCACGTTATCTTGATAGCCCGGCAGGTCGGCAAAAGGCTCGAATGTGCCTGCGTTGACCCCTCTGATCCAATGCCTTAGCAGCTTGCATGGGACGGTAGATGCGACTACGAGGTGAGAGGCAGACTCCCATCCTAATCTGCAAAGAGGGCACATAGGTCTATGTGTCCAGCCCCTTTTGTTTACGATAAAGGGTCCCCCCCCC
>LR738714.1:757648350-757711277 GCA_902687465.1 Secale cereale
GCCGCTATAAAATGCGCCCCTGGCCGCGCCGGTGAGGCACCCATCCATCGGCAGTCCTCCCCCTCCTCGCCGCCATACTTCCTCCCCTCTCTCCGCCGTTTGAGCCCCTCTCCCCCCCGGCAACCATGAGCGCGAGGTACCCCGGCAACGCGGCGGCGACCAACGGTTTCGGCCGCCGCTCGCTGCATGAGTGGGAGGCCTACCTCCTCCACGAGGCCAACTACCCCGCCCGACGTACGCGCTCCGTCGCGGTGGAGGCTCAGCGCCGGCGGGGTCCCAGTCCCCCCTCTGCCCGTCACCGAGACGCCCTATTTCCACGCCGAGATCGAGCGTGCGCGGGCGTCGCTGACGGTCGTAGAGCGGGCGCTCCCGGAGTACGCCGCCGACAACCACGCGGCGTGGGCGGCGTACTTCGAACGCCGGCAGGAGGAGCGGCTCGTCTACACCAACAACACGCCGATGCCGCGCGGCCGCAACAACAATGAGGGCCGCCGCTTGTGGTGGGGCGTCCCTGGCCGCACGCTCAGCGGCGTCCTCGCGCACGTCGAAGGCGGCAACGTCCCGCGGCTCGAGTGAAGTAGCGCGCCGGGGCGGCCGTGTCAAGGAGGAGAAGCATCGGCCGTAGTTTAGGGTTTTTTTGTCCCTTTTATTCATGTAATAAACATCTAAATTTCGTCGAAATATGTCGTGTTTGGTCAAATTTTACCGTGTTTGCTGAAATTTGGCCGAACTGTGGGGACGTCTGGGGCCGATCTGAGGGTGACGGCTGGGGACGTGCTCGCCCCCACGCCGAAAATAACACCGGCTCGCCCCCAAGCGGCGATTTTCGGCGCGTCTTGTGGGCGCAACGGCTGGAGATACTCTTAGCACCACCTATATAAAGAGCTGGTCGTACCCCTCTATTAGACATACATAGAGGTTACAATGCCGATCACCGATCCTAAAAACAATAAACTAAAAGTGATCAGAATACTGACTAACGCAAAGTCAATGCCGGCGGCATCCTGTGTCTTTTACGTCTACAAGTAGCTGCTGCTTGTTCCCATCCTGTGTCTTTTACGTCTACAAGTAGCTGCTGCTTGTTCCCCACCGGATACCAGCAGGGCCATGACGGTGGGCGGTGGCGCTCCTGGACTGCTGCTGCTCTTCAAGGATTTCTACTATCAGACAATAAATTAACACTCTTATTTGTAAGGTTTGAATGGTGGTTCGCTGTCGCTTTTTGCGCCAACGGCGCAGCCGGTCATCTAGTAATAGAGCAAACGAAGCAATGCGCAGAGAGAGAGAGGGAGAAAGAGAGGGAGGGAGGGAGAGAGAGACGGAGGGAGATAGGTTGGGAGGGAGAGAGAGAGAGAGTAACTTGATGAAAGCAGTAACTTGATGAAAGCACATGTTAAATCCTTCATGCCCCAGGAAAAGGACTATATAAAAATGTAGCTATATGTAGAATCAATCTATAGGGATGAGCTCCTACGTGATTACAGCTCCACTTTGAATACATAAGTAGGGAACAACAAGTATCTAGAGAAATTATATGACACAATTGTACATGGAACAGAAAAAGGATAATATCCGAAGCAATGGTTGTTCTATTTTGTTTTCTCTTTTAACATGAAATTTCTAGAGAAATACAAGTAGTGAATGGTGTGCATACCCAATATTCCAGGATGATGGACATCAAAGTGATCATAACTTTTTTTAGTGGCACATGCAACCTGTTGAAAAATGGACGCTGAATTTACTTACTGTAGTTAGGTACAAATGAAGTAAATAGAGCAATAATATATAACAATTTATAATATTATTTTCAGATAGAACATATACGTACACTAGCTAGGTAGTTAAAAATAGAACATGTGAGTGAGCAAAACATCCAGGAGATTGTCCACGAGAAGCAAGCTGATCATATGCATACACAATACATACACTACTATATTGCTAGATGCTGCATGAGATGAAGATTTGAGCATTAGAACTATGGAATTTAAATTGAACATATAAAGGATGAGCTGGGTACTAGGCACAACCACAGCCTCCACGTCGTCTATGAATAGTGCGCAGCGAGAGAAAAGCGAGAGGAGCGGGCACCGCACGACCAACATAGCGCCTTTTCCCACCCTCCTCCTTTTTTCCTTCGCTCGTCAGCCGCCGCCGCCGCTTCCCTCCCCGCGCAGCCGCAGCGGCCGCCGCGGGAGGTCAAGTCCCGCTCTGACTCGCTCCACGCCAGGCGCCGCATCGTCGACCTCCGCGCCTCCCGCAGGCTCGACGTGCTCCGCCGCCGTGAGCTCTCCATCGAGGCCTCCGTCTCACTCATGCTCTCCCGACTTGACGCCCTTGCCAAGTCCCCCGCGCCGAAGCTGGACCGGGCGGACGGAGACCGCCCCCATCCCCGCCCCGCGTCGAAGCCGGACCGGGAGGACGGAGACGGCCCCCATCCCCGCCGCTGTCAGACGGTGGCGCTCAACGAGATTCGGCCATGGAGAGGACCGTGGTGATAGCGCAACCTCGCCTCCTCTAGCGCAAGAGATCAGCACACCATCGAACAGAGGTGAGCCATGGCTAGCCCCGACCCTTCTCTTCCAGCACCCCTTTCTATGTCATCCGCTCGCACTGCTGCTCTGGTCATCCTCCTCATCCTCAGTGCTCAAAAGGTGAAGCCCTCTCAAGCAGGTGCACGTTTCCTAATTTTTTTTCCTCCTTCCAATGCCTTGCTCCCTGAGTTTCTCATCTTTGCTTGTGCAGATTGTTTTCTGTATGCATACAAGGTGTTCGATGAAAATCCTAGAAGGCTGGCAGAGGACGATTGATGTATGTAAGCCATGTGATTTCGTTCTTCGAAAACAATAGTTTCATCCAATCATATCCGCCCGCCTCATTTCCGACGGTGCTGCTGGTTGCTCAGATTCCTAGGGGACGCCTCATGGTTATCATTTATGGGAGGAGAGGAGGACAGCCACAACAGCAAGCGGTGTGCTGCCCCAGCGCGCCGTCGTACATAGCCGAGTCGATTTTGCGTTGCCTTGCCTCCTGTTGTTTGATTTTCCGCTTTTGCTCACTTCTCCTTCCAGTGTTGGTGCAGGATCGTTCGGTTCATTGTTTGTTGTTCGGCTGGCTGCTCAGGTTTGCCAACGACATCAGTTCGTTATTTGCTCCTGAAGGTAGGATCATTTCTGCTCGATAAAATGACTATGAGTCGAGACATTTTCTGTTCAATGTTTCCTTCCCTATGCAGGTTCTTTGTTGATTCGTTGGACGTGTGTGATGTTGACCAACAAGGTTAGGTTTCCTCTGATTGTCTTTCCTGATAAGGTTTGTACACATTCATAAACTCGCGTTTTTGTGCGGTCAGGTTGGCTGTCTATATGTTTTGGGGTTCGCCTGCTCGCTGTATTGACAACAATAGAAAAATATAGCAAGAGTAAAATTAGGCTTGTTGGTTGAGATAATTCGTTTACATGATAAATAAATTGGAGTGGTTTCAAACTCTTGATTAAGGCCCTTGACCGGCCAGAGAAAGACAGGTTGAACTGATCTCTGTATATATAGTGTTATCTAATCTTGTGGTGCTTTTAACTTTGATCTTGCAACTGAACCTGCAGGCTACTTGTTTTTGTGGATGGGTAAACCTGAATGTATATGTAGGGTTATCTAATCTTGTGGTGCTTTTAACTTTGATCTTGCAACTGAACCTGCAGACTACTTATTTTTATGTATGGGTAAACCTGAATGTCGGAAACTAAATTTGTGGCCCTGGGTTCAGTGGCGTTCAAGTACGACAAGACCATATTATGACAGGAGCATAAAGGCATAAACACGAAAGCATGAAACTAACTCTGTTCCCTGGGTGGTCCTATACATTGAGGTCAACTATCTTGAACATCACTCTTTATTTCAGTGCAAGAGGACCATACTGTGACATGAAGTTTTATCTTTGCTCCTAGGCATACTGCTCTTTTGTTGATATATCTGAAGGCGTCTGAATCTGGTTCTTTTAAGGCATATATTTTTATATTATAAATGCGTTTTACATAGTGAAATTGTCCCTAATTATTCCTTGTTGTAGTTCAATGTTTTTTTTGTTTGGATAGACGGTATTATCTTTGAAAATATGCCTTGATCTTAGTCCATTACTAAAGTAAGAAGTGGCTACAGAGGATGCCATGGCAAAGACACTCGGGGAGGTTATTTAGTAACTTAGTATGCTTGCAACTTCTCTACGTGGTCACTATTGTTAATGCTGTTATGGAAAGATAGAATAACTGTATATAGAGATTGGAACTACAAAATGATTTGATATGAAGAAATGTACTGTTATCTAGCTTATTGTACACGATTTAAGAATTAAGAGATAATGCAAATTTTGATGTAGTCTTAGGTATTGCCTGTATTAATGTGATTTCATCAAAAAAATCAGCGAGACCTTTGTATTCTCCGATTTGCAGACTAGATACAAAAGGTTCCGCAAAGAGGGACTCAAGTCTACAACCACCAAAGAGATAAGGCCATGGAACAATAGTACGTGGCCGTGCTGTGCAAATTTTCTCTCATCGAGGTATGCCTCTGTCTCAATGGGCCAAGACTCGACTTGCCTGCCGCATATTTATTTTCTTTGCTGCACGATGTTGTGAGATTGGGGTGTGTTGAGTATGCAATCCTGATTCCAGGAAAAAAATGATTACACAGTTTGTTGGACGTGTTCAGTTTGGAGGGGGTCTGCAGGTGGTGGTTATGATTTTGTTTCCATTTGATGATTTCTTCAAATGATACATGAGTAAATCCAAGGCCATTATTTGGTTCTACCTGGTGCAAAATCTCTCGTTGTTCTACTTATACCTCATGTAGAAAAGTGAATATTATCTGTTGATCTGCCGCCGCGAGCTCTCCATCGAGGCCTTCGTCTCACTCACGCTCTTCCGCCTTGACGCCCTTGCCAAGTCCCCCGCGCTGAAGCGGGACCGAGAGGATGGAAACGTCCCCCATCCCCGCCACCGTCGGACGGCGGCGCTGGCGTCACCGAGGGCCTCGTCTTGCTCTACCCCATGGACCGGCCCGCCGTGAGATCCCCCGCCGACCTGGCCTGGGCCTGCGTGCTCATATCCGCGGCAGAGTGTGAGAGGTGACGCCGGCCGGCCACCGCCTCACCATCGGCTCCTATTTGCCGGCGGCAAGGAGAAGGGCGGCAAGGAGAAGGGCACCGAGGATGTGATGCTCCGTCTCGGGGCTCAACACCCTCTTGGGTGTAGAGGTTGGCGGGCTCTTGCTCTGCACCTGGGTTGCGACGGTCGCGCTTCGTGTGACAACGCTTGATAGCGGCCAGAAGGAAAAGCATAGTCCGCCCGCGACGCCAGGCCGTCGGACCTCTTCCCTCAAGCTCAAGGCGGCAAGGAGATGGTTGGGATGGTGCTGCTGCTCCGCTGGTACGACTTCTGCAATGTTTTTTGCTCTCTCAACTTGCCTCCCCTTGTATAAATGGACGCAGAACAATGTGTTGACAAACTACATGAGGTTAGGCTTTGCGATTCCACGTGTTTGTGTGCTGGCAGGAAGGAAAAACCAAGAAAAAGTGTTGTTGTTTTGCTGGATTCTTCTTCCTTTGATTTCAGCAAACTTTGTGCCTGTGGTTGGCTTCTCGACTCTGACAGTGTGTATGGACTAGCCAGGTCTTTGCCCAGAGGTTCTAGAAGGTATCCTTCCACCAAATGACCCACATCTGAATAATGCACATGGCCTATATATTTACAACTTTGTTATCTGGATTATTAGGTACGCTACTGAAAATTCAGTATAACATGGTGCTCCTCGAAATACTGATAGTCCGGAACTTGGCAACCATTGGCTTTTGAAGTTTGGTAGTCTGTAAAAGAGCAAATTGATCCAAGTGAGAAGATCACGATACTTACCGATGGACCTCTTATAAATTTGGCCAATATTGTACTCTCTGACAGGAATCCAAGTTTTGTGATAAAGGTCAGTTGTTCTATATGTTTTGGTTTCATGCAGTATGAACTGCATTTTGAACTATGATTCGTTAATATTGAATTGCATGTTTCTCTCTTCTGCGGAGTGTATATGTTGTTGGAGGCCATATCAGAGATGAAAATGATTCAGGCGGCAATCTATTCACTGTTCCGTCTAATAGATACGTGGAGTTCAATCTGTTTCTTGACCCCCTAGCCGTGAAAGTGTTGTGTATTTAAAATATTCAATGCGTATTTAAAATATTCATTTAAGAAAACATTTATGAGGTAATTTAGATAGTTTGAAAACAGTCCTATCTACAGATATGCTCATATGTAACAATTGGAGAGGAACATTCATGTATTCGTAAATCAAAATTATTGTTCATGATGCTAACTACACTGCTTTTGTATATTCTAACTATAAAATAAAGGCCATTATATGAAATATCTTTTTGTTTAGATCCAATTATTCCCCCATGTTACCTGAATAACATGACAAATTATGTGCTTTAGTATATATTTTGAAAGATAAGTCTTTTTGATTATTTTTCATATAAAATGGGTTACATCGTGTACCCTATGTGCTTGCTCAAACCTAAAGTTGCATACAAATATAATACGGGCATTCAAAAATATCTTTCGAATTAGATCAGGTGTGAAAAAAATGTCGGAGATGATGTTTTCTTTTTAGTCCATCTCTTCTCCCTTTTCCAGATCTTTGTGTATCACTTGATAAAAATCACAATGGTTGCCTACTTGATAAAAGAAAACAAACCAAATAGCTATGTATATCACCGAAAGTGCCTTTCTGCTCCCGGGCTCAAATGAGCCCGGTGAACAGTAAAATCGAAAAAAATCGAAAAAAGTTCAAAAAAATCCAATTTTTTTTTAGGTGAAACATTGATAAAAGTTCTAAGCGCATGCAAAATTTTGTCAAGGAATCACATTTCTGTAAGGCGTGGCAAAAAAAAAAACAAATTCAGTGCTCCAAAATGCTTTTGAAAGTAGCATTTTCAGAGTACTGATTTTGTTTTTTTTTGCCACGCCTTCTAGGAATGTTATTTCATGACAAATTTTTGCAAGCACTTACAACTTTTATCAATGTTTCACGTAAAAAAAATTTGGACATTTTTGAATTTTTTTCGATTTTACTGTTCACCCGAGCTCATTTGAGCTCGGGTGCAGATACTCCACGTCATATCACTTGATAAAAAGCAAGATTAGTGTTTTCTTTTTAGTCCATCTCTTCCCCCTTTTCCAGATCTTTGTGTTTAGATGCCGCTGCCACACCACATGCTAATATGAAGTTCTCATGCTACAGAACTTTTTAGGAGACAAAAATAGAAGGAAGATATGTTTTTACTTGCAGCTCATTTTTACGTTCTTCCAGGTTAATCTTCACTATTTGATTTAGCTCAATTTAATGTGGCATTTCCTCTGTACACACGTCATCAAAACTGAACCAAGAGGCATCATATTTGTCTAGATGGTTGCCTTAGGGTTTTGATAATTGTAATCCTCTCATTAATTTTACTCTCTTATGTAGGTTATGCACTCTAGGAATCTGTGGTTGCTTTCCATGATCCCTGTACATAAGATGTGTAAAGTTTCAGCAGATTCGAAGAAACTGTGAGCGTGCCTCTCCCACATTTCTTGGAATTGTGACAATCAATGCTCCTTCTAGCTCTCTATACTGATTGACGATCATCTTGCCGGGATTAAAATTGTCCAATACAGATTCACACGTTGGTATACTGTGCTAAATCAGTTAGTCCATGTAGTGAATGTTAGTATTCTCTGCTGCATGCTGCCAGAAATATGCAGAAATATGTACGTGCCTCATGTTTGATTCGATGAACAACAAAAGCAATGAGTGGAGAAAATGATAAATACAGAGTAATTTCTCTACAAATGTATGAAATGTATGTTGAGTTCATCTCATATAACTATGCATTGTACCCCATTAACTATTATTGTAACTCTCACAATACAACATGTTATTATTTATTCAGTTCGAGTATTTCCTTTTGATTTCTGCTTCTTACCTTTGGATCTTTTAGTCTTTTATTTACAGTGTCCAGCCTGGCCCAATACATTTCGATTTCAGTTGGCCACTTCGATTCCCACTTTTTATGATGTGATCTAGATGTAGATACTTTGACATTACATTCAAAATACAATGCATTATTTAGAAGTTACTAATAATAAAAAAAATGCTGGATCTGTTACTTGCTTACTCCTATTAACAATCCAGACACTTTTTTAGGGGAAATGGAATGCCTAAGATACAATGTCATGTTAACATTTATTCAGTGCCTAACCGCAAAATCATTGATACATTGTTTTGAGTTTTATGACATCCGCTGTTCTTTATATCTTTGAGTGATTAATTTCAAGTTGAAGTCGAGACTACTTGCTGATCACATGCTTCAAGTAGTAGTAATTGCAATCTTTGTCTCTATTTGAGATGCAAAAATGGATTATTTTGTACTTCAGATTAGTTGAGTTGGGAGCTATATATGTACCAGTTTTGTCTAATCAAACATGCGCTCTACTGTAATCATCTCTGACACATTGTTTAGGTTTCTGAATCCCTGTTGAATCTTTGTGTTTCATCGTGGCCGCGAGGATCGGCCTAACTGACAAAATCTTAAGCCCGGTCAAGGGTGTTTTCTGGGTTTGCAAAGAGAAAAAATGAATTACTTACATCCATATAATTATGTATCTATTTATGATGACATCATATATCATGCCTTACCATTCATTCTTTCTTATTTTATCGGATGTGCTGACCTTTTCTAAGGCCAATGTAAATAAGCAATCAGGACCGCGTTCATAACTTTCTTTCGGGTTATCATAACTTTTCTAAGGCACTTATTTTCATATGCTTTAATCTGTGTTTGAATATTTTTATGTGGACTCTTTTAATACATGGCTTGCTCTCGCCCTTTGCGCCATCGGCGCAACGGGTCATCTAGTTTTTTAAAGGACAAACTGCTGAGGGACCATACATCATAGGTGAGGGGTTGATGTCTCTAAGTAATGCTAGCTATCGACTACTCCACCTGAGTATTTTTGGAAACAATAGGTGACGTTATAAGCTGATGCTTTGACCCGATCTGCGTTAATGTATTGGCTTGTTTAAGTTCAATTTTTGGGTCCCCGCACTTCATTTTTCAAAGTTTGAAATAAGAAAACATTGCAGAGTCGTACTGAAGGGAGTGCTTTGAGCACTTTTGTGGCCTCTTTGATTAGTTTTATTCTGAAAGCATAAGATCTTGTAGTAATTGAAAGCACAGAACTTGATATTTCAATAATATGAAAAATGTCAATAATAAAAATGTTCCACGCAAGATTATAAAACATTTTTTTACAGGAATTGGAATAACTGACAGCAAATCATTCAACAGCAAACTGATAAAAGGATACAATGGTGTCTTGACACTTGACGTTAGGCAACTAATGGCTGCCTTAATCAATTATTAGGGAGCTTGGAACAAGCTACTAGTCATCAGATTCAGACTCATCATCGCCATCGGCCAAGTCCTGTTGTTGTACAAGGGTAAGGCTACCGTCTGTGAGGTCCACCCAGAACACCTCGACATCCATGTTCACGTGTTCGCTAGGGAACACGACGAGAATGTCACGCACGAGCTGCATTCTCATCGTCCCGTCGCGGTGATGGGCCAGTTGTAGGAAGGATCTCATGACGGTGTTGTTACTGCGCCTGTGGCAAGCGTGGTGCTTAGCCACGCACACCAAGTGAGGTTGCGGCCGGAGCGCATATCTGAGCACGTTCCCTTCGAGGGTTGGCAGGTAGAACTGGCCACGCACGGAGAGCCCGGACTCCGACAGTGCCGGCCAAATATCCACCATCTGCCACCTGTCTTCGTCGGGCTTGGCGTGCATGATCACTTCCCTGGGCCCCACCGTCACATAGAGCACCACGGCGGGATCAGCCTCGCCGTCATCGTAGACCAGTCCTGCCGCGTTCCACTGTATTGGCCACGGTGAGTTCTCGAGGAAGACATTGGGCAGGTCGGCGACAGCCCCGGTCACCGGGTTGAACAGTCGCATCTCCGGTCCATCAGCTAAGAGCACCAGGAGGCCCTCGGCGGTGGCAACGACGTCCCCATACTCCCGAGGGATGTGCAGCTTGATGGAGGCGTTGGTGAGATTGTTTACGAACCTGGCCTTGTCATCGGTGCGCTCATCCCCTTTCGCCATCTCCCAGTGCCACGGGAAGAAGCGCGGGTCCATGCCCACAAGCTTCGGGTCGGCGGTGGCGGCCCTCCACGGCTTGCACACACCTCTCAGCGCCATGTAGTCTTTCACATCGGAGGCCAATACCAGCTCCGCCACCTTGGGTAGCTGGTCCGCGAAGACGATCTCCCAGTCCCGTTCCGCCTCCGTACAGGTGAGTATGCTGCAAATCAAGAGATTATTAGAGTTAATTAATCTAGGAAATCAAGATAATACAAGAGATCCATTTTATCGATGGGTCTGAATTAATCTAGTAACAAGAAAACGTATAAACTAGATCAAATAATCCGTAAGAGATAGCTATGTGCATGCGAATATGTGTACCCATCGTTTATAGCCGCCATCCTCGGTGCCGGCGATGACCGGCCGGCTAATCTCCGGCGCGGCTGCAGGGGCGTTGGTGGCGGCGGCTGCAACAGGGAGCTGGGGGTTCTGAGGAGGGTAGGCTGGCTTGCAGAGGCCAGGATGGGTTGGCTTTTAAATGGCCCCCGGGCACCTACAAGTGGAAGGAAACGCTGTGAAATGGAAAGGTGGTAAGAGGGATAGGGAGGCTCCAGCTAGGCGACGATTAATTATACGACCAGGTGTACCTTTTCGTCATAAATTAATTCTAAATTAATAGGCGCTCGTTTCTAGACCTTTAGCAATTAATCACGTGATTGAATCAGAGGAAGAAAGACGTTACACGTTCATACATGCAGTGCAATTCAAACGTACAAATCGTGTGTATGCAAAAAAAAATCATCAAAAAGTACGACAATTTGTGGCCGCACGCCCGAGCCCCTCCTCCTCGCCCCCGCCGGCCTCCGTTGACGAATCGAGCCGCCACTTCCGCCTTAAGCCGTTGTTCTCCGTCTCTGGCGTTTCAGCGTCCATGACATGCCACCATGTCACCTGCTATCGAGTTGATACATACACACATCGCATCATAAGATCAGGCCGTGCAGGAAAGAAGGGACATGCAACTTCATTCTTTTTTTAAGAAAAGGAGGAGGATCCCCGGCTTCTGCATCTGGACGATGCATGCAGTCATTTTATTAATTATTCATACAAGACCTTACAAATAAGTCACACAATGATAAGACTAAAGCCACCGTCTAGGAAAACATCTGTCCCTACTCCTATCCAGTTGATGTAGGGATGCTGATAGTCTGGGCCTGATACCAAACAGACCTCGCAGCCAAACCGAACATCTAAGACCCGAGGTCCCTACCAGGACACCTGCCGCCGCCGCCGGCGACGACCAGGCTTATCGTGGCCAGGCCCTCTGGCGGCGGCGAGGGGAGAGGGTGGAGAGGCGGGGAGATCATCCGGGGCCTTGAGGAATGAATCGGCTGGTGCTTTGTTTTGAATCGAGGGCCACGCAAGTTGGTCGTAGACGAGGAAGATGGATCTACTGTGTGCACGTGGACATGGTCTGCGGCGGCCGACAAATTGAGAGGAGGAGACGTTGATGGGGCGTGTGGAAACTCGACGTGCTGCACTCCTCCTGTGTACGTTGGCGTTGGTTGGCAGATTTAGGCGACAATGGATTGGAGCTTGGTTAATGGAAGAATGGAGCACCTACATGTTCCAAACATGGACTTTGCTTGTTTACGTGAAGGAAACAATCCACGAGTGCATGCGTGCGTCCGTGCTCGATCGCTAGCAATAGCATGCTGGCTGCCTCTTAACAAGATCAATTTCAATCAGTGAGGGTATGGAGGATCTCTGCCGGAGTACCAGCGGCGGCATACGTCTTCATGGCGAGACTCCGCACGATTCTAGCCAGCCACGAGATCAGGACGACATGGCTTTCGGTGAAAATCGTGCCTGACTGCGGTCTTGGCGGACGATGGCGGCGTCTCTGGCGTCGTTTCCTTATCGAGGCATCGTCGTTGCAGGTCACATCAACCTGGTCGGGAGGTTTTGGGGGAAACCCTAGATCTGGGTCTACCGGATCGGACGATGAAAACGTTTCGATGTCGCTCTCCCTCCTGGGGGCATCGTTTTGGACCAAGTGGTGGCTGGAGGGGACAAGACGAGGAGCGGCGTGGCATCTGACACGTCGACAACGTCGGGTCTCAGCGGCATGGAGGAGCGGGGTCTCCTCGATGGGCGTGTGGTGATGGACAAGCGCAGGATGGTGGCGTTGTCTGGCGTCGTGATGGCGTCGACGGCAGCTAGACCGGGCAAGGTTAATGCACCAGTACAACACTAAAGATGGATTGGTGGCAGGTGGCTGCGGCGGCCTCATACACGGCAGGCGTCCTGGTTGAGGAGTGCGCCGGACTGGTGGGTGCCCCATACCCGGCAGGCGTCCTGGTTGGGACCTCAGGTCTTAAATGTTTAGGTTTGGCTGCGATGTCTGTTTGGTATTAGGCCCAGGCTATCTGTGCCCCTTCATCAATTGGATAGGTGTAGCGACAATTGTTGCTTAGACGGTGGCTTTAGTCTTACAGTAGTATCACTTTGTAAGGTCGTATGAGAATAATTAATAAAGTGGCCGTATGCATCGCCCAGATGCAAAGGCCCGGGGTCATCCTCCTTTTCTATATAAAAAAAGGGTAGACCTAGGCTACCACTCCAGAATTGAGACCCGGTGCTTGTGTAGCACCACCATCGAACACAATCATATGTTGTCTTCTTCACTTTTCCGCAATCCCATTCTAGTTGTTGAATAATAACCACAAAAGGAGTGATAAGGAAAGCAAAAGGTCGAAAAAGAAACTACATAATCATGCACCAAGCATGACCCATTTGATATTCCCTTGATTTCTCATGCCTATAATATTCAGCTATGCTCCTGGTAACCTTATGATAATACCTGCCCAAATTAATTCATTGAATTAGAGTACAAAAACATCGACATGAGAGAACATCATTATTGTTTAAGCATCTCACTGAATCAGAGTCCAAAAAATGTACAGTTTTAATCCCGATTAAATCTGAAACTCCAAACCATTCAAGGAAAAAGTACATACTCAGAAAAGTAACCAAGCATGAGATATTTAACCTTTATATCCTTACCTTACATATGAAGTACGTGAAGTTAACATCCAGAGATTCAAGCAGACCCACCCGATGTTTTTCCATGAACCCAAATTTCCATCATTACTCTGACGGTGCAAACGTGCAGTATAAAAATGCATTTCCATCATTATGATAATGAAATCAAATGCAAAATTTGCAGCATAGAGGATAACTAAATTCTTTGCATCAGCATAACAAAGGATTTTTTAGTACATGACGAATTTGGAATGCATAAACAATGAATCATGAACGGATACATGTACCTAAAAAACTTTCACACGTCCTGCACACCGTAGAGGGAACACTAGAAGATCAGAATATGATGGCAGCCTGACAAAGCTGTAGACAACCCAAATAGGAGCAAGAGTGGTGCCGAACATCAATTGACCTGTCAGAGAAAAGCAAAAGAGACTAAAGTGACAGCCTGACTATAGATGCTCGAATTATGGATCGAGGAATAACCTGAGTTTTATTGACCCTTGACCCTGATAATTGGATCTTGTTTCACCTAAGTTGCTTCAAATGACTAGTTCATCGACATTATATATTCTTTGATCATTGGCATCACTTTCTTTCAGAAAATAATACGAAACTAACCTACAAAAAGATTAAAACATATGCCCATTATAAAAGGAGCAATTGATGAAATATTACATTATGCATTGATATGTAATCTTGCATAGGAACATCACACGTGATAACAGTAAAAATAGACTGATGAAAGCTATAGGGAAAACTAAGTCAACCATCTAAGCAAGAAAATTAGCTTATACTCCCTCCGTTCCAAAATAATTGACTCAACTTTGTACTAACTATGCACTAAAGCTAGTACAAAATTGAGTCACTTATTTTTGGACGGAGGGAGTACCATATAAGAAAGACAATTATCTTTATTCAGGACTTCTGAAGAGACGTGAATCCCTTGCCTTGTAGAACCGTAATTTCATCTGAAGTAGAAGGAAACAAAAATATCAAAACACATATTCAGCCAACTCGTTCATGTGGAGAGTACATGCTTTTGTGATTAGAACATATGCAAGCAGGGATCTATCTTCAGATTTTATTACAAAGGATGTAGAAATTAAGGGTAGAGTAACGAACAATCACCTTGCTGCTGCACACTATGTGAGAAAAAACTGCAGGGTAGGAGGCTCACCTTCTTGCTGTAGGCTAGTGAATAAAGTATTGTATTTTCGGATTAATTAATAACTGAAAATAAAAGGAGTGTATGAATGAGTTTTGGGGAGTTTTCTTATGAAGGAAATGGTACTTTGGTTGATAGGTTCGCTCGTAGCATCTCCAGTGCAGCAATGACAGATAAATAAAACCATAGATTTGTGTAATGAGCAATCAAACATTCATGACAAAACAAAACATATGTTGGTATCATCTTATGTGAGAGAGAGGGAGGGAGGGAGAGGTAGAGGGAGAGGGAGACATGATGGATGCACATGTTGAATCCTTCATGCCCCTAGGGTTGTTACAAAAAGCTACCTCAACTAGCGTGGCTATATGCAGAATAAATAAAGAGATATAAGCTCATGCATCATTACAACTCCAGTTTGATTACACAAGTAGGGATCAGCCGGCATCTAGAAAAATTATATGACACAATTAGATATGAAATAGAAAAAGATAATATCTGAAGCCATTGTTGTGCTATTTTGTTTTCCGTTTCCAACACAAAATTCCTTGTGGAATTTAAGTAGTGAATGGCGTGCATAGCCAGTATGCCAGGATGGTGAACATCAAAGTGATCATATCTTCTTTTTAATTAGCATCTGCAACCTGTTAAAAAATGGATGCTAAATTTACATTCATTACTTGATGAATATTGTAGCTAGGTACACAAGAAGTAAATAGAACAGAAAAATGTATATATTTTACAATATTATTTTCAGATAGAAATTATATGTAGTTATGTACACTTGGTAATTGAAAATAGAACATGTGATTGGGGAAAAGATCTTCAAGGAGATTGACCACGAGAAGCTCTAATATGCATATACAGAAGATACAATAATATATAGCTAGATGGAAAACATCATCAAGGAGATTGATAACGAGATGACGATTTGAACAATAGGAAATTGAAATTTTAATTATAACAAGAAGAAAATGCTGAGTGACTACACTCCGCATTCATTCAGAAGTACTCCACATGAGGTTGATGTCTCTTAGTAAAGCTAGCTATCATTGTAATCCACATGACTATTTCTTGTATTACTAGGTGTTGATGTTATAAGCTGATGCTTTGACCTGTTCTCCCTTAATTTTAAGTTCAATTTTTGCCCCCCTCCCCTCACTTGATTTTTTGATGTTTGAAATAAGAAAACATATTTCACCCGCATAAAAAAATAAATAAATAACATATTGCAGAGTGTCAGTTTTATAGAGGTAAATCGATTACTTTTGTGGCCTCTTTAATTCGTTTAATTGTGAAAGCACAAGAATATAGGAATACAAAATCGGAAAAATAAAAATTTTCGAGACAAAATTACAAACTAGTAAAAGTTTACACAAATTGGAATAACTGAGAGCAAATTGTTGAACAGCAAGCTGATAAAAGGTTGCAGCAATGTCTTACACACTTGACATCTTGCCACATGGCCGGAACATTTGAATCATTACTAGTCATGCATGTGAGTCATCTTAGGGAGAGATGAGAATAAACTAATCATCAGACCCATGCATCACTGCCGATGCCGAGTGTCAACAACGGGCGGGGATACTCGGCCAAGTCCTGTTCCTGGACAAGGGTAAGGCTCTTCTCTACGACGTTCACCCAGAACACCTCGACGTCCGTGTCCATATCCAGTTCCTCCTCCAAGATGTCATCGACCGTGAAGTCGCCGCCGAGGATCTCACGCACGAGCTGCATCCGGATCCCGTCTCGGGCCAGCAGTAGGAAGGATCGCATGAGGAAGTTACGGCGCCTGTGGCCAGCCTGCTGCCTAGCCACGTAACAGAAGTGAGGCAGCGGCCGGAGCCGATATCTGAGCACGTCCCCTTGAGGGGTCGGCAGGTAAAAGCGGCCGCGCACGGAGAGCCCGCACTCGGACAGCGGCTCCACGGGCTGACCAACTAGCCACAGGGCGTCCCCGGGTTTCGCGCTCAAGATCCTTTGGACCAGACCCACATTCACGTAGAGCACCACGGTGGGATCAGCCTCGCCGTCGTCGTAGACCATTCCGGCGGATTTCCATTCAATCGGCACACGTGGGTTCTCTAGGAAGACGTTAGGCAGGTCAGCGACGGCGCTGGTCACCGGATTGAACAACCGCATCTCCCGTCCCGAGGCTACCATCACCAGGAGGCCCTCGGCGCTGGCCACGACGTCCCCGTACTCACGAGGGATCTTGAGCGTGATGGAGGCGCCGGTGAGATGGTTTACGAATCTGGCCTTCTCGCCGGTGCGCGCGCCCTCTTCCGCCATCCCCCAGTGCCGGGGGAAGAAGCGCGGGTCCATTCCCATCAGCTTCGGGTCGGCGGCGACGGCCCTCCACTGGTTGCACACTACTCTCAGCGTGACGTAGTCTTTTACGTCAGAGAGCAACACCAGGTCCGCCACCTTGGGTAGCAGATCGGCGAAGAGCCTTTCCCAGTCCTGCTCTCCTGTACAGGTGCGTACGCTGCAATCAAGAAACTAATTAGAGATTTATGCCATGCTTAGCTTTTGAAACTTGGAACTTCGAAGCGCGTCTAATTAATCTAGAAACAGGAAAAATCTATAAACTAGATCTAATCCGGAAGAGATGGCTATATGCATGCGTATATGTGTACCGACCGTTTATGGCCGCCGGCGTCAGCGCCGGCGAAGAAGACGAAGAACGGCCGGCCAATCGCCGCTGCAGGGGCGTTGGTGGCTGCGGCGGCCACAGGGAGCTGCGGTTCCATTTTGCGGCTAGGGTTGTTGGGAGGGTAGGCTGGCTTGGCAAGGCCGGGATGGGTTGGGTTTTAATGGCGGCCGGGCAGCTACAATTGGAAAGGAACGCTCCGTCGGATGGAAATAGGAAGGTGGTAAACAACTACGGCGACATTAATTATACGACCAGAATGAATAGGCTTCCATCCTCCACCGTTGGATGCCAATCGTATGGCGCTCATTTGAAGACCCATTAGCTAGCTGTTCACGTGATTTAATCAGAGGAGGAAAGGAGGCTCACGTGCATACATGGACTGCAATTCAAACCGACAATATAGTTCATTCAAAAAATGGAACAGACACTTGGGATATAGTTTAGGATACATCTTGCATGTAAATTTTCATCCCAAAAAAATAGTTAAATGATTTACACCGGACGACCGGTTAAACATTGCGATGGTCGGTCGCTCAACTCGTCACCACCTTAGCATAGGCCAACACATGAATGTTGCTATATTTCCCCACCGAGTTGCTGTGTCCACAGGTTCTTCCTCGGTTTTTTCTCTCCAACCTCTCTTCGTCTAACTATGGTTCTTCGATCCGTGCGAGAGCTGCACACCCCCTCCCTTCTCCTTCAGCAAATGGTTCAGCGCGGGAAGTTCAAGGCCGGCCGCGTGCAACCTTTGCTGCTACGAGGATACACGAGTTCTATGAGCCAGGTGCGCCGCCCGTTGCGAGCCCCTCTGGAGCTATCATGCTACACTAGGCATCTGGTGGTGCACGACCAGCCTCGACCGGGAGATGCAAGCGGGAGGGAAGCAACGTTCTTACCGCAAACATTGCAGGGGCGAGCAGCGGTCCTGCGTCAGGCACACTGGCGATCTTGTTTGCAGCAACGGGTGAATCATTTTGCTGGAACCGATGATTGTTGCTCCTACGACTGGCGATTACAGGGATGCTACAAAACTGGCTGTCAGGCCCCAATTCAACTTGATGCCTGAAACCTGAAGCTACCTGCAGGTGTTCAAAGTTCATAAGCTACCCACGAAACGTTCAAAACAGAGAAAGCAGCGCAAAGCAGAGGAAGGGCCAAAAGAAACGACCAGAATGCAAGCCTACAATCTTCTAGTCGTCTTGCCTTTGCCTGTCTAGTAAGTATATTAAAAATAATGTGTTGGGCTGGGCCTGGTTTGGCCCTAAGGCAGGTCTATGGAGGCCCGCATGTGTCCCGTGCGGATGCCTAATCGTGGTCGTGATCGTTCAGGTTTGTCACGCGCACTGATCTAGAATTAGGAGTTTCTCAAAAATCGTGCTTCGAATCAGGAGGCTCACAATCTTGTAAAAAATTCTGCCTCCTCGCCACTTGTTTCGCGGTGTTTGGACTCCGTTTGATTTGATTGTCTCCGTTTGATATTGGTTGTCTTCTGGCCCATAATTAGGAGTTCAGATGAATTGGTTGTCTTCTGGCCCATAAAAAATATCCAAAAAGTTTCGCAGTGTTTGGACTCTGTTTGACTTTGATTTCCTACGATGTAAAAAACATGCAGAAAACATCAACTGGCACTTGGCACTATGTCAATAGGTTAGTACCAAAAAATGATATAAAATGACTATAAAAATGATTGTAAAACATCCAAAAATGATAATATAATAGCATGGAACAATAAAAAATTATAGATACGTTGGAGACGTATCAAGGGTGTGCATTGTACCTTTGACAAGGAACTGGCTAGGTTCTTCTGGCAGGCAGGGGATGGTCAGCCTAAGTACCATATGGTAAAATGGGCTGACATCTGCTTGCCAAAGGACCGAGGTGGATTGGACATCCGTGCGTCCCGCCGTATGAACGTGGCGCTCATGCTTCGTTGGGTTTGGCGGATCTTGCGGGGAGATGGAGGTTTTGTGGCTGCAGTTGATTGAGTCCAAGTACCTGCAGGGCCAGCCCCTCTTGGCTTGCTCGCACTCGACTAGGCCCCAGTTTTGGAAATTTGTCCAGGCCATCAAGGATGAGATTAGGTTGGGTTTGTGGTCCTCGGTTGGTAATGGGTCTGGGACCCGGTTTTGGTTGGACCCCTGGCTTGATGGGGAGCCTCTCCGCTTGCGGTTTCCGAGGCTCTTTGCGATTTGTGACGACCCGGTTGTTCTTGTTTCTGCGGCTGCTTTGGATGAGGGATGGAACATTGCGTTATGTCGCTCATTCGGACCAGCTGAGGTGCGGGAATGGGCAAACTTGAGGGAAGTAGTCCCTCATCCTCTGTCCCAAGATCCTGACACTATTTCCTGGAGTCTTTCTCCTTCGGGATAATTCTCCGCAAGTTTCGCTTATCAGGCGCTTTGTCGGCTGCCGGTTCTCCAGTGGTTATCCCCATTATGGAAGGCGCCGATGCCCCTGATGATCAAGATTTTCGGGTGGCAGCTTCCTTGCAATCGTTTACCTTCAGGGACTGAGGTGCTGGAACGCCATGGTCCGGGCAATAGCCTTTGCCCCCTTTGCCTCGTCCCGGAAACAGGAACGCACATTTAGTTATCGTGTGTAGCAGCACAGGCACTTTGGTGCTTTGTTCGTGAGGCTCTGAGATCGGAGTGGGAGGCCCATGACCTTGAAGAGTTTCTGCAGGTAAGGACCCCTCATGTTGGCCGTAAGCGCCGACTGTTCTGCTCGTAGCTTGCCCTGGCGGCCTTTTCTATGTTTCTTCTTCTTTCGTTCGGGCGTGTTTGTGCTGTGGCCCCAACAATTTCCTTTTATGACTATGGTTGAGACTTGGTTGTATGGACGTATACTTTATCTATAAAGCGGGGTGATAACATATTTTGACAGGGGGGGACAGCCGCTGCGGCCGCCCGCTTGGCCTACGGTTCAACCAGAAATCGGGCGACCTGGACGTGGCCGACGGGTACAAGGGCTGATGCGGCTAGTTCCAGGCGACAGAGAGGTCGTCGTGTTGGTCAACCATCTTGACGGTTTTCCTCTGCGCTTCACCAATGGCATTGATGTCGATCCAGTTACGGGTCATGTCTACTTCACCGACAGCTCGATGAACTATCAAAGGTCACAACATGAGATGGTCACGCGCACAGGTGACTCGATGGGCCGCCTCATGAGGTACGACCCATGAACATCAGATGTCACGGTCCTATAGATGGGCATGACGTATCCAAATGGCGTCGTGCTCAGCGCCGATTGGACCCACCTCGTGGTCGCATCTACTGGCCAGTGCAAGCTGCTAAGGCATTGGATCAAAGCGGTAAACGCGGGCACGCCAGAGCCTTTTGCCGACCTCCCCGGCTATCCGGATAACGTGAGGCCCGGCACCAAAGGAGGCTATTGTGTGGCGTTGCACCATGAGAAGAACCAGTTGCCCTTTGGTCGTGATAGTCATCATCTCGCTGTCAGGGTCGGTAAGGATGGGAAGATAGTCGAGGAGATGAGAGGGCCAAAGAAGGTGAGGCCAACCAAGATTATGGAGCGAGGCAATGGCAAAATCTACTTGGGTTCGGAAGAGCTTTCGTACTTTGGTGTTTTTAAGCGCAAATGAGAACTATTGTAGATGCATAGGATGTCTTTTAATTTTTTATTCTTACCAGTAAATGTAATTTTCCAATTTTTTTGTCGAAAGGACTATTGTAATCCACATTTTCTAACAGAAAATTATTATTTGATCTTTCTGCCATATTAATGTGTATAAAAGCTAAATTCTATCATGTTCTTGTTAAGAAGCAAGCCCAGAAAAACTATGTAAAGAAGGAGCTGAAGACTCACTTTTTTTTTCGATTCGGTGGTTGTTGGGGCCGTCTGCCATGACTGATAGTGGGTAGGGCAGTGGCGGAGCTACATGGGGGGCAACCTGGGCCATTGCCCCCCCCCCCCAGCTCGCAAGAAAATCTTGTATATATACCTTTTTATTAGGCCTATTTTCCATTAAATATAGTTATGTTTGCCCCTCCTTCAGTCCATGGATCCCCCATAAATTCGGCTGAAGCTCCGCCACTGGGGTAGGTGTCGGGGGAAACTGTCCACCACGAGCACCTATGGGACCGGAGCCCCTTGTTCGTGCGGTAAGAGGGCGGAGGGAGCACAAAGAGCAGATCGTGGTGAGCACGCGGGCAGTTTACCCAGGTTCGGGCCGCGACGGACGCGTAAAACCCTACTCCTGCTTCGTTTGTATTGAGTTGGAGAGCTCGGGAGCTTGAAGAACTAGCTACACCGAGCGAATGAGCGATCTAGGTTCCGAACCCTTTCTTCGTTGTGCATGGGCCTCCTTTTATAGCTCAAGGGGTCACCGACAGGTGTCAACGTAGGAGAAAGGGTAAAAATGTAATAGTGGTGGTAGTTGTAACAGTGCGGGAATAGTGGAGCAACAGTGGGTGAACAGTGGTCATCACCTACTTTGACAGTGGGGGACAAGAGCATTTAATGCCCGTTGCCGTCGACCCCAAAAGCGCCCGCCCTTGCGTCTCCGTTTGCCACGGTGATGGCTTTATCACCGTGGAGTGCCACCGTGTCCCCCAGGCTGCACAGCCATCCGCCACGCGTCCCTGGAGTGGCCCCAGGGCGACGCGTGGACCGATGAGCTGGAGCGCGGGCACACAGCGCAACTCTCCCCGGCAAGCACCTTGCCGGGGCCTTAACCTTGCCGGGCTCTGAAGCTTGTCGCTCCCCGGGCCCTGCCGGGGGGCATGCTGCGCCGAGGCATGTCTTCTGAAGTGTAATCTTCTAGTCTTCCTGGCAAGCTCCTCTCGCCAGGGCCTTGTGTAAATGAGGTAGTCTTGAGCCTGGGACGGCCTTCCCGGCAAGCTCCACTCGCCGGGGCCTTGATCTTCTGTCTTGTATACTTTGTTTTTGAATGGCTTTATATGGAGCAGAAAGGTCTCCGGCAAGCACGTGGTGAGCCCTGCCGCGGGAAGCTGCTACTGCCCGTGCACAAGTTGGGGTACTGAGGTACCCCTACCTTAGTACACCGACAGGAGCCCCCGGGCCTGGGCCACACACGGTGCCGAGCGCTGTTTGGCCAGGCCCAAAACAGTGCACGGGCACGCGCGGCCCACGGCATGCCGAATCCCCTTCCGCATCCGCCGCGCCCCTCCGTAACGGCACGCGTCGATTGCGGCGTCGTGGGAGGGAACGTGGCCACGTTCTTTAATGGGAAATGCGGAGCGTCCCCCACTTCCCCCTTAAAAGCAGAGGAAGCAGGGGCCGTTACCTTACTTTGCCTTCATTGCTTCTTCTTCCATCTCCAGAAATTCCCCTTTGCGCTCCGACTCCACACCTCCTCCGCCGTCTTCCGCATCCGCGGCGCCGCCGGACTCTTCTCTCTCCTTCCCTCACCGCCTCCGCCATGGCCCCGAAGACCGAGAAGGCGAAGGCGGAGAAGACCAAGAAGGAGAAATCTGAGCAGGCGGCGAGGCTTGCTCTTCTGCGGAAGAGGAATGTCGTCTTCGCGCCAAGGCTCAGCGCGCGGGAGCTCTGGAACAAGTATTACTTGTTCTGGGCCAAGGAGACCAAGGCGCACCCTCGAACCAGAGCCTATCCCGCCACCGCCAAGGACATCTACCCCGGCGGGTACTTCTTCTTCGTTGTTTTCTTCCACTACGGCCTTTGTCCCCCCTTTTCTGAATTCTTTTGCGACATCATGAACACCTACAACCTCCACCTTCTAGACTTCACCCCCAACGCCATCCTCACGATGGCGGTTTTCGCACATCTGTGCGAAAACTATATTGGGATCTATCCGAATGTAGCGCTGTTTAGGCATTTCTTTACGCCTAGAGTAGAGGCCGGCGCTCCCCTCTCCGGAGGAATCTCTTGGGTCTTCCGCTTGAACAAGAAGGAGTCCTACCTGCAAGGGGAGCTCCGCGGCAAGTGGGAGGAGTGGCGCGCGGACTGGTGCTGGATAGTAGAGGACGAGCCGCAGCCCTTCACCGCGCCGCGCAGAACAGCCATAGTGCGCGGCAGGGATTGGAGCGAGCTGGATTCGGACGACATCAAGCTCAACGTCGCCCTTGTCAGGATTCTTCGTCTCCGGGTAGCAAAGTTGACCATCGGAGAGGTGGGAGCAAACTTCCTCCGCCGCCGCATTGCCCCTCTACAGGATAGGAAGAGGCCAGCATGGGAGTACGGCAACGCGGCGGACGTTATGAGACTGCGCCCAGGGCTAAACTTCAACTTCACGTCGCTGGAGCTGAAGGGGATGGTCCGGGAACTTTTTAAGCATGACCAGGCCCACCCAGAGTGGTTTAGAGCTCCCCGGGGAGTGGTGCCCCTCTGCAACAGCACGGCCCGGGATCCCCTTCGCGCAATGATGCCCGCATGTGACTCGCATGGCGTCGACCGCACATGGATACCGCCCAAGCCAGATGCCATCATGAGCTTCTTCGACAACCTGGTGGAGGTGCCGAAGAACAAGGATGAGATCAAGGGGCTCACCCGGGACACCACCGACCGGGAGATTGCCTACATCGCTTCTCGGGTAGAATAGGCCGCCGCAGCCGCAGCGGCAGGGGAGTTTGGCTTCACGGTTGAAGAGGCAGAGGCTGCGGAAGCATCCTGCCAAGCAGAGGAGGCGGAGACCCGCAGGCTGCTGAAGCTTCCGCCCGACGAGCTCGCCGGGGTCCCTTCTCTGAGGCATGCTGGGATCCCCGGGATCGTGACCGAGGCCGCCGCGAGGGGCGACGTTGCCGGAGGAAACAGAGGTGCCGGAGGGAGCGGAGGCGCCGGAGGGAGCACGGCCGCAGGGCAGGGCGCTGGGTCCAGCAAGCCGGCCGAGGAGGAGGAGGAGGAGGACGCCGGAGCCGGCGAGGACTCCGATGGGTCTCTGGGGCTCTACAACGATGACGCCTCCTCGTCATCGGAGACCTCCCCGCCTCGGGCAAGTCCCAGGCGATCTCCGCTGAAGCGCCTCCGCAAGGCGACGACGGCGACGAGGGTGCAGGCGCCCCGACAACAACCAGCTCGCCGGGCGGCGCGAGCTACCCGGGGGAGCCAAGCTGCGACGGGAGCGCCCGGCGCACCAACCACGGCGGGGGCCACCCGCACACAGGCCACGGCGGAGGCGCCCCGCACGTCAGCGCCAAGTGGAGGAGGGTCTTCACAGAGCGGAGCGGCTGCTCCGCCCGCTCCCCGGGCCTCGGCGTCCACAGGGGCTGGGTCTTCGCAGCCCCCAGTCCCGGGGACCGCCAAGCGCCCGAGGGAGCCTTCCCCTCCTGCTCCTCGCGCGGACGCGCCTCAGGTGGCGTTCGACTTCTCCGCCCTGAGTGACGACGACGACGACGAGGAACAGGAGTAAGGACATGGAGTTTTGTATCTTCTTTAACTTTGTCTTGATTTTTTTTTTCTTGAATGATTCTGATTTTTGCTTCTTGCTTGGATTTCAGGACCCTGGCCCAGCGAGTGGCGAAAAAGGCCAAGGTTCCCGTCGTCGAGGTCGAGGACGACTCGCCCGTCGCGGCGACAGGGGACACGCCAGCGACGAGTTTGCCGGACCCGAGCGCTGCTCCGAGGAGCAGCCCCCAGCGCAGCCCCCAGCGTAAGTCTGGGCTTGATCTTTCCACTCGTCGGGCGCGCTTGAGGATCTTGTTTATACTAACATCTTGTTGTTCTTGTTTTGCCTTGATTGTCTTGTGCAGAGGTGGAGCCGCAGCCACAGGAGCACCCGGAGATCACTCCCGAGGAGCCGCAGGCCCCGCCGTCCCCGCCAAGGACGAACTCCCCGGCGAGGGAGAGCGCTCCGCCAAGGGCGGGTACTCCGCCAAGGGCGAGCAGCCCGGCGAGGGTGGCCACCCCGCCAAGGGAGAGCTCTCCGGCGAGGGAGCCTGCCATCGACGAAGTCCGCCAAGGTAAGTTTTGTAACCTTGTCTTCTTGGATTCGTCTTTTTTGGATATTTGCTTGAACTTCTTCTTCTTCTTCTTCTTCTTCTAGATCCTCCTCCCCCAGAGCAGATGGAGACGGAAATCATCGTCGAGGAGGAGGGCGCGCAGGGCGACGGCGGCAACGCCCCTGTCGTTGAAGACGCGGCGGGAGCCGCCGAGCCTGCCGCGGAGGAGACTGCTCCGACCGCAGACGCGGCGGCCGGGGAGGGGGACGGCGGCCATACTGCCGGCCCGGAGGCGGCAGGAGCGTCGAGCGCTGCGCCGGCCGCCGACCCCTCCACCGAGAAGGAGCAGTCTGCCTACTACCTTGAGGCCCCCAACGGCGTCTTCATCCAAGTGCCGTGGGGATCCTCGTCGCGAGCCCCCGCGGAGGGAGAGGCCTTTGATGGAGAGGTCCTCGCCTCCGCTGGTCTGAAGATCATCGAGGCGCCTGGCGGGAGCGACGAGCCCGAGGAGGAGAAGTTGCTTCATCGGCTCCTGGCCCTTTACCGGGCCAGGCAGGCGAAACTTGAATCTCGGGAGGCCCTCACCGCCAAGGCCGCAGCTGACATGGAGAAACGTGCGGCGGAGCTCCGCGCCGCCAACCAGGCGGCCCTCCGCGACGTGGCGGAGGAGCGCGAGCGGCTCGCCGGGGAGTACCAGGAGTGGCTCTTGGAGAAGGCCGAAGCCGAGGAGCAGCAGCGACTCGCCGGGGAAAGCGCTGTCCCAGCGAGAAGGCGAGCTCACCCAATGGAAGATCAACCTCGACGCTCACGAGGAAAACCTTACCGCCCGGGAGCAGGCCCTTGGCGGGGAGTTGAAGGAGGCGAAGGCCGCCGCGGCCACCGCGGAGACCGCCAAGAAGGAGCTCGAGGCCAAGGTTGCGCAGCTGGAGGAGTTCCTGAGGGCGAGCACGGAGAGGGTCACCGCGCTCAACTTAGAGCGCGAGAAGGACGCCCACACCAATTCTGAACTCCAGGTGCGCCTCTCCAAGCAGGGCGACGAGCTGAAAGCCGCCAAGGATTCAATTGCGGATCTGGAACTGAAGGTTTCCACGTTGAAGGACTCTCTCGACGCCGTCCGGGACCATGAAACCAAGCTGAAGGAAGAGCTCCGCAAGGAGCGAGGCTTGGTGGAGAGCGCCACCACAGCGGCCAACAACTTCCGCCAAACCATCGAGGTATGGACCGAAGACCTGGTGGCCTCTGCAGCTAGCATCGATAAGGAGCTGATGGCGCTGAGGGTTGAGCATCTCATATACTCTCCGGATCCAAACCTTCCCCACAGCGCCAAGCTCAGTCTCTTCTTCAGGGGGATCGCGCCGGCTCTTGCAAATCTTCAGAAGAAGCTCCCCGCGCAACTGGCCGAGGAGTCACGCCAGCTCTGCGCGGGAACCTTGGAGCGCGTCCTGACGAAGATAGTGTACCGCAATCCGGGCATAAACCTCGCCAATGTTCTCCGTAGCTTGCCAGCCGACGCGGATATGGAGGCACTGAAGGCGCAGGTCGCCCACATTATCGCCAAGGTGAACAAGATCTCCAGGATTGAAGGCGACCGCGTGGATTAGGCCTCCTTTTCTTTATCTCTTTTGTTGCTGCATAGTGTGTTATGAACTTATTAGTCACTGCGACAAGTTATCCCTTGTAAGATATTATCTTATTTTGATCAATTGATGCAGTGTTATCTCCCTTGTTTTGGTCCTTTACTTTGTATGTTTTCAACCCTACGCTTCTAGGGGACTTGCCGGCAAGGGGCCTTTGCCGCGACCGCTGAGTACTGGACTCCGAGCAGCCTGCTGGCCAAGGTCTTACCGGCAAGCAACCTTGCCGCAGCTAGTCGCAGCGCACCTAGCTTGCTGAGCGAACTCGAAAACAAAACAAGGGCGCGACACTTGTCGCAGCTCACTTAGGTCGTTGAGCGTACTCGAAAACAAGATAAGGGTGCGGCTAGCCATGGGTAGGTTCCTCCGCGCACAGGTTTTCTATACAAAGTGTGGTTGTTCAAGGAAGACAACTAAAACCTAAAAATTTGAACTGCTCAAATTCTGGTAACTTAGCTTTCACATATTGCTTGCTTCTCCGACAAGGCTTCTCTTTCTTGAACAGCACTTGGTTCATCCTCCATCTCCTTCCCCCCCGGCAAACTTGTGCGCGAGGAACATTCCTTCTGCTTAAGAGGGAAAGAAAAAGAAGAGGGAAACAAGTATATGGCCTTTCGGCATGCTAATGCTTACCGGATACATGTGTTGCACAAGATGCTAAATAACGCATGCGAATAGCGAGGAAAAGCATGGAAAAGGCAAATAGCGCAAAACACAAGAGCTTTACTGATGCACGGGGTCTGCGCCCGGCTTTGTACAAAGGGTTACATGCAACAGCGGCAAAGCTTGTACAAAAGGTGGTTGCCGGAGCGGATCACGGCAACCGCGCCTTATGGGTGAAACTTGCGAAGATGCTCTATGTTCCAGGAGTTGCTCACCGGTAAGCCTTCTTCGGTCTCAAGGCGGACAGCTCCGGGCCTTGTGACTTGTCTCACCCGATAAGGGCCTTCCCACTTCGGCGTCAACTTGTTGGAATTCTTGGCGGACTGAACACGCCGAAGAACAAGGTCGCCTTCCTCGAGACTCCTGGCCTTAACCTTGCGGCTATGATAGCGACGCAAGGCTTGCTGGTATCGAGCAGCTCGTACAGCAGCCTGGAGACGTTCCTCCTCGAGGAGCAATGCATCATCTTGTCGCAGTTGCTATTGCTCGAGCTCCTCGTAAGCGAGCACTCGAGGAGATCCGTATACGAGTTCCGTGGGGAGAACTGCCTCTGCTCCATAGACTAGAGCAAAGGGTGTCTGTCCGGTGGCTCTACTTGGTGTCGTTCTGATTGACCAAAGAGCCGCCGGTAGCTCCTCTATCCAGTTTCTTCCGCACTTGCGCAGCCTGTCAAAGGTCCTTGTCTTGAGTCCGCGCAGCACTTCAGCATTTGCCCTCTCCGCTTGACCGTTGCTCCTCGGATGAGCAACAGAAGCGAAACAGACCTTGGCGCCAAGGTCTTGGACGTACTGCATGAAGGTGCGACTAGTAAATTGAGTACCGTTGTCGGTGATGATCCTGTTAGGGATTCCGAAACGGCAAACAATCGACCTGAAGAACCTGACCGCTGACTGTGCTGTCACCTTTCTCACTGGTTCCACTTCTGGCCACTTTGTGAACTTGTCGATTGCAACGTACAAGTACTCAAAGCCCCCGACAGCACGAGGGAAAGGGCCGAGGATATCGAGCCCCCAGACCGAGAAGGGCCAGGACAAAGGGATTGTTTGGAGAGCTTGAGCTGGCTGATGAATTTGCTTTGCATGGAACTGGCACGCTTCACACTTGGTTACTAGTGCAGTTGCATCTTGGAGGGCTTCTTGCCAAAAGAACCCTTGCCGGAAAGCCTTCCCGACAAGTGCCCTTGCGCCAATGTGGTGGCCGCATATGCCTCCGTGTATCTCTGCCAACAGCTTCTGTCCATCCTCCCTGGAGATGCACTTCAACCTGACACCATTGAGTCTTCTTCTGTATAGCTCGTTATCCACGAACTGGTACATACTTGACTGCCTGGTTATCTTTTCTATCTCTTCTGGGTCATCGGGAAGTTCTCCAGTTTGCAGAAAACGGACGATCTACTGTGCCCATGCCGGAGCCTGGGGCTCAACGGCAAGGACTAAAGGCTCGAGGGCTGCTGCGGGAACCTCAGCTTCTACGGCAAGAACCTCTAGCTCTGCCGGAGCTGATGGTCCCCCGGCAAGCTCGCCGGGGCGAGGCTTGTCGGGAACGCTTGCTTCAACTGTACAGACCCGAGGATCTGCAGGAGCAAACTGTTCCTCAGCGTTCTGATCGTTGATCTTGGGGACTTTGGCGGCGGCCTCGGGAAGATCCGCCGGCAAGTAGTCGCCGGAGACCAACTTTCTCTTCTTGGGCTGCCCAATTGATGGCGTAACGGATGGCTGAGTCAGCTTGAGCAGGAAGGTCCCTGGTGTAATGCCCAGGATGGAGTTATACCTCCTACGTGTCGAGGCACGACTTAAAGGCATAAGTCCATCCTAGAATGATCTCAAGTTTGGTATCTTTGCACAACTCATGTAAAAGAGGGATTAAATGCAAAAGGAGAGAGAGATGTGCCTGGGAGGTCTAAAGGCCCAGGAGGGAAAAAGGGGCAGGAGGAAGGATGGGCCAGGGAACTAGGCTGCTCTGTTGTTTTAAAAGATTTTAGCAGAAAACAAAAGAGAGAAGAAAAGAAAGAAGAGGGAGGTTAGGGCAAAACTAGCACAAAGGACTATTTTTCCCGGGCTCGTAAAAATGAGCACGACCGGAGAAAAATACAAAAGGCCAGATCGGAAAATAATTCAAACATATTTGAATTTAATTCAAATAGGTTTGAACTAAGACGTGATTATAGAAGTGTCCAAAAATGTTCAAATTTTCGGAGGAACCTCGAAACAACGGAAAGAATTATAGCAAGGTTTTTGAAGGTGAAACTTGAATTAAAGAGGCATGGAGAATATTTGCAAGTGTGTTGGTTAATTCCAAACAACGGAATAATTATTAATATAGCTCCATAAATATTAGGAGGCTTTTATATGTTATAAAGAGAAGACATCTTCCCTCGATTTAAATGGACCGAAGGTCCACACGATTTATTTAGGTTGAGATGCAAAAATAAAATGACATGATGGCATGATGACATGATGCATTGCAAAAATAAATAACACAAGCACAAACAAACACACGGGCAACCCGGAACATCTGGAATCTTTTGGAATCTTCTGGGACGTCGGTCTTCGGGCGTCACAACTCTCCCACACTAACAGAGGATCTCGACCCGAGATCCTAGAGATATCACCGGGTAAAAACGGAAGAGGAAGAGGTAAAACAAAGTTGCTTCTTTGACAGACGAGTGAAACCCAAAGAACCTTGAGAGGTTGAACAAGATGAAAGAAGAATACAACAGAGATGAACGAAGATGAAAACACCCCTTTAGAAAAGAGAAACAAGGAGCATTAAGAGAACCTTGAAGGTTGAAAGACATTAAACAAGAGCTCATGAACCAAAAGAATAAGAAACCGCAATGGTATAGCCAAGGAATAAGAATGACAGAATTTGGACAGCACTCTGACTGAAAATGGAAGGAATTAACAAGAACTTGCCAAGTTGGGAAGATACTTGATGAAAACAACAACATATTGCCTCCGAAACAATTAAAAGAATGACACAAGGGGTAAGAAAGATTTCAGACATCACTCCGGTTGAAAAGAGAGGCAAACTAGATAAATGACGGAACTTGAATGAAGAATACAACACTCCGGTTAAATGGACTAGAAAAGAAAAGAACATGATCTTGATAAAACGAGCTGATGGGACGAAGAGAGCAACATCACAATGCCTCCGGAATGAAAGAATAGAGTATAACTCAAAGAATGAATTGAACGGAGAGAAAAAAGACAACCTCTCTCAAAATTAAATTTGAAAGAGCATCCTTACAAAGAAGGGTTGAACGGAGTTGATTGAAAAAATCAACAACGAAACGAATAAGCTTCATGTGAGCTTATGGAAAACATCTCAAAATTATGAGGTGGCAACCAGCCACTAACGGAAAACAATTGAATGGGTTGAGATCAACAAGGAGACGTAAAACTTATTCATCGGAATGATAAATGAAGAACTTGGGTCATTTATAAGCACCACAATTAGCAACAATCCTTAGGAAAAGCTTTTAGGTGAAATACAACCCAAGATAACTCCAATGAATAAATTGAAGGGTTGGAAAGATCTCCTGAACAAAGAAAATGATGGGTTTAAATATCTCATTCTTGAAACTCGTGAATCATAAAACATGAAGGAATTGTCAAGAATGACATAACACCATCTGAAAAGACAAGGTAGAAAGAATTGCACTTGGAAAGCATGCTGAAGAATGCTTGAGCTCCAACAAGAATCTTGATGAAGACTTCGAGGATGAATTAAAACATGATGAACCACCATTAAGAACTCCGGTAATGAAAGCATGAGAAGTGAAAGATGACAAGAATAAGTTTCAAGGCCTGCGATGAATAGATTGAGCTTTGAAATGATATAATTGAAATAACATGGAGCTCCGGAAAACAAGATGAAGAATTTAAAACCGAGAATATGACATGATGAACAAGCTCCAGACAAAAGAATTAAATCAGCTTGAAGGAATAAGAATAATAATTATGTTATGCATCTCCTTCACCAATTTAAATTGATGACAACCAAAGGATTTGGCATACTACTTATTCTCGTTGGAAAGGATTAAGAGAGAACTAGCACAAGCTTGGGTAAATCTTCAACGAACCACCGTTAGGATTGTGAAAGAACAATTGAATTGATATGATAACAACGGAAGAGTAACTTGAAAGAACCACCGTAAGAATATGGAGACAAACGAAGAGACAACAATGAAGAATATTTGGAGGACAAAGTTGAAAACTGAGAATGAAGAATCTTCTGAAATGATGGCCTTCGGAGGATCACAATGAGAAGAACTCAAGAATTGCTCTGAAGGGGCATGAAAACAATTCCCACAATCGAAAACAATTATGAGGATGGCATGAAGCTAGAACCACAACTCTTGAGAGAACGGGCCAAGATTTAAGAGAAACACTTCTCCGGTCTTCAAATGCTGAGAATGAAGACGAGAAATGCCATAAGAATTGTTGAGCACTCCGGAATGAAGAATTAAAAAGGTTTAACCAACGATGAAAAAAGAATTTGAAAGTAAACTTGGAGAAGGCATGTGACTGATGGAATTCATTCTTACGTCACACTTTAAAAGAATTCTCCGGAAAAAATAGAAGAGTCAGGTAAGATCCTGGAAAAGACCTGTGGGTTAGGGCCCACTCAAAGAAAATCACCGTTGGAAAGATTGCTTAAGAGATATTGCACCGGTTGAATTAAATGGCTTGAGTAAGATAACAATCCTCAAAAATAGCTTGAACGGATTAAGAATGGAATTATGAATCTTCAGCACTCCGGATATGAATAACAAGAGGAGAATGGTTAATTGGTGTACCGGAATAAGAAAGCATTGTGAAAAGAGGAAAAAGGATAAGATCAACACCGAAATCTTGAATTACATCCACCGGCAGAATTAGAGAACAAAAGAATGATGAACTAGAAGCTCTTGAGCATCTTCATGATAAAATCACCGGATAAGGACATTGAAGGAAAAGAATGAAGAAACATCACATGAATAAAATGGATACTTCATCTGAGAATTTCTGGCTCCAAGAAGAAGAAGGGTGGGAGGGTGGGAAAAACAAAGACAACTTGTGTTGAATGAAACAGACAAACGTCAGATTAGTCAACGGTGTCCGTATGGAATAACTTGAAGAGAAGGCACACCGGTTGAAAAGGATTAACATGAATATCTTGATGGTCAAGAGAATTTGCACTCCCATAGAAATATGAGAATACCGATTAGGAAAGGTATGGAATCAACATTTGACATCGAAGCAATTCGAATACCAGAATCAAAACAAAAACAAAGGGTAGATATTTCGCAGCATCATCTTCACTACATCATCCGAACAGAGAATTGAATGAATGAATTCCGCAGTTACATCAGCTTGTCGAGAAGCCACTTGGGAGGACAAAAGGTAAATAAAAAGGAACAAGGAGCAGATGGAACAAACACAAGAGAGGAGTTTCGTTCTAACATCTTTGTGCTGAAAGCATATGAACGCGTTACGAAAGGGTTTTGCAATCCCCGGATCAGCATAGCCAAGGACCTTTTAAGATGCAACTCCCGATAAGAACAAGTCCATAAAACCACTTCACTCAATGTAGAACCCCGAACTTCATATCGAGCATCCGTTGGAAGAATGCCTAGAACTACTAGATGAACCCACCTATAGATTTCCGAAAGTTTCCAGTTATGCAATCAGGTGTTGGGGATACACGGGAAGCACCGCGCAATCAACTCTAAACCTACATCCAGGTGTATCCATCCTTCAACACATAACCAGTCTTTCTCGGAAACTGTTTACCTCGGACCTTCGAAAAGCATCCACTATAACAAGCTATGGCAATACTCTCAAGCTACCTCCCCAGTACTGGGTGATGTCGGGGTTATCTTGCCACTGGCCGTATAGGAGAGATTTTCGATGTCGGCCGTCTTAAGTATTTAGTACTGCCGCGATATGCTTGTGTCAATGATACCCCGAAGCTCAACTCCTCGGTAACAGGAGGCATCGAGAACAATATCCTTGTCACAAGAACATCGAAACAATCCCAGAATACTCGCGGGATCCTAAAAAAAAATTTTGGTGCAATTTTTGAAGATAGGAGAGACAAGAGTAGTCGTCAGGAGTCCTCATCAGAGAGAAAGGGGATGAGAAGCAAAGAAATCCTACTCTCCGATATAATATATAGGACTCAAAACATTTTCAGTGTGTGCCTAGACTCAACCGTCAACGATTCGATCAATCAGTGGGGGCTTCTAGGTCGGAGAAGGCTCTGATATTAATAAACTACATAACGATGACCGAACGGCTACGAGCTCGAGAACGACTACTCGGATCAAGTACCACTACCGTCGACCCTCGAAGACCCGTGTTTCCGGATGCGACAAGTACCACTACGCTCGACGACTCGAACATCTACAAAACGACCTCGTGAACAACTACCGACGCCGGAAGCGCCAAGTACCACTACTTCCACTACCGTCGCAAAACGAGAACCCCAAGTACCACGACACCGACCCGAACATCTACGGGAAAATGAGCTCCGTGAACGTCTACCGTCGCTCGACGACCGCGAGTACCCCTACCGTCGCCCGAGTACAACTACCGCTACGAGAACGACTACCTTCGGTGAAGAAATGAGAACGTCTACTTCCTCTCCGAACGGAACATCTACTTCCACTACACCCCGAGAATGACTCCTTCCTCTACGATCTCGAACCGCTTCGAGAGAGAATGTTTCGAAGGTATAACCCGAGACGATGACCCGTGAGATGCTTGCTTGTGTTGTATGAAATGTTTGCCCTTGTGCTTCGTGCCCGTTGTGCCCTTTTGTCATGTTCCTCGGTTGCCTCGTCACCGACTCGTGGGAACCCGGTAACGGGATCGCCCCACCTTTCATCTCGTTTGACTCGCTCACGCCATCTATCTTTTGCACCGGACTCTCAACGAGTTACCGGAACCGATATGATGCCGTTGCATCATTTTCGGATCGTTGCCGTGGCACCCTTTCCTTCCACCACGGTGACAAATGCTTCATATCTTGTTAATTGTTAACCTTTCAATAAAATTGCATAAACTTGAGCATCTCATCCGCATCATTTAACAACATTAATATGTGTGAATTGTTGTTTGCTTATAATTATTAAACATGCTCATGGGGATTTTCCGGATATGTTGTTGTTATTTTCCGGCCTCTTTTAAAATGTCTTAATAGTGTAGTTTCTTTATGCTTCACCTCTTGCCATGTTAAAAACATTTAATCTTGTCTTGTAAATAACGAGAGTCAACTAAATAAATAATATGTGGTGTTTCGTCAATATGCAACTCGTTGCATATTGAGCTCCACTTAACTTGTAGTGTTGTTTGTGCACTTTGCCATGCCATGCATATTAAACCGGACATGCATCATACTTGGATGTGCATCGTATGCCATGTTTATGCTTGTGTGTTTACCGTGTTGTTTATTTCTTTCCGGTTTGCTTCTCTTGATAGCTTCGGTGTCATTCCGGAGTTGTGAGGATTCTCTCGACTGTGTTGCTTCGTCTACTTCGTGGATCCGTTCTTCTCCCTTGTGGAATTCCAGGCAAGATGACCGAACCCGGATAACATTACTATCTTTGCCTATTGCTAGAGTATCGCTCTATAGTTTTGCCTCGATGCCCATGTTCTTCTTGTCAGCCTCCTACTTGTAACCACTACCATGTTTAACCACCCTACCTACGCAAACCGTTGCTTGGCTAAGTACGCTTCGCTCAGCCCTTCTTATAGCATTGTTAGTTGCAGGTGAAGATTGAAGATGCTTGCTTCATGTTGAAGTTTGGTTGGGTTATATCACACTATATAAATGCTTAAAATGAAATCATCTATATATTGGCAAGGGTGGAAGGCTAAGCCTTTTGCTTGGTGTTTTGTTCCACTCATGCCGTTAGGAACCGTATAAACCGGTGTTATGTTCCTTGATTATGCGTTCCTAACACGGTTGGGGTGTATGGGACCCCCTTGATAAACCGCTAAGTGCTAAGTCTTTTCCAGCAAGTCCCAACATTGGTACTATTTGCCTAATAACAAACTAATAAAACTTGCATAAGGGCCTTGCAAACCCTCTTTTATTCTTAATTCCACAACCCCGGGCCAGTGCTCCACATGAGTGTTGGTCTGAAACGGGGGTCCTGCATGGCCACCTCGAGGAAACTCAAGGTCTGGTAAAAACATGTAGCATCGCCCATCCGGTCGTGTCCTGAGACTAGATACGCGCGGCTACCTATCAGGGTGTCGACACGCCGGGAGGATTTGCTGGATTAGCCTTACCTTAGTTCGGTTTAACTTGAGCACGGGATTCCGAGAATACTCGGGTCTTCCCACCTATGGAGTTGCGACTCCGCGGATCGTGGGCTTGTGATGGGCCAAGTTGGAACACCCCTGCAGGGTTTGAACTTTCGAAAGCCGTGCCCGCGGTTATGTGGCAGATGGGAGCTTGTTAATTCCGGTTGTAGATAACTTGACACAATGATTCAATACACTACCAGCGTGTGTACCGTGACTGTCAATTTCCGAATAGGGATTCGGGAGTTGAACACGGTGGGGTTATGTTTGACCGGCTTTAGTTAGGATCACTTCGTGATCATCTTTCGACAGATGCTCTTCTCTTCTCGCTCTCTTTTACGTAAGTTAGTGCTAGTTGCTGCTGCAGACTCTTGTTGTTCCTTCACCTCTTGTTCTTTCTTCAGCCTTGTCCTCACCCAAGGCTTAAATAGTCTTGTTACCCGGGAACGGGATTGCTGAGTCCTCTGTGGCTCACAGTTACTTCACCACACCAGATGCAGGTTCGGCCGAGTTTGATGCAGGAGTTGGTTCAGTTCTTCACCGGAAGCTCGATGAAGAGTTTGACCGTACGCTTGTGACGTTTCGACGATCAATAGTGGTTTCTACTAGGATTCGATCCTGACCTGTGGCTTTATGTTGTTTTGGTATCTTTCTTTTGGTTCTTCACCCGTAGTCGGGTTGTGATGTTTTGAATGATGTATGGCTTATGTATTGTATTGTGTGAAGTGGCGAGTGTAAGCCAACTATCTCCTTTTGCATTTAATCCCTCTTTTACATGAGTTGTGCAAAGATACCAAACTTGAGATCATTCTAGGATGGACTTATGCCTTTAAGTCGTGCCTCGACACGTAGGAGGTATAACTCCATCCTGGGCATTACACCTGGTTCCACAGGTAACTTCATCGCAGCACACTTTGAAAGGCCATCTGCAATGTCATTTTGAGCTCTTGGAACGTGCTCCATTTGCAGACCTTCAAAGTGTTCTTCAAGCTTCCTCGCTTCATCTACATAAGCTTCCATCAAAGGGCTCTGGTAACTCTTGTTGACTTGTCGGACCACCAACTGAGAATCTCCCCGCACAATCAGCTTCCTGATCCCAAGTTCAGCTGCAATTCTGAGGCCGGCAAGCAGACCCTCATATTCAGCAGTGTTGTTTGTCGCTTGTTCCCTGGGAAAGTGCATCTGGATAACATACTTGAGGTGCTCTCCGGTGGGCGCGATGAGTACCACGCCGGCACCGGCGCCTTGCAGCGAGAAGGCACCATCAACGTACATTACCCATTCACTTGTCGCTTCTTGTACGGGTACACTTGTTTCTGGAATTTCCTCATCGAGCGTCGGGGTCCATTCAGCTATGAATTCTGCCAAAGCTCGGCTCTGGATAGTTGAAGTACTTTCAAACTTGAGTCCGAAGCTCGACAGCTCTAGTGCCCACTCAACTATCCTGCCTGTCGCTTCCGGATTGTGCAATATCCTCTTCAGCGGAAAGCGAGTGACCACTGTTATCTCATGTGCTTGGAAGTAATGGCGCAGCTTTCTCGAGGCCATGAGGAGGCCGAAAAGCAACTTCTGCACCCCAGAGTATCTTGATCTAGCCCCTTGTAAAAGAGAGCTCACAAAATACACTGGGCGCTGCACCATCTTCTTCCGCACTTCTTCTTGCTCCTGCGCAGAGTTGTCCTTGTCGGGGCCAGAGCTTGTCGGGGGAGCCCCCTGCTTGTCGCTGGATTCGCTTGCCGGTGGTGCTGACTCCTCGTCGGCCTCCCTCTCCGCTACTAACGCAGCACTAACCACCTGGTTGGTTGCCGCTAGGTATAGCAGCAACTTCTCCTGTGGCCTAGGTGCGACAAGTATTGGAGTGGAGGATAGGTACCGTTTCAAGTCTTGCAGCGCTGCCTCCGCTTCCGGAGTCCATTTCATAGGACCTGCCTTCTTCAAAATTTTGAAGAAAGGAAGGGCGCGCTCTGCAGACTTTGAAATGAACCTACTAAGGGCAGCCACACAACCTGCAAGTCTCCTGACGTCCTTGACGCGCTTCGGGGCTTCGATCTGCTCAATGGCTTTTATCTTGTCGGGGTTGGCTTCAATCCCCCTCTGTGACACAAAGAACCCGAGAAGCTTGCCGGAGGGGACTCCGAAGACGCACTTCTCGGGGTTCAACTTAAGCTGTATCTTGCGCAGGTTCTGAAATGTTTCTTCCAAATCTTGGATCAGGGTATCCTTGCTCTTGCTCTTCACCACGATGTCATCCATGTAAGCCTCTACATTTCTATGGATCTGTGGCTCAAAAGCAGTGTGCACTACCCTTGCAAATGTTGAGCCTGCATTCTTCAATCCGAAGGGCATGCATATGAAGCAATATGTGCCACATGGAGTGATAAATGCAGTCTTCTCTTCATCTTCTTTGGCCATAAAAATCTGATGGTAGCCTGAATATGCATCGAGAAAAGAGAGCAGCTCACATCCGGCGGTGGAGTCAACAATCTGGTCAATGCGCGGCAAGGGAAATGGATCCTTGGGACATGCTTTGTTCACATCGGTGAAGTCTATACACAGTCTCCACTTCCCGTTGGCCTTACGCATGACAACTGGATTTGCTAACCACGTGGGATGGATCACGCCTCTAACCAGGCCCGCTGCTTCTAGCTTCTTGATTTCTTCGGCAATGAATTCTTGGCGCTCCACGGCTTGCTTCCTGACCTTCTTCTTGACGGCCCGCGCATGAGGACAAACAGCAAGCTTGTGCTCAATTACCTTCCTGGGAACACCGGGGATGTCAGATGGTTGCCAGGCAAACACATCGACATTCGCCCGCAGGAAGGCAACGAGCGCGCTTTCCTATTTGCTGTCAAGTGTGGCACTGATGGTGAAGGTACCACCAGTGCCGTCCTCCTTGGCGGACACCTTCTTGGTTGCCGGAGGAGCGGCCATCCCCTTCTTACACTTGCCGATGGAGCTCGATGGAACGTCCTCGACGGCAGCGCAGCACTCCGAAGAGGTGCGTTTGCCGGAGTGGGCCCCAGAGCACTTGCCGGACTTGGTCTTCTTCCCCCCGGGAGCTTCAGCGGCAAGTGTGTCCTTTTCTGCTGCGGCTGCTGCATCCCGGTAGATCTTGTCGGCGCAGACAAGCGCATCTTTCTTGTCGCCATGGACAGAGATGACGCTTATCGGCCCCGGCATCTTGAGTATGTTGTAGGCGTAGTGGGAAGCTGCCATGAACTTGGCGAGGGCGGGACGGCCGAGTATCCCATTATATGGTAATGGGATATCGGCGACGTCGAATGTGATGCACTCGGTTCTGAAGTTGAGCTCCCCGCCAAAGGTCACCGGCAAAGTTATCTTCCCCTTGGGCTTGCTCCTCCCAGGGTTTATTCCTTGGAACGAACCGGTCTCTTCGAGCTCGCCATCTGGGATCTGGAGTTTCTTGATCACAGCAGAGGAGATCAAGTTTAGCCCGGCCCCGCCGTCAACCAACATTTTGGTGACCTTGAGGTTGCGGATGGTGGGTGAGACCAGCATCGGCAAGCACCCGACCGCAGTGGTGCGGTCAGGGTGATCCTCAAGATCAAAAATGATGGGCGTGCTGGACCATTTGAGGAGCCTGCGCGACTCCACGGGCGGCTCTGCTGCATTCACTTCCCGCACCCACTGCTTGAGTTGGCGGTGGGAAGTATGCAGAGAGGCGCCGCCGTCGACGCACAGGACCTCCGTGGCCTTCTGGAACTCCTGCTCGCTGTTATCTTCATCCTCCATGTCCTCGTCGTCGTCTTCTTCATCCTTGTCGCGGCCCCGGGGAGGTCGGTCACCTTGCCGCTGCTTGGCCTTGCCGCGGCGTCCTCCCCGGCCATTGAATGGCCGCTTCTTGCTTGGTTCTCCTCCGCCACCTTGGGCCTTCTCCTTGTCGCGACGCTCGTACTCAGCTTTCTGCTGCTCGACGAGGTATTCGACGCATTTGCAGTTGGAGAGGTCATGGCCCTTGGTGCGGTGGATTTTGCAGTATTGCTTGTCGGAGCCTTCCTGCTTGTCGGCTGCCGCTACAGGGGCAGGCTCCTTGCCGGAGCCGCCAGCCTGTGCTTGCTTGGCGGGAGCCTCCTTGCCGGACTTCTCGACTGCAAGCACTTCCTTCTTGTTCTTTCTTCTATTGTTCCGCCGACGGCTCTTCTTTGCCGGGGCGGCGTCGTCGCTGTCGCTTCCCCCTGCGCCAGCATCCTCCCCGGGGAGTCTCCTCCCCTCCTCGGCGCGCGCGCACTTATCAGCTAAAGCGTAGAGCTCACTGACATCCCGTATCTTGGTCATGGCCATCTCCTCACGCATGCGGCGGTTACGTACGTTCTGGTGAAACGCACTGATAACCGCAGCAGGGTGGACGTCGGGGATGTTGTGCTGCACGCGGCTGAAGCGTTGGATATACTTGCGCAGAGGTTCTCCTTCCTTCTGGGCCAAGATGTGGAGATCGCTCTCCTGGCCGTGGGGTTTGCGGCCGCCCGTGAAGGCGCCAACAAACTGGTGGCAAAGGTCCGCCCAAGAAGAAATGGAACCTTCCGGCAAGTGCATAAGCCAAGAACGTACGTTCGGCTTAAGCACCAGCGGGAAGTAGTTCGCCAATATCTTCTCATCGCGCCCCCCGGCAGCCTGCACCGCGATGGTGTATATGCTGAGGAATTCCGAGGGGTGCTTGCCGTCGTACTTCTCCGGTACGTCGGGCTTGAAGTTCTTCATGCTGGGCCACTGGACGCGCCGCAGCTCACGGGTAAACGTAGGGCAACCTGCCGTGTACGGCAAGTCGCCTGGTTCACCGGGCGCGTGCGCATCGACAGCGTTCCCAGCTCGCTGATCTGATTGTCGTCGAGCTTCTCGGCGGCGCTCGATCGTCGTTCGAGCGTCTTCTTGTCGCCGGTCGTCAAGGACCTGGCGCTGGTCCCGACGGGCCCGCGGATCCGACGACGCCGTGGAGTCGTCGTCGACGTTGATCCGGCGGGGCGGCGTCTTTTGCTTCCGCGGCGGGGAGTGCACGGTGGTTGCACCCCCGGCGGTCTTGTCGCCGTTGGCCTTTGTCTTCTCGACTTGCCGTGGCCGCGAGGTCGCTCGCTGCTGCGGCGTGTCGTTGTTGGCGAAGGCGATCAGGCTCTGGATGGTTGCCCTCCAGTCTTCGGCCTTGTCTGCCGCTGGAGGGAAGTCGAGGAGCAGTTGCGCCCTTGCGAGCGCTTCTGCTGGAGAGGAGGGGAGCGGGGGCGAGCGGCGCGAGGAGCGGGATATGCTCGGACTCCTAACGGGGTTAGAAGGAGCAGGGTCCCGCCCCGGCGACCGCGCCTTGCTCGTGCTAGGACGATGGCCCGGAGCATCCCGCGAGCCTCCAGTTTGCCCTTGGCCCAGCAAGCGGATGCCACCTCTTGTGCCATGGCGCTGCTGGGTCGTTGTTTGCTGAGATGGACGTGGCGCGTCCACGGAGACCGAGGCTCGGTCGTCCGCCTTGTCCTTGGACTTGGTGGCGCCGCGAGTTTCCTCGCCGGCGACCACCCTTCCGCCGACGTCTCCTCCACCCACCGTTGGTTCCGGTGGCGGTGGATGAGACGCAGACGGGCCTGCGACCTCCGAAGCCTTCTTCTTCGGGGCCATGCTATTGTTGATGAAGTTGGAGAGGTTGATGAAGAATGCGCCCGCGTGAACGCCGGATCAGGTTCGCAAAACCTCGACGCACCCCCTACCTGGCACGCCAAAGATGTCGGGGGAAACTGTCCACCACGAGCACCTATGGGACCGGAGCCCCTTGTTCGTGCGGTAAGAGGGCGGAGGGAGCACAAAGAGCAGATCGTGGTGAGCACGCGGGCAGTTTACCCAGGTTCGGGCCGCGACGGACGCGTAAAACCCTACTCCTGCTTCGTTTGTATTGAGTTGGAGAGCTCGGGAGCTTGAAGAACTAGCTACACCGAGCGAATGAGCGATCTAGGTTCCGAACCCTTTCTTCGTTGTGCATGGGCCTCCTTTTATAGCTCAAGGGGTCACCGACAGGTGTCAACGTAGGAGAAAGGGTAAAAATGTAATAGTGGTGGTAGTTGTAACAGTGCGGGAATAGTGGAGCAACAGTGGGTGAACAGTGGTCATCACCTACTTTGACAGTGGGGGACAAGAGCATTTAATGCCCGTCGCCGTCGACCCCAAAAGCGCCCGCCCTTGCGTCTCCGTTTGCCACGGCGATGGCTTTATCACCGTGGAGTGCCACCGTGTCCCCCAGGCTGCACAGCCATCCGCCACGCGTCCCTGGAGTGGCCCCAGGGCGACGCGTGGACCGATGAGCTGGAGCGCGGGCACACAGCGCAACTCTCCCCGGCAAGCACCTTGCCGGGGCCTTAACCTTGCCGGGCCCGGAAGCTTGCCGGGCTCTGAAGCTTGTCGCTCCCCGGGCCCTGCCGGGGCGCATGCTGCACCGAGCCATGTCTTCTGAAGTGTAATCTTCTAGTCTTCCTGGCAAGCTCCTCTCGCCAGGGCCTTGTGTAAATGAGGTAGTCTTGAGCCTGGGACGGCCTTCCCGGCAAGCTCCACTCGCCGGGGCCTTGATCTTCTGTCTTGTATACTTTGTTTTTGAATGGCTTTATATGGAGCAGAAAGGTCTCCGGCAAGCACGTGGTGAGCCCTGCCGCGGGAAGCTGCTACTGCCCGTGCACAAGTTGGGGTACTGAGGTACCCCTACCTTAGTACACCGACAGTAGGGTACACCTATCTGACTAGCTAGGTTTGGGTTGCCTCATTGGCCAACCAAGGGCCCAGGCATCCATCAAAGTATAACCAAACTAGCCACTTCGGTCTACTGTACATTGAAATGGCAGTTGTCCCAGCATCTGGTGTACATTCGTCTGTTGGCAGCATAATCTGCACCATATTCATGTGTATCAGGACCATATTGGAGCATTCTGTGAGTACGAGGATGATTGTGTTACAAACCAGCGAGTACGAGGACTAGGCATGCAATTTACTCGATGAAAATTGCCTAGGGGAAAGCAGGACGTGTAGAATGAGATGGAGATATATAGGTTCTGATAAAAAATTGCATGCTACTATAGCGGAGGGACTTGGAGTG
This sequence comes from Secale cereale, assembly GCA_902687465.1. Lineage (NCBI taxonomy): Eukaryota > Viridiplantae > Streptophyta > Magnoliopsida > Poales > Poaceae > Secale > Secale cereale. The sequence goes on from LR738714.1 coordinate 757,690,932, forward strand.
TGACCGAGTCAAGTGATGGGTGGTGATGAGATGTAAGACAAAATATGAAGATTTGGGACAGAAGATAACATGTCATGATTTGATTTGGCACATGTTTTCCCTTCAAAATGTAAAAAACACAATTATTATATATTTTATTACACATCAAAATGCACGGTCATTCAGCTAGTTTATATGAACACTTGATAAACTGGTAGTCTGCTCCATGTGTCTGGCAGCCCTAAGGCTCTGATCAGTCCACAACGGCAGACAAGGTGATGGCCTTTGTGCGTGCGGTGGCCGGCCAGCAGCCCTACGGTCTATGGATTTGTGGTGATTAGATAGATTGACCGGCCGGATTGTGGTGACTGCAAACTATATTGCGACAACTTCCTACAGCTCCATGATGGCGGTTGTCATTGAAAGGTCTTCTAAAGGCCTTGATTTGGTGGTTGACTTCGGCGGTGAGATATAAATTATGGATGATGGCTTGACGCGAAGGGATGGTAGTTGTGCAATGGAGGCATTCACATCTTATATAGCTGTTGGGATCGTGAAAAAGTGGCGGTGACAACATATGAGTAACTTAAATGGTCGTGCTCCGGGGCGAAAGCCTAGGTCACACCGAGTGGATATACCTACCATGCCGATGTTTTTCTTACATTTGTTAACTTGTTGAAGGCGTTCCTAGGATATGTTCGGACAACTTGTTCACAGTGAAAATCTAGATTCTGGCCCTGTGGTTGAATCCGGTGATGGCGTGCGTGAGTGTCCCTCCCTTCCTGAAGGCATTGTTATTGAAAAACCTCGTCATTCATGTGGTGTAATGAGATGGATTGTGCGGATGTGGTCATTGTTGTAGTTGGCTGATTGCAGATGTGATTGTTTGAAGGTTTTTTCGCTTTTTCCTTGCCTACGCATAGCTTTGGTCTTATATGACTTTGCTAATTGTCTGCGTGTTTTCACGTGGGTGACTTGGTGTTTGTTGTGTCATATGTGCATCCTAGGTATGCGGAGCCCGGGTGTGTGCTAATTGTGTTATGTATAGATGCTTCATTTTGAGCCAATAAATCCACCCTGTGTCGAGAAAAAAGAGAGTACACTGCTACAAATTCCTATTATAAGTTATTTTTTTCTAGTTTACAAAGGGCTTGCTATGTCTGTTGCCTTTAATTTTGATTTAGGAACTCCATGCATTATGTTTCCTTCACTTCTACTTAGCTTAAATCTACATCCAAGCCTAGCATTTTAATTTTGTAATTTGAAATTCTATATTATTATTTTTAGTTGTTATATGTATAGCACCGTTTTTTATTCATAAGTTTTGGTGCCTTTCTTTGTGGCCAGCCATTGTTCGTTTACAACTGCAATATCACGGAGGTTGCATTGCGGACAAGATAATGATATCAACTTGAATCGTGAGGATCTGTATACAACTTGTGGTCAAAGATTCTCATCATATTGCAGGCATCCCAAGAAAATAGATGACATGTTTCCCCATGTCCTTAGGTTTGCATTGATAATGGAAGAAATAAAAACATAACTGGCGCCCACTGACCGAAAGATGTAAAAGTATTGCAATCACTTGTTTTCTTGTACTTGCACTTGTTGGCTTCAAAAAAGTTCCCTCATAATTAGACAAGTAATACTCTTTGCAACAAGACTTGTCGAAGAAAAATATAAGAGTAGGCAGAGACACTTCAATGATTTTTTTCAAAGCTTAAAATTTACATGAGTGAAGGTGCCATATGATATTTTTCATGCTCACCATAGTTATCTCCTCGCTCCAAAAAACATGTAACGGTTTAATGTGGTGATATGCGTGTATGTGCAAGGTGTAGGCATGGAGTAGAGATCGATATATGGAGGGTGTTCAACATGTAACGGTCACAAAATACAGCGATACATAGTAGCTCTAGTTCATTAATTAAATGTAGGCATGTATTCTTTATATAGTCATACGTGCATGCAATAAAAAACTTGCAAGCCATCTTTTATCCTATCCTCTCGTGGCAGCTGGGTCCTAAGGCCATTCCTAGTGCTCCATGTTGGACAGGTGCTAAGCATGCCACATAAGCTAAAAAGTGACATGACACAATAAATAAAGAGGAGAAAGAGCACTTTGGTGACCTCACGAAGAACCAATGCCAAGCGCGTGAACCTAGACAAACCACTTAAATGAAAGAAGCTGACCTATGCATGAAATAGTTTAGGTGCTAAATCATTTAATAAAATGGGCTTAGCAACAACAAGTTAAACACCTATGCATTGTGGAGTTGAGTTGCTAAGCTATTTAATGCACTTAGCACCTTTGCATTGGAAGAAGTCTGATAGACATCTAAGGGTAATTAAGGTGCTCCTTTAAATATAGAACAGGAACAAAGTGATAACACATAGTGAATACATGAACTACTCAAATTACACTCATCCCTGAAGAGTATCCCAATTATTCTCACCTTGGGGTTTGCGGTCCAGAAAAATAACATGTGCATATAACTTGTAGATAGGATCACAGATATATTCGTGCAAATTTAAATATTCAGATCAAAAATCATGGCACAAGGGCCCTAGTGACATGCATTATGCATAGCAAAGTCATAGCAGCATCAATGTTAGAACACAGTGGATACTAGGGACCAAGCGCTAACAAATTGACTCAATTACATGACGAATCTCATCCATCTGCATCAACCTCCACTATGCCTACGATGTAATTACTCACTCCTGGTGGTGAGCATCATGAGGTTGTTGATGAAGAATGATTGTTGATGACGGTGGCGATATATAGCCTCTCTGGAGCCCCGAATGGACTCAAGATCAAGGTTCCCGATGAAGAATAGGAGGTGGCGGCGGCTTTGTATGCTACAACATGATGGAACTTTTTTCTAAAAAGATTCCAAAGAAGACGGTACTTATGGACTTGAAGGTAGGGAAAATGGTGGTGCACCCAAGGGGGGAGGCATCACCTGAGTTTCTGTCTCTGTGGTGGCCCTCTCCAGTAGATCTTTTCGCCAATATTTTTTATGTATACTGAAATAATTCTCCATAATTTCTTCCAATTTCGAGAACTTATATTTCTACACAAAAACAATACCAAGATAGTTCTGCTGAAAACAACATCGATCCAGGTTAGTTTCCTTCAAATCATGCAAACTAAAGTACAAAACTACATCAAAAGTGTTTGGAAAATTAGATATGTCAGAAACGTGTCAAAAAGCAATATTATGACTATGGTCTTCACAACGGGAAGATTGTACACAAGCAATGCACAACAGAAATATTGCACACAAGCACTTCACAACCACAAGATGGCACACAACAACAATATTATACTCATGTTTATGAGCATACCTCAATGGCAGCAGTATCTAGCCCATGGTATTCACCGGGTCATCGTCTACGACCCGCGACACATCGGGTATGGGGGCATAGACTAATGGGAATGTACATGAGAGAAGCAAATTGATCATCATTTAAGTTCATTATATCCATGGGATCAAAGGCGGCATAACATAAAATTAATCAATATCATGAGGAAAGAGCACACATTTTTAATTTCAAAGACTACAGTCTCCTTCACTAAACTCAAGAAATAACATCACCTAACAAATGTTGGCATATTACAAGTTCAGCTATCATAAGTTGGAACAAAAGCTTGAATGACCAAAGATGCCTCTCCACATCACATACAACTACTAGGGAAATCCTAGCTATGTAGGATGCACTCTTTCTTCTAATGCTTTTAAGGGTTGAACTGCAGGTTCAGTTCAAATTGCAGAGGTGCTTTATATTCCTCTGATATTAGATAATTATGAAGCAAAAATAACCAGCGTTTAGCTATGTTCATTTTGCCAGAAACTACGAATAGAGAGAACAGGAGGTGGCCCCTAGAGGAAACGTCTGAGCGTTGCCGGCACCGTGGACGCAGACGCGGACCAAGGGTTTCCCCCGGTCTGGACCTCCAAACCCTCCATCCCTAGCCAGCCGCGAGCACCGGGCAGATTGATGCCCGCCTCGCAGACCGGCGAGGCAAGAAGAGGCACAGGGGAAGGGGCCGCTGTCAGATCCGCTCCAAGGGGCCAACGGGGAGACCCTCAAAGACAGCTCCGAGCCCGCTACCAACCCGCCGGCCATGCGGCCAGACATGGCGGCCTTCCACATCAGCATCGGCCACCCACTGCAGGGGAGCCGGTGCACCGCCCGTCAGTGGTCGCCGCCACAGATCCGGCGCCGCACGAACAGAAATCCCCGCCCATGCACGCGCAAGGACCACCACCACAGAGCCCTTCGCATGGCCGCCAAGCACCAATCCCGCTGCCGCCGGCCGCCGCCACGCCCTCTGCTTGCGTTGCGCCGCCATCCGTCCACGCCGGCCTGCGCCAGCCCATGACAGAGCAGGGTAAGAGATACCCCGCCGCCGCCGACACAGACAGGGCTTCGCCCCTCCACGCGAGCCGGCGACGGCGAGGGGGAAGGAGGGAGGGGATGGGTCGGAGGCCAGCGGCTAGGGTTTCCCCTCCGCGGCACTCGCGGGAGAGACCGAGAGGGGGCGGGGGGTAGTGTCCAGCCCCTTTTGGCGAGATTATCGGCTGTCAAGCACTTCCCTTGTACAGCCAACCAGGCAAAGAGTTGCACTTTAGGGGGGGTTTTAATTTGTCATATGAGCTCTTTGAAAGGGAACTCCACCCTTCTCCGGAACTGATACAAACAAGCATAGTTCGCATAGTACTTCCCTTCAGGAATCCATTTCCAGTTTAGAACATCTTCCCTTTCAGATAGCAAAATTACTTGAGTGTGGTGCCAAAGGCTGATAAATTTTGAAAGAACATCAACGTCTGGGTTGTGCTTTATCAAAGAAATCCATTTACTGTTGGTGAGGCCCTTATTAACAATGATCTTCCACTTCATGTTGTGTTTATAAAAAATTGGGAAGACAGGCGCAAGAGCCTCCCCATTCAACCAATGGTCGTGCCAAAAGGAAACTGATTTTCCATACCCCAAGATGAAACAAATACTAGCAATAAATAGAGCCTTGACTTCCTTATCGACAAGAATCAGAAGATCATGCCATAGCTTGTCAATTACTCTATGATTGAGCCACAAGCCCACATCCACCTCACTTTTAGAGCAATACATTGTTTGTGAAGACAAAGGATACGGAGCCCACCAAACTGCACTGGCAAGCAAACCTGCGACCATGGAACCAAGCACTTACCGCCAGTGATAGCATCAACTCCTTCCCAAAGGAAAGCACACCGCAGTTTGTCAATCTGATTGATAACCCACTTTGGTTGCTCCACGGCAAGAAGCAAAAAGATGAGCATGGCCTATAATACAAAGCGCACAACAACCAAGCCCCAGAGGAGGAGATCCAACATGCCTTCCATGCAGCAATTTTCTTGATGAGCATATCCTGCTGAGCTTACTAAGGCCATCTCCAGCCGTTGCGCCCCCCAAGAGGCATTTTTTCGCCGCTTGGGGGGCTGCCGGCAATTTTTTTAGCCTGGGTGCGGAAAAATATCCAGTCGTTGCGCCCCCAGAGCAGGTGCGCGCCTGCGCCCACGGCCATCTTGTGCTCTTCACCGCGCTCCGCCTGCAACCCATTGGAGTCGCCACCAGAAGCAGCGACGGCCGTCGCGATTCCATCACAGTGCGGCAGCACCTTCGCCGGCCATCCGCCCGGAGGCAACGATGCCAGGGAGCGGGCCGGAGAGGAGCGCGAACACGCGCTCCAGCAGTAGGCAGCTCGCCGCCCTTGGACTGGATCCGTGGGGCGATGAAGAAAGGCGAGCCAGTAGGTGAGGAGGCCGAGCCGGTGCAGCTCATCGTCCTCGCGGATTCGGCAGAGCCGCTAGAGTCGTCCGCGGAGGGCTTGAGCATCTTCCCGTCGGCTCTAGAGCTGCTAGAGTCGCCGTCTGCGTGCCCGTCGTCCTCTGCTTGCTTCTCACACTCTGCCCAAACTCAAGCTCGGGTTGGAATTGGATGCTGCTCTGCTCTGCTAGGGGCTTTGTACCGGATTGGGTGTGGCTAGATGCGGAGGAAGAGGAGTTCAGCAGCACAGGTCGACATCGGCCGTGGAGGCCGCGATGGCGACGCCCGCGGCGCGGAGGACGGGCGCGGAAGGTGGTGGCCTCCTCAGCCGCCGCCTCGGCATTGGGCACGAGCAGGTCTCTGGCGTCGACCAAAACCAGCGACGAGGCTGAAGCGTGCCAGGAGGCGGCGACGGGAGCGGTGGAGTTCGGTGCCCGTGTGTGTGGAGGGAAAGAGAGAGGAGGGAGCACGTGGGTGGGCCAGCGCCCACAAAAGTGAGTTAACGGAAGAGAGACGCTGGCTGGTGGGCCAGCGCCCACAAAAAGGCGAGATTATGCCTCCCAGGAGCCCCCCGGGGCGCTGGGTGTGGTATGGGGTCGCCGGCGCGAATTTTTGCTTTTACCGGCGAAAAACAACGAGTTGGGGGCCTGACTGGGGCGGTTTTTGCCCGCCGGCGCCCAAAAAGTGGCTTGGGGAGATGTCTTGGGGGGACTAGTGGAGATGCTCTAAGATCCAACATGCCTTTCATGCAGCAATTTTCTTGAGGAGATCCAACATGCCAACCATGCAACATGCCTTCCATGCAGCATTTTTCTTGAGGAGATCCAACATGATTATATTTCTAACCAACGTTGTTTATAATCATGTGTCACGCGTTAGTGAGTTCTTTTCAGCCTTCTGCCCCATGGCGATGCTGATAAGAACGTATATGGATGTTTGTTAAGACATTAGACTCGGGAGCATGATATATGTTCTAGGAGAATAAAGTAATAACCAAGAACTTGGAGCATAGGAATACATATCTTGAGGAGAAAAATGAATATCCATGAGATCTATGTTTCTGCCCATCAGGTGAATTGAGGATTATGAAATTACTAATGAAACACCTACTGTTGACCCTCATAATATCCTAGTGATAAATAATGTGTGTGAACATTCATCTTAGTGACTTGTTGTCATGGAGGATGAAGGCTATAAGCTCTTATGGTTTTGCAAATGAGTTAAATATTGTAGGCCATAAATGGCTTTACAAATTTAAACATGACTCTCGAGGAAATTCTGAAATATTAAACGGCTTGTAATTAACCAAAAAATATAATAAAGAGAGAAGAGTTTTTTCTTCATATGCCATCTATTTTTTTGTCGGGGGACCAAGGAATTGTCAAGATGTTTGTTATCACGATGACATGCTTTATGTTCACTTCAAATAAGATTGTGTATGTGGTTCAACCACAAGGTTTTATCATAAAGGGAAGAAAGAACATAAAGCATGTTGTCTAAAGAATTTATTTCATGAACTAAGACGAGCATTGAGACAATGTTACATTAACTATTGGGGAGTAAGTTCACTACCTCACGTAGATGAAAAACTCACTGACTTAACTAGCAGTTTTCTATCTTCCAATAATGACATAAAGAATCTTGTTGTTGTCTTGTGCATTAATTGTATGAAGATTCGTCGAGACATAGGTCCAAAAGCAGTAAAAGTCGTAGTTATGATGACATGCATGGACAGAGTACGAAAGAAATGTGTTATTGGCCAGTACTCTGCCTCGAGTACTCTGCCTCGCCTGCTCCTAACGTCTATGGCAATAAAGTTGGACACTTAAATGTCCAAGGAACTAATTTTAAACTGATCGGATAATGTCGGTTCCTTATTCTTCGGCTGTCACAAGCACCTTGTGTATTAAGTATGAATGCGCCCTCATATTTATGATCGGGATACTTGGCAAAAATAAGTTTATTCCAGTACTGGACCACTGGAAAGCCGTTATCAAGCTTTGCAGTATAAGAAAGGCGATGATTATTACATGCTTACTAATAATGAGTTTAATAACTTCATAATTGTGGGCTAGTCAATAACCCTGATATTAAGAAAGGCGATATTAAGAATTCCACGTGATGTTATATCATAACCCTGATATAAGGAGCTTTGTCGTGGAAAAGCTTCTTAAAGACAATCATAGCATCAGTAATAAATGGAAACTGAATATGTGGCATGTTAAGAGGCTACCAAGCAGGTTGTGTGTCGAATGAATTTTAATCCCGAAACTGAATGTGGTAGATAGCATTATTGACCACTTACTGTGACAATGAACACGCATCTCTATGCGAGTAACAACAAGACAATTGGTGTTGCCAAAACCGTATATATTATGTTTCATGTTGGGAAAGATAGAGTCCTGAATCAACATACGATCTTCCTTTTATAAATTTTTGCGGCTCCGCTTACTAAAGGCTTACCACCCATTTTGAGATTATGTTGCTGGCATGGGTTTACAAAGCCTTTTGATCCTGCAAATTTGGGCCATCGAATAAACCAACTCCCATAAGTTAAATGATATCCATTTGGAAATAGAATGACATACTATGAGTATTGAGGTTCATTGACACTTCAATGTCTATGCAACACCTTACTTTGCTATAGTTTTTCTATATAATGTACTCCCTCCATTTTTATATACAAGGCCACTATGGAATATACATTTTGCATCTATATAAGGCCACCAACAGTATTCGAGGCAAAATTAATGACATTTTCTCGTACTAACAACCTGTTTAATACTTGCATGCATGCAGTCATAATGACAGTCATCTCCTTCCTCCACTTAGTTTCTTTGCATGCATGCGGAGTATTAATGATCCCAGTAAACAAGAACAAAAGTTGATTTTTAAAGCATGCATTAAATTTTACATTGGTACCTGTAATCTGAGTTTGTGGCCTTGTATACAAAAATTGAGGGAGTATGATATTTGTTGACCTTACGATCAAGGGGGAGAATGTTGGAATATTGATCTCAGGTCGCAAATGACCGAGAGAAAAAGAGGGAGCCTTTTCCCACGTATGTGCCATGACCAGGGCACCAGAACCAGATGTTGGTCTCGGTCCCTGGTCTCCTTAGCACCACCTATATAAAGAGCTGGTCTTACTCCTCTAATAGACATACGCAGAGGTTATAGTGCCAATCACCGATCCTAAAAACAATAAACTAAGGTGATTAGAATACCGACAGCCAACGCTGACTAACGCAAGGTCAATACCGACGGCATCCTGTGCGTCTTTTACGTCTACAAGTAGCTGCTGCTTGTTCCCCATCGTATACTAGCAGGGCCATGACGGTGGGCAGTGGCGCTCCTGGGCTGCTGCTGCTCTTGAAGGATTTCTATTATCAGACTATAAATTAACACTCTTATTTGCAAGGTTTGAATGGTGGTTCGCTCTCGCTTTTTGCGCCATCGGCGCAGCCGGTCATCTAGTAATAGAACAAAGAAGCAATACGCAGAGAGAGAGGGGGAGAGAGGGAGGGAGAGAGAGAGGGAGTAAAAGAGAGAGTGAGAGAGATAGGGAGGGAGAGAGAGAGTAACTTGATGAAAGCACATGTTAAATCCTTCATGCCCGACTACATAAAAACGTAGCTATATGTATAATCAATCTACAGGGATGAACTCCTACGTGATTACAGCTCCACTTTGAATACATAAGTAGGGAACAACAAGTATCTAGAGAAATTATATGACACAATTGCATTGTTAAGGAAATCATTAACTGGTAGCTGCTCGGTTGGCTGGTGAGTAGGGAATTAATCGGCTAATCGGCCATTTCATCAATTAATTAGACGATTTATCAATTTATCGGCTACTCGGCTACCATACGACTAGGGATTAATCGGCAAGTTAACCGGTTAATCGGACGAATTCTTGAACAGGGCACAATTGTACATGGAACACAAAAAGGATAATATCCGAAGCAATGGTTGTGCTATTTTGTTTTCTCTTTTAACATGAAATTCCTAGAGAAATATTAGTAGTGAATGGTTTGCATACCCAATATGCCAGGATGATGGACACCGAAGTGATCATAACTTTTTTTGGCACATGCAACCTGTTGAAAAATGGATGCTGAATTTACTAACTGTAGTTAGAGCATCTCCAGCCGTTGCGCCCCCAAGACGCGCCGAAAACCGCCGCTTGGGGGCGAGCCGACGCTATTTTAGGCTTGGGTCCTAGTGCGTTCCCAGCCGCCGTCCCCTAGGTCGCCCCCAGGCATCGATATGGGCCCAGTCCCGACGCTTTAAGCCCATTTTCGGCGCTGAATTGGCCCAATTTCCGTCGCAAAATGGCCCACACTCGATGTGTTTCGACGCTCATTCAAATAAAATCATCACAGAAGGAATTAGAATCATCACAGAAAATCAAATAGTTCACCACATAGTTCTACAAATTATATAGTTCAAATAAATAATAAAAACACTCATATTTCATTGCACGTCGAGCTAGGCGTTGCCCTTGAGCCTCCATAGGTGCTCCACTAGATCATGATGCAGCTGATGATGCACCTGTGGGTCTCGGATCTCCTGGCGCATGTTGATGAATGCCGTCCATTTTGCAGGGAGCTGGTGATCCACTTGGGCAAGAGGATCCTGCCTGTAATATGGTTCGGTGTCAAACACTGGCTCTTCCTGCTCGCTCTCAATGATTATGTTGTGCAAAATGACACAACAAGTCATGATCTCACACATTTGATCTTTCGACCAAGTCTTAGCGGGGTACCGAACAACAGCAAATCGAGATTGGAGCACGCCAAATGCTCGCTCGACATCCTTCCTGCAAGCCTCCTGAACCTTTGAAAAGTGGGAGTTCTTGCCTCTTGGCACAGGGCTTGAGATAGTCTTCACAAATGTTGACCATCTCGGATAGATGCCATCTGCTAGGTAGTACCCCTTGTTGTATTGGTGCCCATTGATCTCGAAGTTCACCGGAGGAGAATGGCCCTCGACGAGCTTGGCAAAAACAGGAGAGCACTGCAGCACGTTGATGTCATTGTGAGCTCCTGGCATACCAAAAAAAGCGTGCCAAATCCAGAGGTCATGTGCGGCCACTGCCTCAAGTATCACACTACAAGCTCCTTTGGCACCTTTGTACATCCCCTGCCAAGCAAACGGGCAGTTCCTCCATGCCCAATGCATGCAGTCGATGCTTCCAAGCGTACCAGGAAATCCTCTTGCTTCATTATGTGCCAGGATCCGAGAAGTGTCTTCAGCATTGGGTGATCGCAAGTACCTCGGTCCAAACACTGCCACCACAGCCCTGCAGAACTTGTAGGTGCACTCAATGATCGTGGACTCGGCCATGCGCCCATAGTCATCGAGTGAATCACTTGGAGCCCTGTATGCAAGCATTCTCATAGCTGTCGTGCACTTCTGGATTGAGGTGAATCCAAGTGTGCCGGTGCAATCCTTCTTGCACCTAAAGTAGTAGTCGTACTCCCTGAGTTCATTGACTATCCTGAGGAAAAGCTTTCGGCCCATCCGATAACGGTGCCGGAAAACTTTGTCGCCGTGCAGTGGAGCGTCGACGAAGTAGTCGGAGTAGAGCATGCAATAGCCTTCAAGCCGATGCCGGTTCTTTGCTTTCCGTCGCCCCGGCGCCGAGCCCCCTCGCCTCGACTTTGCATCGCCGGCAAGCAAGCCGGCCAGGGCGGCGAGGACCATGAGGTGTTCTTCGTCCCGGGCGGCAGCGTCGGCTTCCTCCTCGAGCAACGCCGCGAGCACCTCCTCGTCGTTGGAGTCCATCGCGGCCGGGGCAGGCAAAGCACTGAACACGTAGCGGGCGTCGTGCGCAGACTCGTCGGCGGGCGCTGGAGCGGCTAGGGGAACTCGGGGAAAGTGGGGGGAGAGGGCGTCGGGGGGATCTTTCTTTGTTTCACGGCGAGGAACGGCGAGATAGCGGCGGCGGCGGCGGAGAGGTGGCTGGCGATGCCGGGATCAGCAAGGTGTCGGGGAAGGAGAGGGGAAAACGGGGCGAATCAGTGCGACTTTTTGCCTGATAGTGGGGTCCCGGGCGATTTTCCCTTCCGCCGGTGCCCCCAAGCGCCTCCCCCCCCCCCCCCAGTGCACCGGGTTCGGCCTGGGCACGCCGGCTCAGAAAACGGGCCGATCCGATGGATTTCGGCGTCTTGGGGGCGCGACTAGGCCGTCTTTTCGGCGCCGGCGCTAAAAAAAGCGGCCTGGGGGCGTCTTGGGGGCGCGGCTGGAGATGCTCTTAGGTACAAATGAAGTAAATAGAACAAAAATATATACGAATTTATAATATTATTTTCAGATAGAACATATACGTACACTAACTAGGTACTCCCTCCGATTCCTAAATATAAGTTTTTTTAGAGATTCCACTACAAACTACATACGGATATATATATACAACTTTAGAGTGTAGATTCACTCATTTTTGCTCCGTATGTATTCCATAGTGTAATCTCTTAAAAGACTTATATTTAGGAACGGAGGGAGTAGTTAAAAATAGAACATGTGAGTGAGCAAAACATCATCAAGGAGATTGTCCACGAGAAGCAAGCTGATCATATGCATACACAATAAATACACTACTATATTGCTAGATGCTGCATGAGATGAAGATTTGAGCATTAGAACTGTGGAATTTAATATATTTTTTTAAAGGACAAACTGCTGAGGGACCACACTGCTGAGGGGCCATACATCATAGGTGAGGGGTTGATGTCTCTAGGTAATGCTAGCTATCGTCTACTCTACCTGAGTATTTTTGGCAACAATAGGTGATGTTATAAGCTGATGCTTTGAGCTCCTATGCGTTAATTTATTGGCTTGTTTAAGTTCAATTTTGGGTCCCCGCACTTCATTTTTCAAAGTTTGAAATAAGAAAACATCGCAGAGTGGCATGTTTATAGAGGTACGTACTGAAGGGAGTGCTTTGAGCACTTTTGGGGCCTCTTTGATTAGTTTTATTCTGAAAGCATAAGATCTTGTAGTAATTGAAAGCACAGAACTTCAGATTTCAACATTATGAAAAATGTCAACAATAGAAATGTTCCACGCAAAATTATCAATCTTTTTTGTTACAGGAATTGGAATAACTGACAACAAATCATTCAACAGCAAACTGATAAAAGGATACAGCGGTGTCTTGACACTTGACGTCTTGTTGGAACATTAGGCAACTAATGGCTGCCTTAACCAATTAGGGAGCTTGGAACAAGCTACTAATCATCAGATTCAGACTCATCATCGCCATCGGCCAAGTCCTGTTGCTGTACAAGGGTAAGGCTACCGTTTGTGAGGTCCACCCAGAACACCTCGACATCCATGTCCACGTGTTCGCTAGGGAACACGACGAGAATGTCACGCACGAGCTGCATTCTCATCGTCCCGTCGCGGTGACGGGCCAGTTGTAGGAAGGATCTCATGACCGTGCTGTTACTGCGCCTGTGGCAAGCGTGCTGCTTAGCCACGCACACCAAGTGAGGTTGAGGCCGGAGCGCATATCTGAGCACGTTCCCTTCGAGGGTTGGCAGGTAGAACTGGCCACGCACGGAGAGCCCGGACTCTGACAGCGCCGGCCAAATATCCACGATCTGCCACCTGTCGTCCTCGGGCTTGTCGTGCATGATCACTTCCCTGGGCCCCACCGTCACATAGAGCACCACGGCCGGATCAGCCTCGCTGTCCTCGTAGACCAGTCCTGCCGCGTTCCACTCGATCGGCCACGGTGAGTTCTCGAGGAAGACATTGGGCAGGTCGGCGACAGCCCCGGTCACCGGGTTGAACAGCCGCATCTCCCGCCCATCAGCTAAGAGCACCAGGAGGCCCTCGGCGGTGGCGATGACGTCCCCATACTCCGGAGGGATGTGCAGCTTGATGGAGGCGCTGGTGAGATTGTTTACGAACCTGGCCTTGTCGTCGGTGCGCTCATACCCTTTCGCCATCCCCCAGTGCCATGGGAAGAAGCGCGGGTCCATGCCCACCAGCTTCGGGTCGGCAGTGGCGACCCTCCACGGCTTGCACACAGCTCTCAGCGCCATGTAGTCCTTTACATCGGCGGCCAATACCAGCTCCGACACCTTGGGTAGTAGGTAGGCGAAGACGATCTCCCAGTCCCGTTCCGCCCCCGTACAGGTGAGTACGCTGTAAACCAAGAGATTATTAGACTTAATTAATCTAGGAAATCAAGAGAATACTAGAGATCAATTACATCGATGGATCTGAATTAATCTAGTAACAAGAAAATGTATAAACTAGATCTAATAATCTGTAAGAGATAACTATGTGCATGCGTATATGTGTACCCACCGTTTATGGCCGCCATCCTCGGTGCCGGCGATGAACGGCTGGCTAATCTCCGGCGCGGCTGCAGGGGCGTTGGTGGCGGCGGCTGCAACAGGGAGCTGGAGTTCCATTTTGCGGCTATGGTTCTTGGGAGGGTAGACTGTCTTGCAGAGGCCGGGATGGGTTGGTTTTAAATCGCGGCCGGGCTAAAATGGAAAGGTGGTAAGAGGGACAGGAGGCCACAGCTAGGTGACGATTAATTATACGACCAGGTGTACTTTTTTGTCATAAATTAATCCTAAATTAATAGGCGCTCGTTTGGAGACCTTTAGCTGAACACGTGATTGAATCAGAGAAAGAAAGACGTTGCACGTTCATACAAGCAGTGCAATTCAAACGTACAAATCGTGTGTAAGCATGAAAATTCAGCAAAAAATATCACATTTAACTATTTTTAAATGGTCCACACAAAAAAAAAAAGTGAACAGCACATGAAACTATTTACTTATAATCTTGTCTATTTTGCATAGTGAAAAAGGGCTCACATTTTAAATGAAATATTGTAGGGCACAAGATACAACATAACCTATGCCAACATAACCTATTTTTAAATGGAGCTGTGGTTCCATTTTGCGGCTAGGGTTCTTGGGAGGGTAGGCTGGCTTGCAGAGACCGGGATGGGTTGGCTTTAAATGGAGGCCGGGCACCTACAAGTGGAAGGGAACGCTGTGAAATGGAAAGGTGGTAAGAGGGACAGGTGGCCACAGCGAGGCGAAGATTAATTATACGACCAGGTGTACATTTTCGTCATAAATTAATCCTAAATTAATAGGCGCTCGTTTGGTGACCTTTAGCTGCTCACGTGATTGAATCAGAGGAAGAAAGACGTTGCACGTTCATACATGTAGTGAAATTCAAACGTACAAATCGTGTGTATGCAAAAAAAAAAAAAAATCATCAAAAAGTATGACAATTTGTGGTCCAAACATCAAAAAAAAATGTGAACAGTACATGAAACTATTTACTTATAATCTCGTCTATTTTGCATAGTTAAAAAGAGCTCACATTTTAAATGAATTTTTGTAGGGCACAAGATACAACATAACCTATGCCAACATAACCTATTTTTAATAGATACAAAAAAAAAACTATGTCGATTATATGAATCTAGGCGGTTCTTGCTGTATAAATTTAGAACAACATATATGTGGTGCCATTCAGACATATGCCCTGAATGTTTTTGTATTCTAAGACACTATACTAGTTTTGACCAAACACAAAAGCTTATGTCTCAATGCATTGTTAAAATGAGAGAACAAGTATTTTTACAAACCTAGTGATGGGCCAACACCCCCAAAGTACAATGCTACACTTCTAAGTAGCAACCATTAGGAGGAGTGCGGTCACATACACTGCCACAACCTTCACCCACAACCAAGCCTCAGACTTGATCTTGTCGAGCAAACTAGTGACAATCATCATCGAAGAAAAGGTCATTATGATGCTTCCAATCCCACCAAGCCATGAGCATAGTCACTGAGGAGGTGCTCTTGCACATGACAGATGGGGTGGAACTCAAGATGGCAATGGGCCCCGAAACCCGCATCCCCGCGGGTTTTTACCCTATTAGAGGATGAGGATGGGCGTCTTTTCATCTTCGCGAGGTTGTTGTTGGGCACATTATACAACCCGACACATTTCGGTAGTCCTCAAACACGAAACCCGGCAAACCTGGCAAAATACATTTATTTTAACCAAGCACTGATTCGGCGCGGCCCAACCCAAAGCTACCAAGTTGAGCAAATTTTAACACAAAACAATAGTAGATTGTTCAACAGCTATAGGGAGTGTATTTCAGCAGCATAGTTTGAGCAAAAAGAGCAATAACAACAGCTACAAGGAGCATTTTTCAGTATAATATGAGCGAGGGGGAAGGTTTAGGATTGGGTATTCTGTGGGAGAGACAGAGAGGTGAGGGCTTGAGCGAGGGGGGGGGGGAGGAGCGAGCGATACTGGCCACCCAGTGAGGGGTTGGTTTGGCCTTCGACGCTGGGGTGGGGGGCTCGGTCGCTCGGGCTTGCTGCTAAAATATGCTCGTTTTGTTGTCGAAATTTTATTTTTTGTTGGTTCTATGTTTCCTTAAATGTGTCGATTTCCCCGTGCATTTAGAAAACCCGATGGGTTTATGGGACAGGCGGAAAACTAGCCCCACACATGGTGACGGGGACGGGGACGGGTTTAAGATTTTCTCGTGGGGGTGGGTTTGGGAAGGCAAAACCCGATGGGTTTCATCCCCGTTGCCATCTTGAGGTGGAATAGTAGGTTTGCTGCCACTGTTGGAGGGTAGTGGAGGCGAAACTGGGTCGTGGCCCCCCTTCCAAAATGGCAAAAGAAAAATTACTAGGTATATGCAGTATACTTTAGCCCAGATGATAAAGCGCACCATCAGGCTTGGAGCACGATCGAGCAGTGTTCTCCCATTCCGCTCTTCGCATGTCACACATCCACATCTAGCCAGCCAACATCCACCTCCAGCCAGCCTCCGCTACTTCAGGGGTCGACCACGACGACCTACCGTCCACGGTCTACGAACATGAACTTCTCCGTCCGTCAGACTTCCTCCGATCCTTTTCAATCAATCAATCCCCTTTGACTTGGTTTGAGAGTTGGAACCATAGCCAGCAAACCACACACCATCGTCAGATGGCGGATGAGCCCGAACCTAATCCTCTTGTGGGCTTGTGGCTCCTCGTCGACTGAAACCAAACACTCTAGAATTTTGGCGTGATGGTAATTTATTCATTAGGATGCCCACTCCTTTAAATGCTACAGAATTTGATACACTTTAAGTAGGAAGAGTAGAATAACATATCTCTAGTTATTGGTCTTGTTTAGTTGTATTTTGGAAATGGTGTAGTCTTTTCTTTAACCACCAAAATTGTGAAAATGTTATATACCCATGTTGTATTTGTGTGAACAAGATACATATATTATCATCATAGCCGCAAAATTATCTCTTGGGTATGCTCTATGATTATGACTTAATGGTTTTTTCATGCATATTTTTCGTTTTTGTATGGCCCCCTCTTGTGCTTTCGCCACGCTCCGCCACTGTTTGCTGCCACCAAAAAAATAAAGTGATCAATGGTGATGGGTGCCCAGCTATGAATCAGATCCAAGATAGAAACTCATGCCACGAGGTCCATGAGAAAGAGCAACAAGTGTGAAGGCGAGCCAGGGAATCCGTCACCTAGTAATAGAGTGTGCACCACAAATTGTATTGTGAGCTTATTACTGCAAGGAATTTCCTCTTAGGAGTAGGTTTTGGGCCTCTATGTGAAGACGTTTGCAGCAAGTGGCAACATTCATCTGAGAATCTAAGGTATCCATTCGTAGAGACAACACCACTAGTCACTCTTAAGAAACACTAGAACCCAAATAAGAACCCACTTATGCCCTGGACAGTTATAGTGAGGCCGTCAATCTCACTACCGCTAGTCCACTACATGGAACAAGTTAGAACAAATAATGTGGAATAACATATTTTAATATTCTCAGATTAATTAGTAACTGGAAAAAGAGCATGCAAATGAGTTTTGGAGAGTTTTCTTATGAAGAAAATTGGACCGGAGTCGACAGGTTTACTAGTAGCATCTCCCATCATAGTGAAGATACATAAATAAAAGCATATTTATTGTAGGACCAGGTGTAATTTTTTGTGAAAGATTACTAGGCTTTGATCCTTTACCATTGGATGATAATGGTACGACACATATTTCGAGATTGTGTGATATAGCAAGTTTTTCAGGTTATTGAAGCAGAGGAAAAAAGCGCTTGCACATGCATACACACAGTTCTATTCAAACGTACACATCGAATGCAACCAAAAAATGTGAACAAACTCATCGACATAATTTAGGATACGCTGTGTGTATGCAATTATTCGTCCAAAATTTGATAATTTCTAGCCTGCCCAAAAAAATGTGAATAACACATGATACTATTCACGTATTTCTTCTCTATTTATGCATAGTTAAAAGTTGTCAAAAAACCTGTTAAGTTATTGTTTTGGGAAGCTTCTTAGGGTTCACGATGATTCTACTAGACAAGTGTGACAAGCTTCTGAGATCCGGCTAAAAAGCTTCTGAGGCACACGAGCATTTTGTGTGAGCTATTTTTGCCGGACGCGGTGTTTTGGCTCCTATGTGCATACGCATCCATTGTCTAAATGCATATTTTGAAAAGTTGAAAAATTCGGAACAAAAATCCCGCGGGTATATCCGGACATTCTATGTGCATGCACAAAGTTACGGTGAAAAACAATGTTTTTTGTAACTTGCGTAAAAAAGATAAAGAAATGCAAAATGAATAGTTGTAAGGAAGCATCAGAAAATGTCTTTTTTACACAAGCCAGAAAAAACCTCGTTTTTTACCAAAAACTTTGTGCACGCACATAGAGTGTCTGGATATACACGCGGTGTTTTTGTTCGGAATTTTTCAACTTTTCAAAATGTGTATTTAGACAATGGGTGCATATGCACCTAGGAGCCATTGCGAATTTCCGATTTTTGCCATGCTATATACCGGGGTCTTCCAAGAGAGAATATTTGTGAAGCAATAAAGGATATCAAGGTGGACTATGAACCTCTGAGCAACTTTCCATGCTTTCATATTTCTCATTCGTGGAAGAAAGCTAAGCTCTCAAGCGGCATGCCAAGGAAGCTAAGCTTTCAAGTCATTTGAGGTTTCATGGTTAGGTATTTGACGTGCAACTTAGTTCTTCTTGATTCTGTGCAATCAACCTTTGATCAGCTGGATTCCGTGCCAAGTAATAACTTATAGAGGTCTATAAAGATGCTATCCACAATGCCACTGTGATATCATGTAGTTTTACTGTTTGATTTCGATATCGTTCACCAAACAATTAGGAATATGCAGTGTGGTGTCATACTCACTTTAACACAACCTAGACACCTCCAGGTTCTCTCACGAGCGACCAGGGAGGCACAGCCCTGCCGCCCAATACTTCCACCCTCGCCACCAAACCCTACAGCCGCCCCTAGAGTAAGCTGACTCTCTGCGGACGGCGGCTGGTCACTCTGTCCCATTCTCGTGCCTCTACTCCAAACCTACCCCTCCTCCATCACCCATTGACCTGGGGTCGCCAGCCACTGTCCATTCCCGCTCTGGTGGATGCTTGCACAACTGCTTGGTGCGCCGCACGATATGTGACCTCCCTTCATCCCTCGGTCAAGGCGTCAGATCCGGCGGCCGGTTGTCTGCTCCATGTGCCTAGAAACGTCAGGCTCGGATGAGTCCACATCAACAGACAAGGTGATGGCCTTTGCACGTGCAGTGGCCGGCCAGCAACCCTACGGTCTATGGATTAGTTGTGTGGTTAGCTAGATTCGATTGGCTGGATGGTGCTGACTACAAACTGTATTGCGGCAACTTCCTACAGCTCCACGATGGCAGCAGTCACTGAAAGGTCTTCGAAAGGGTTCATCTCTCTTGATTTGGTGGTTGACTTCGACGGTGACACTACTAAGAGAAATCTTATAGATAGAACCTTAGCAGTAGCGCGGGTCAGGGGCGCAACGCTACTTCCACGTAATAGTAGCGCGTGCCACAGTCCAGCGCTATAGATAGGAAGGTAGCAGTAGCGCGGTCCCGTGGACCAGCGCTACTGCTAAGTGGTCCCACACGGTGATGTCGCCGTGCCCCGTGGGCTGGCCATAGCAGCAGGGCGGGTCATGGATCCACGCTACTGCCAAACATGTTAGCAGTACCGTGTTGTGACACCCCGAGACCGATGCCCCAGTTATCAGCCAGTTATTCGTCGCCGTTGCCATGTCACCGGCTTGCGTGTTGCATCTTTGCCTTGTCATCATGTGCATTGCATCCTCATATTTTTAAAACTTGCATCCGTCCGAGTCCGTCTGTCATTTCCATTGTCCGTTCTGAGCCCAGACACACTTGCACGCGCCCGCGACACCTCCGAATATTTATTTTATAAGTGGACGGAAAATGTTCTCGGAATGAGATGAAACTTGGCATGTGGTCTTATTATAGTGTAGAGAGACCGCCTGCCAAATTTCATCGCATTCGGAGTCCGTTTGATAGCCCAACTGTTAAATTTAGCGGCACCATTGCCGGTTTATTCGTCGGACGTTTCGGTCTCCGAAACTCCCGCCGGGCCTCTCTCTCTCTTCTCTACCGCAGCCCAGGGCCTCTTTGCATAGCCCACTACGACCCA
>LR738714.1:757711335-757799731 GCA_902687465.1 Secale cereale
CGCGTCTGAAGCCATCGGATGGCGATCGGAGGGCTCAAAACACCCCTCCAAACCGTCAAACCCTAACTCCTGCCTATTTGAACTCCCTCCCCTTGCCATTTTTGGCCTTCTTCCACCTCTAGCCTTGATTTCCGCGCCACCAGCCACCTCCCACCTCCTCTCTCCTCCAAATCTGCGTCGGCCACCTCACACCTGCCAAGTGGCAGCCAACCATTGGTCCAGCCGCCACCAGCCACCGCTCCTGGCCAATGGCCTCGCGCCACATTGCGCTCCCAGCCTCCCACCTCCACCGGCGCCCGCCGAAGCCCAGGCCAGGCCCGCCCGGGCCAGATCTGGACCCGCAGCCACCCACTGCCGGGCCCAACCGCCCGCGTCCCCGCGCTGCTCGTCTCCTTCGGCCGCCACCGCGCCGGACCTTGCCAGCCCCGCCGGCCACGACCTCGTCGACGGCGCCTCCAAGTCCGCGTCGACGCCCCATCGGCGAGCGTCGTGTCCCGCGCTGCTCGCCCTCGCCCGCTCGCCCTGAGCACTCTCGGCGTCGCCCCGCCGCCGGTACGCCGCCGGTCGCGCCGCTCGAGGGAGGAGATCCCCTCGAGCCAAAGCATCCTGCTCGCCTCCCTGTCCTCGCCAGATTCGGCGGCCTCAGGCCGGATCTGCACGTCCCGCCGGCCGGCGAACCTCCCCCGGCCTCCCCCGTCCTTCTCTGGCGCACTAGCTCACCACCGCGCCATGGCCGCAGCCACTTCCTCGACCCCGTCGGCGCTCTGCTCCGCCACCGGTCCGGCCCCGGTCTGCAAGAACCGTTCGGTTCTCGGCGAACCGCGGCTCCCCGTGAACCGGTTCGGTCTGGCCTGAACCGAACCGCCTGCTCCAGCTCGTCCCTGCACGACCCGATCCCCGAACCAAACACCCGTCCCGGATTACTTCGTCCCGTTTCCCCGAGGTGGTTATTTCTGCTAAGTCCCTAGAAAATGTTATCATGATGCATTCTTGTGTGGTTAATAACTTTGTGCATGTCTATCCAATTGGAGCATATGATATATCGCAATGATCGTCTCGTGATGCTCTTCATATTGTTGTACTGTGGCATGCTTCTTTGAATTCATCTTGATGCCCTAATCATCGTTGCAAAAGTGCTAAATGATTTAAACTGCTGATAACTATTATTATGTTAGCATGTTTGAAAGGTCACATCTTTGTGTATGTTGGTCCAAATGGAGTGTATGATATGTAAAAATGTTCATTGTGAAGTGCTCTACATGTTGGTGGCTGTTGCATTCATGTTAGGTGCCATATTGCCATGTTTATCTCTGTTGCAAAAGTGCATTTGGCTGTGAAGTGCTGAAACTTGTTGTGAGATGTTGATTTGTCTTTTTCATATCTTTATGTGTGATTTTTGTTTGAGCTACATGTCAATATGTTTTAGAAGCACAATCAGGTCATCTTTGCTGTGGTGCAATCCACTTTTCATGATATGCCTTGTGATGTTTGCAACAAGCTTGTAAAGTGGCCTACTCGCTGTTGTTATTTTCTGAGACTTGTTAAAAACTGCTAAGACTTAAACTGTTTATCCTGATGCCATGTTTGCTTGATGCCCCACTCAAATCCATGAATGTTTTGGTATGTCAAATGATCATGTCTTGTTGTCCATGTTATGCTCTATCCATCCATGCCCTTTTTTTCACTTATGGCTTGCTGTAGCTTGTTGTTTCCATGCTCTCAAGTTGCTATAAAATGTTTCTGTCAGCCTGTTAACAATAAGTTCAGTTTTGCCATGTGAATAGCTAGTGTTCTATGCATCCTATGACCATGTTCTTTCCATGAGTAGCTTCATAAACATGTCTTCTTGCTGTTGGTTATATTCACATGCCATGATATGCTTTGAGATGAGTTGCACAAGCTTGCAAACATTCCTACTTGTCGTTGTTGCTGCCATGTTTAGTTAATTTCACTAAGTCTGAGAATCTGTTATCTTTTGCAATCTTGCCATGATGTTTTGAGCATATTCTAGTGGTGTTTGGTAGTAGCTCAGTGATCATGCTTGTAGTGCTTGACATGTACATGCTTGCCATGCCCTTTGTTGCCATGAAATGTTCTTGTACCATGTTGCTTTGATGTTAACTAAGTGCCATGTTGCTATTTTTGGACAGCTTGTTGTTATATCTTGTTTCATGTGTATGTGTTGAACCGTTGCTCCGTTTTGAGCGTGTCCTATATGAAACTTGTGTGTTTTTGCATGTAGATGCATAATAACATGTTGTATACCTGTTTAGAGTGTGTTTGCTTGATGTTTGGATGCGTCTTGCATAATTGCCATGATTAACTTGTTTTGCTCATATCTTCTACGCCGTAGCTCGGAATTAAACAAACCTTACATGTAACTTGACTAGAATTTCGAGTAGATCATCATGGTGCATGTTAACTTGATGTTTAACAACTTGAACTTAAGGTTTGTTCAGATCTTGACCAATTTCGAAATTTGCATATGAGGACTTACCGGAATTGTTGTATGTTGTTTCCGGCCTATTTAAACTTGTTGGGTTGTGTTGTTCTTGTATGCATCATCCCTTGCCATGTTGTGCATCATATAGACTTGTCTTGCATCATACTTGTTTGAGCATCTTGTCATGTTCTCGAGTGGTGTGTTTACCATGTTGTGTGCTTCTTCTCGCTAGTTCATATTCCGTTGCGATCGTGAGGTTTCGTTTGACTACACTTGGTTCGTCTTCGTGGCTTATTCTTCGTCTTCTTCATGGACTCGTTCTTCTTACTTGCGGGATCTCAGGGAAGATGACCGTCACCCTGGATCTCACTTCTATCATTGTCATGCTAGTTGTCTGGATGCTATCACTATATGTCGTCCTACCTATCTATTTGTCAGCATCTCCTTGTTGCCATGAAACCTCTAACCTTTGACACCTTCCCAGCAAACTGTTGTTTGGCTATGTTACCCGCTCGCTCAGCCCCTCCTATAGAGCTGTTAGTTGCAGGTCAAGATGAAGATTGCTCCATGTCGGATCTTGGACATGTTGGGAATATCACAATATCTATTATTATTATTATTATTAACACACATATATACTTGGCAATGAGTGGAAGGCTTGGCCTTTAGCTCGTTCTTTTGTTCCACTCATGCTGCCTTAAGAACCGATAAATCGGCGTTATGTTCCTTGATTTTGCGTTCCTAACGCGGTTGGGTATATGGGGACCCCTTGATAGTTCGTCTTTGAATAAAACTCCTCCAGCAAGGCCCAACATTGGTTTTAATTTGCAACATAATAAAAACTTATTTAATTAATTAAATTTGCATAGGGAGTTAGTTCTACCCGAGGATTCTTCCACATACAGGGGGGGCAATGCTGATGGTGTTGGTCCCAAACGGGGGTGCTGCGGTGCCAACACGGGGATACTCGAGGTCTGGCTCCCATAGGATCGCCCAACCGGTCGTGGCCTGAGACGAGATACGCGCGGCTACTATCAGGGTGTCGGCACGCTGGGAGGTCTTGCTGGACTTGTTTTACCATTGTTGAAATGTCTTGTGCACCGGGATTCCGAGTCTGATCGGGTTGTCCCTAAGATAAGGGTTATTATTATTTTTACCTCTGCTGATCGTGAGACCTTGTTATGGGCTAAGTTGGGACACCCTTGCAGGGTTATGATCTTTCGAAAGTCGTGCCCACGGTTATGTCGCGGATTGGAATTTGTTAATGTCCGGTTGTAGAAAACTTGACAGAGGATCCGAAGTAAAATACACGAACCGCGTGAGTAACCGTGACCGTCTCTTTTCACTTTGAGAAGAGAACACGGTGGGGTAATGTTTGACTCGTAGGTAGTTCAGGATCTTTAGAGATCACTACTAGTTTGCGACCGTTTGCGTAGATGCTCACCTTATTCTTGTACTCGTAAGTTAGCCACCATACATATGCTTAGCCGCTGCTGCAACCTCACCACTTACCATCTACATACCCTATAAGCTTTGCTAGTCTTGATACCCATGGTTATGGGATTGCCGAGTCCTCGTGGCTCACAGATACTACAACAACAGTTGTAGGTGCAGGTTTCCGATGACTTGACATGAGAGCAATGTACTTGTGTTGGAGTTTTTTCTTCTTCTGCTTCGTCAGTCTTGGGTTAGGTTCCTGGTCGGCAGCCTGGGATAGCAGGATGGATGTCGTTGTGTTTTTCATGTTTGCATTCGTAGTCGGATGTCTTGTATTGATGTTGTTGTATTCATGTGACTTGTATGAATTGTTGTATCCCCATTTATGTATGTAATGGTTCGATGTAATGATATCCATCTTGCTAAGCGTCCGAAATGCGGTTGTGCCTCAATCACAAGTTTTTATCTAGTGATCGAGATAGAATCGCATCTTGGGCGTGACACGTGTGCCCTTGGATCCGCGCTGCTGCAATGCCGGTCATGGACTCGGCTTCTCGTCCGCACTTAGCAGTAGAGCTGGGCTTGGACCAGAGCTACAACTAATGAGTTTAGCAGTAGCGTTGGGCCATAATCCGCACTACTCATAAGCCCATGTTATCATCGTCTTCCCACCCGACCTCTCACTCTCCTGCCTCACTCTCCATCTCCACTCTCTCTCCCACCCTCGTTGCTCGCCCCCACACAGAACTGCTACGGCCGTCCTCCCCCACGCTGGCCCTCCCCATGCGTGGCTTCCCTCCCCCGCGGTCGGCCACCCTCCCCCACGGTCGGCCACCCTCCCTCGCGCCTGCCATCTCCGTCGCTGCTACTTGTGATCTGTGTTGGTAAATTGCCCGAAGAGGAGGGGATGATGCAACACAACAGCGGTAAGTATTTCTCTCAGTTATGAAACCAAGGTTATCAATCAAGTAGGAGAAGCAAGCAACACTATGTAAACAGCACCTGCACACAAACAAAAAATCTTGCAAACCAACGCACAGAGGGGTTGTCAATACCTCAACTGTATTGAAATTTGATAAATAGATAGATTGATAGATGCAAATAAGATAAAAGAAAATAAAATGCAGCAAAATATTTTTCAATTTTTCATAAAATATATCTGAAAATACATGATCAGGGGGCATAGATTTGAATAGTGGCTTCTCTCGAGAAAATAGCATACGGTGGGTAAACAAATTACTGTTGGGAAATTGATAGAAAAGTAAATAATTATGACGATATCCAAGACGATGATCATGTATATATAGGCATCACATCCAAAATTAGTAGACCGAAACGATTATGCATCTACTACTATTACTCCACACATCGACCGCTATCCAGCATGTATCTAGTGTATTAAGTTCATGGAGAAACGGAGTAATGCAATAAGAACAGTGACATGATGTAGACAAGATCTATTCATGTAGGAATGACCACATTTTGTTATCCTTAATAGCAACCATACATGCGTGTCATGTCTCCTTCTGTCACTAAGATTGAGCACCACAAGATCGAACCCATTACAAAGTACATCTTCGCATGGCAAGATAAATCAATCTAGTTGGCCAAACCAAACCAAGATATCGATGAAGAAATACGAGGCTATAATAATCATCTATGGATAGATCTGATCATAAACTCACAATTAGGGCTTGACGAAAAGCTCGTAGCTCGCGAGCTTAATGAGAGGTCGACAGTTCAGCTTGTTAAGCTCGTGGCTCGCTTCTTAATGAACAGAGCCAATCATAGATTTCAGCTCATTAAGCTTAATGAGCATAATGAACGAGCTAACGAGTTCCATGAGTAGCTTGTTAAGCTCGTAACTAACAACACAACACACATTTTCATCTTACATGACAAAGTTTTCATAGCATCTCAGCCCATCATTCAATCTAATCTACATAGGAGGCAACAAACTAGTGCCTTTCCTTTTGCAGTCACTATGTTACTTCTTAGAAAGCATAACTCTAAAATCAGTTCAATTCTTTTCAGTGTGCATATGAAATTAATTGTGTGCAATGTTTGTCGAGCAAGCTGCATTTTTGTTGTGAAATTCCAGAAAGACGTGTGAACTAGTTATGCAACATTTAAGAATTTGTGAACATATGTGTGGAGTGCATCTGAAATTCCATTGAAATTTCTCATGGATAATTTATTTATTTTTCTAGAAATGTAATTGAATGTTGTTCAATTGATGTGAAATTCATTTTTCCTGCAATAGTTATGAAATATGCTTGATTCAATATAGTTTTAATAAATCATGACTGAAACACATTTTGAATTCTTGAAAATGCATTTCAAAATGCATTTTAAATTAATTAATCTATGTATTCTGTTGAAAATTTTAAATCAAGCATTTGACATGCTTTCTATCGTGTTTTTTGCCAAATGTGTATTTTTAAAATTTTGATTTTTAATTTTTTTTTCTAATTATGGATCCAACCAAAATTTAATAATGAAGCATGGAAAAAAGATTGAATGCAATGCAATGCACCAAAATCCATTGAGGTGGTTTTCAGTACAAAATTATTTTGAGGTGAGTCTCAAAGCAGACGGCCCTAATTTACTTTACTTTATAACTAGACGGCTAAAATGTCCACACTAGTTTGAAAGGGATATATCTCACTTCTAGTGAGACCGGCTTCCTACAGGTTAGTTCATTTTTCTTCTATAATTTTTGGTTTGTTCTTTTGTTGGTTTTTTTATATATATTCTTACAAAATCAAAATGCATACATTCCAAAACTTAAATTTAATTTCAAAACTGAAAAGTATTAATTTTAAAATTGTTAACGAATCTAAGATATTGTTGTCATAGTTTCAAAAAAAAATGTTGATACATTCAAAAAAATGATTATAAAATTTCAAAAGTGCACACACATTTAAAACCAATGTGTCTGGCATTTTTGAAAATGTTTCTATAATGTAAAAAGAATGTTCGTGTAATTCAGAAAAAAAACTTTATACTAAAGTACATGTTTTTAAAGTCCACTTGTTTCAAAAATATCTTCATAATTTTTGTTTCAATGTGTTTATAATGAAACAATATGCATGTAGTTTATAAATATGTTTAACACATCATTCATAAAATGTATTGAAAACATGTATTTGAAAAAAAACATGTGTTTGAAAACTGTTCAATGTATATACAAAAATGGTTCGGATGTACAAGACAAAAAATGTACAACGTGTGTTGAAAATGTAGAGATGGAGGGAACAGAAAAAGGAAAAAATAGAAGAAAACCAAAAAACTGGGAAAATACACAAAACGAAAGTAGAAAAAAGGCAGAGAAGGTTCTAAAATCGTTTCAAACCAGTCCATAACCTTCCTTCAACTGATATTTAACCCCAAATTAGTCCATAGGGTTAGATCGGCCCGTTTAGTGGAGCGCCAGATGCTGAAACAAAGTATCTCTCGTATTAGGTGAGAAATACTGTGGGAAATACCCCTTGTTTCCTGCGTGTATATACACCAAGGATTTGGGAAAAAAATGAAGGCAATTGTGGAAAATTAAGAATTACAGTAAAGTCAAAAAAAGTTTGAAAGTTATTTTGAATAAACAAGAATTTCTTTTGCACTAGCATCTAATTTTTCATCAACCAAAACCCAGCGTTGACTTTAGTGCAAAAAAACAAAACAAAATGGTCAAAATAGTGTGAATTGTGTCTTGTATATCGAAATGATTTTTTTGTTTTGCCCATAAATCAACTCTGAGTTTTGGTTGAGGAAAAATTGCATACTAGTGCAAAAAAAAGTCAAGTTTATTCCAAAAGTACTTCTAATCTTTTTTACCTTTCTTGTAATTATATTAAAAAATCCAATTCATGGGTGTACTTACACTCAGGAACCAAATGCCTGCACCCGAAATAGTGTGCACTAGTTTAAAATAGTGTGCACTAGTTTAATCCTAATTATATTGTAGGAAGTTCATACGCATTTTGCACGATTCTAATACTTAGAAATAATTCCTAAGGACTCCCTTTGATCAAAAGAATGGCAGCACTCAAATTCTTACGGATTGGATTCATATGCTTTTGTCCCGTAGGAACTAGATGATACCTCACACGTTGCTGCAAGACTCACTTGTTATATTTATGTATGATTTGAGTATATGGACATGAATATTTGGATGTACGTATAATAGAAGAATTAAAATTAAAAATACATTTCTAATTAATACATTTGAGTACTTTTGCATGCATGTTGAGGTGAACATCTCCCATTCATAATTGTGTAATGAAGTAGCATAGTTGCATGTTAAGATAAATATGTTAGTGGAGGTCAAGTATTTATACTTATATACAGGATGTGAGCAGCCAATCCAAGATCATTTTAAAAATTGGTCATGTAGGATCGGGCCTGCTTTTCCCGTGATCCATTCATTGACTACCCCTGCAGTTTTGTTTGCCTATTCATGTGTTCACAATAATGTGATCCAAAGAGGCTCTTATTGTAGTTTTTGGATGCTTAAGATGTAACAAATCCCATGAGTGCATTTTTTAATATTCATACATACACATATACAGCTTTTAATAAACCAGATCAAATTACCTTATTTGTACTACATTCTCCTATGTCACATTTTTGCTTGTCATTTCTTGTAAAATAGCCGGCTCAACTTCTGTTACAATATTTAAAGGAATGCAATGGTCATATAGAGAACCTCCAAACCACACATGGCATCTTGAATCGAAATATGTCGAGCTACACGTTCAATGTTCATAGCGAGAAGCTCCATTTACATCCCTCCCCCCCCCCCTTTGTCCCTTATTTTGGATCCAAGTTTCATGGGGGAAAATGCTTAACATAAATCTAAAATTGGTTGAACTCTATTCTATGCACATATTAAATTACTTATGTGCAATGTTGGTGGAGCAAGCTGCATTTTTTGTTGTGAAACATTGTTTGACATGTGAACTAGTTCTGCCACACTTCATAATATGTGAACATGTGTCTGGAGTGGATCTGAAATTAAATTGAAATATGGCCAAAATTGTTTTTTTTTCTAGAAGTTTGAGCGAACTGGTAGTTCAATGGATGTGAAAATCATTTTTCCGGCAATAGTTATGACAGTTGACTTAAATGCATTTCAAATGTTGAAATGCATTTGTTTTTTTTTGTGAAATGTGTTGAAATTTTATTGAATCATGACAGAAACGCATTTGGTTTCTTGAAAATGCATTTTAAATTAACAAAACTATGTACTACGTTGAAAACATTAATCAACACTTTGAAACGTTTTCTATCTTGTGTTTCCTCAAAATATGTATTTTTTAGAAAAAATTTGAAATTTATAGATTTTTTTGATTACTAGATAATTGATGGCGCGCGTTGTCGTGCCCGTCTTATTTAGCTCTGTAAATTTTAGGGATAGGAAGTAATCTATATATCATTGTTTGCAATGCTTTCGAGTGGCGTTGTGCTTTCTTACATCTCGTGCTTCTCTCCTTCATTTTACAATCATTGTAGAATTGAAGAGAGGAATCTTATTGGATTGTAAGAAAGCATTGTATTTTTTTTTCTTAGGTCTGATGGACTTGTAGCTGGTTCATGTTTGGGTCTCAAATGTATTAGTCTCTAGGATGGTTGATGGATAGTTGGATACATGTTCTGATTGATCGTGATCACTTTTGGCTCCTAGAAAAAGTTCTGTCGCAAAGGCCCCAGCCACAAAATCTCAAAAATAGATATATTGGGGGAAAAATATATTTGAGAGAACAAAATAGGCACTATAAATACTTCAGAAAATTTGTACATCACATATGCTCGCCCGCAAGAGAATTCTACATTTAGTCAATCACAATAATCCTACAAAAGCCCCAACAAAGAGGTAAGCACAAAATGTCAAATTTAATCATATTTAGTGTAAGATCGCTTCACATTGAGAAATCTAAATGCTGATTATATAGTACCTATAGTATTGGTTTCATGCAATAATACAATATTCAAACCTGAAACTGGAAGTGTACCGAAATAATAAATAAATTTGTTTGCAAATTAGTATTTTAGCATGTGTTTTAAGATTTATGATTCGAGTGTAATTGGCTAATTACCGCACTGGCTACAGGGGCTAAGTGGCAGAGAGATTGCACTGCTCCACATTGTTGGCTTCCTTCTACCGAGGTTGATCATTTTCAGGAGATATGATCAAATATGTACATGTATTGCATGGATCCATGGAATCCCAATGATCGGCATTAACCATCAAGCTGTTGAACCTGAGAACAGAACAGAAAACCATTTTAGCTCCGATCAAACCATTGAAGAAAATCGGCGGCGTTGTATCTGATGGTCTAATCAATTAAGAAGAAGCTAAGGAATGATCAGGTTACACTGACCAAAATGTTCAAGGCTGGAGAGCTGGAGAGTACAATCTTTGGCATGCTAATTACACCGATGAGATAATATGCTTCAGCAAACAGTATATTTGGCTTCTAAACTATATGTTCACAAAGCTAAAAAATTATCAGGATACACCGATCAAAATGTTCAGGCGTGGTGAATTGGAGATTATGTACTTATAAATTACTAATATGATAGTAATATAATTGTGAAGTGCACATGCTACCAAAATGTACACTGGGGAGATCATAAGTTGCAGACAAGAGTAATTTTGTCTCCAAAAGTATCTACTCGGTCGATCAAGAATCTATGAAATCATAGAATAGCGTACTCACAATAATATTTGATTACAAAGAAGACAAATAAGCTTCAGATAAGAACATTCTAAAGTGGTGACGCGAACCCTGATCATGAAATGAAACAGAAAATGAACAACACAAAGTGTAAGGCATTACCTGCTAGCTCACCTTCCAGCTGACGAATGCATCGCCGGCGATGGGATGAATGTTCAGCGTGACCTGCATGGTGAAGTCGAGCTGGATGCATCACTTGTGGCCTTCCTGACCTCCTGCGGCGACCCAATCAGCACATTAGATTCAGAGGCAACGGATAAAGGTGGACGACATGGAGGCTGGTGGGTTTGGACGGGATCGGCTGCGGGCATCGTTGTTCTGGCTGCATGGAAGTGGGACGGGATCGACAATGTTGATCAGGCAGCGCAGCGTGGCAGCGTTGATCTTGGCCTCACGGGGGCGGCAACGTTGATCCGGCGATGTGGAAGGGGGCAGTGCCGCAACAGGGAGGCATCTTGGTGGCAGGGTACAAATTGAGGACGGCGGCGGCGCTAGGTGAGAAGAGCGGAGATGGCGGCGCTTGACAAAGAAACGAGAGGCGCTTGGTCGATGGGGTCATGGGATACGGAGAGGACATGCCCTGGCAGCGGCGCTTGGCAAAGAGATGGAACGGAGATGAAGGAGCGGGCGCTTCGTTGCTGCTTGAAATGTCGCCCGCACACGGGAACCACGCGAGTGCTCAACCCATTGCTGCCTAGTAGGCCGGTCCCCTCGGCCCAATAGCCCAATCAAACAACACACTGCGTTTCAGCCGGTGGAGCAGCGGCCCCTTAGCAAAACCGACCCACGAAATGTGGCGCACAGATCAGATCGGGCGGCCAGAAACGATTGGATCTAATAACGGACGGCCAGAAAACACAAATCGCTGTGAGGGTAGGGATTAGGTGCCGTTATACTGTCCGTCACAAATAATGTGCGATTATACTGTCCTTAATGGATCCCACCAAATATTTACTACAATGCAATGCATGAAATTATATTGAGGTGCTTTTTAGAACAAAAATATGTTGAGTGAGTCTACAAGCAAACGACCCTATTTTATTTAGTTTTACAACTAGACGGCTATAGTGTGCACACTAGTTTGAGAGGGCATATCTCCCGCTTGTAGCGAGACTGAAGGAGGTCTCGCCTCACGAATGCCATCCCGTCGCTTATATTGAGTCAGCCCAAGTAGCTTCCTACATGTTAGTTCATTTTTCTTCTCTGTTACTATATTCCTTTTTCCTTTTTTCATATTTTCAAAAACTATTATACATACATCTTTGCCGAATCATAATTTTTAAAATTCTTAATGTTGTGGAAAATATTTGTTACCATAGAATCAAAAAATGAAAATTACATTTTTTTTAATGTTCACTTGTTTAAAAAATATGAGTAACATTTTTCCCAAAATATGTATACAATGAAAACAAATTGCATAGTTTAACAAAAATGTTCAGCATGTATTTAAAAATGTTTAACACGTATTAAGAATAATTGAAAGCATGTATTTGAGAAAGAAAACGTTTATCATGTATTTGAAAGTTGTTCAACGTGTATATAAAAAAAATGTTTCAAGTGTACATGAAAAATTTACAATGTGTGTCAAAAAAATTAAACTTGCAGAAGAAGAAAACAAAAACAAAAACCAGAAATCCGATGAAAAACTAATAGAAAAACTAAATGACAAGTGTGCACATCAGGATATTAGACTTTCATCCCAAACGCGACGCCAGATGTCCGATAGCCCGCATAGATCTTGATGCTCCCCTGATTGCCATGTTAGACAAAAAATATTGTTCGGCACCTTTCAGACCTCTCGTGAACGCCTGCTTTCCTTAGGTATATGTTTGTAGCCGACGGGTCGGCCGAAGTTTGGGCCGGTCCCATACGCGCCCTGGGATCTGTTTCGATTATGCATCCCTCGTGTTACGCACGTAACAGAAGAAACCAACATGGGGAGGATATGAGGGCTCGCATACGCGCCCAGTCAGTCTGCCACGTACGATGCAGCCCCACCCCGAACCACCTTTTCACTTTTTTTATTAATCCTTTTATTTCTCTCTCTTCATCTCCACCAATCACGTGCAATTGACCGGACATATGAGGAAGAAAATAATAAGTGTGGTTGCGCGCATAATAAACAAGGGCTCAAAATAGACACGCTCGATCACAGACTGTGCTCGTGTGCGGACGTTTAATGGGGTATTATTTGCTATGTCCGGCTGTAGATACTATAACTTATTTTGATGGGCCATGGCAAACTTATTTTATGGACCATGGCAAGTTTAATTCAATTAACATGGAAAATTTCTTTTTTTCGTATCATGGCAAACTTTACCTTTTTAGTGCCATGCCAACTTCACCTTATCTCTTTTTTCAATTATCATGTATCTTTTTTCGTATTATGGTAAATTTTACCTTTTTATTGCCAAGGCAACTTTTACCATGTCTCTTTCGTATCTATGCCCAGAATGTTGCCATGCTTACTTATATTCATTTTTCTCCATGGAAAATTTGGTCTTCCTAACACTTAGCCATTTTAAGAACATGGCAAATCTAACTTGTAGCAGGATAAATTTACTTTTATAGATATGGTAATTCACTCTTATAGCAACGGCAATTTTTACATTCCATTTTTTGACATCACAATTTTACCTTTTAAATTTACCATTGCAAATTTAAGTTAATTGCCATGAAAAATTTAACTTCATTGCCATAGCACATTTACTTTTACATTCACGGAAAATTTATTTTTACGTACATGACTAATTTACATGTACAACAAAGGCATTTTTTACCTTTAATTTTGCCATCTCAATTTTTTACCTTTTAAATTTTCCATGGGAAATTTAAATCAATTGCCATGGAAAATTTACTTTTACATACATGGCAACTTACTTTTTATTACTAAGGTTGAATGATTATAAAAAAAAATGTTGACCATGTATTAAAAATGATTAAATATTTTGATAATCCATGTGAAAATGTTAATCAAGCATTTACAAAAATATTAAACATGTATAATAAAAATGTTAATCAAGCATTTGGAAAATGTAAAATGTATATAGAGAAAATGTTAATCATGCATTAAAAATTTTAAAATTGTACTTGAAAATTGTTGATAAAATATTTGAAAAATGTTGAAATGTGCATAGAAATAATGTTGACCATGTATTAGAAAAATCTTAGTTTTGTGTTTGACAAAATATTAATCAAGCATTTGAAAAACTGTAAAGTGTGTATACTTAAAATGTTTACCATGAATTAAAAACATTTTATATTGTACTTCAAAAATGTTAATCAATCATTTAAAAAATATGTTAAATGTGCATCTACAAGATGTTGATCATGTATTAAAAAAGTGATGATCGTGTATTCGAAACATTGTTCCGAAACATGCATTTAAGAAAAATGTAGATCATTTATATGAAACATGCCCCTCCCCTGTAAGCGCCTTCATGGTCCCTGAACACAGCACCGCCGCTAGCTCTGTCCCCAGCTATTGATATTGCGCCATCAATGTTAGCTTTCATCTGGTGGCCGCCATCTCTCCATTGGAGCCTCATGCTTTGTTCCGTCAATTTTGTGGTGCACAGACTTCCATTCTTCCATGTAGACCGTGACCGGTCTGGCTAATGTTTGTGCGTCGGCAATCCTCTTACCATCCCTAGCTTCATTTCTTGCCAGCCAAAGCGCGTACACATTATGTACCATGACCACCCTTTCGTCCACACACGCTTCAGCGAACCACGAAAGCATCCAGCTAGCAAGGGCGCTTTGGGAGCTTACTGAAGCAGGTGGGATCGCCACCGGATCACCCAATTCCGAGCGCATGACTTTCCGAAAATGCGCTGAATGCGGCAGCCACAAGTCCTTGACCTGGCCGCTGTGTGTGGATTTCTCACTAATTCGGCCGATTGCTTAAAAAAATTATGCTTGATTGGGCTATTGGTGGGTCCTTGTGCTACTCGCTGGTGGTTGATTAGTTTGGCTGTTGACTGGTCTTTCTGTTGTTGCCTTTCATAAAAAAAGAAAAAAAATGCTCTCGTCTGGGCTGGTCTTTTCCCGTCGCTATCCGGTGATTTTCGATGGTATTCCCTACATTGACCCCGTCTTGCACATACGTCGTCGGTCGGTACTTGCTGCCTGTCCATCTGTGATATTGTCACCTATGGCGTCTTCAGCTGGTTGTGTTGGTCGCTATTTGTCAACTACTCTCACGGCTTCCGCGCGCGGAATTAAAGCATTAATTAAGGAGGCTGCTACAAATCAGAAATCATCCGTGTGCTTAGCCGTCCGATCGTCATGTTGGGGGTCGTTGGATCACATCAGGCAGCGCAAGCGCGACAGCTTCAACACCGCCGTATTGCAGCACCGCCCGGAGCTCCAACGCAGCATCGGCGTCTCGTGAGCTCCATTGCAACCTGGCGGAGCTCCAACGGAGCACCAATGCTCCCGCGAAGCTCCATTGCAACTCCGTCCGAACTTCATTGCAGCCCCTGCCGAGCTCCAACGTAGCATCGACGCTCGTGCGAAGCTCCATTGCTACTCGGGCTGAGCTCCATTGCAGCCTCGGCGAAGTTTCCACGACCCTCCCCCGGTGCTTCACTGCAGCTCCGACGTGCTTCACTGCAACCCCGGCACGCTTCATTGCAGCTCCGGCGTTGCTTCATTGGAGGCACGGTGGAGCTCCAATGACCGAGAGAGCGCTCCAATGCAACTCCGATGCCGGCGACTTGCAACATCAACAACGCCTCCTCGAGGTTGCCTCGCAGCATTTTGTCCATGGATGCGTTGTTGTGTCGCTGAATAGACGACATCGACGAGCCCCCGTTGCGCATCGCCGGCAGCGGCCGCCTCCCCAGAATACTACACCGTCCCTCGGGGTTGCAGCACCCAGGCGGTGGGGCGCGGGCATAGAGTAGTCCGCTGATGTCTACACACGCTTCTACTCTTGTAGACTATGTTGGGCCTCCAAGCGCAGAGGTTTGTAGGACAGCAGCAATTTCCCTCAAGTGGATGACCTAAGGTTTATCGAACTCAGGGAAGTAGAGGTTGAAGATGGTCTCTCTCAAGCAACCCTGCAACTAAGATACAAGAAGTCTCTTGTGTCCCCAACACACCTAATACACTTGTTAGATGTATAGGTGCACTAGTTCGGCGAAGAGATGTTAAATGGCAAGTGATATGGATGGCAAAACAAAGTAATATAAATCTGTAATAAAAACTGCAGCAAGCAAACAAGTGGTAAACGTGAGCACAAATGGTATTGCAATGGTGGAAATAAGGCCTAGGGTTCATACTTCCACTTGTGGCAACTCCCAACAACATTAACATAATCGAATCACATGATATTTCCCATAAAACATGCAATGGAGACGCACCCGGAGGTCATTCCTTCGTGGTCAAGAGAGGACGAGAATTATGTAGGGCTACAAAAGCACACCTCAAAGTTCGTAGTTCTCAATCTAAGAATTTCCCAATGTCACCGCGGCCATCGAAAAAGAGTCCCACAATCACCACAACATATCTAAAGGATAGTCAAAGACAAGCACTAAGAGACTCTCAATCTTCAATCAACACACAAGAGAGGAAATCACTCATGAAAATATTTTTCTAATCCATGTCCAATAGACCGCTGTCACCTTGGTCTCGGAGATTATACTAGATAAAGACAAGTGAGTACATCAATCCAATACATAGAGGAAGGGGAAATATCATGGGATCACCCTAGATTAACATAGCCTATGATCACAACGAAGATCACATCATGGGAGAGAGAGATAACCACATAGCTACACGTACGAGTCCTCGGCCCCGGAGAAGACTACTCACACATGGACATGCTGAGGAGGAGGTTGATGATGGTGTTGATGGAGAGGTGCAGCCCCGCGAGGAGACGGCGGCCGGCGGCGGCGGCGGCCCTAGGGGGCGGCGGCGGCCCTAGGGGGCAGCGGCTCCTTGGCCCCCCTTATTCCTTGTGGATGGTGCTGCAATGGTGCTGGTCCTCCCCTCCAAGACGGCGGCTCTGGAGGAGGAAAATTCGTGGCCCTTGGTGACCTAGGTTTCCTCTCTTTATATAGACTCTCGGATTCCCGTCATCAGATTTTGGGCCTCAGTAAAACGGGCTTTACTCGGCCGTCCGGACTCCGATTTGGACGAATTTTATATCCAGAATCATCGCCTCGAAATTCCCCACAAATTTCACAACTAGACTTTTTCCGTTTGACGTCGTCTTCGGGCCGGAACGTGACCATCTTTAAAAAACGTTCTCAGACAGATTTCAGGAAAGTCAGACTCCTACTCCAATATGACTCCTTTTGCGTTTTTTGTCAATTTCCAAGTAATTCCTACACAATAAAGTGTAAAACAAGAACATTGTGCACTTTTGCAACCATTAGTAGGTTAGTCCAAATATGATCAAAATTGTATGGAAGTGCATAAATATCATAGCAATATCACACAAAAAGGGCATGGAGCAAGCAGAAATTATAGATACGTTTTGGACGTATCAACATCCCCAAGCTTAATTCCTGCTCGTCCTCGAGTAGGTAAATGATAACAAGCATAATTTCTGTGGTGACATGCTATTAACCATATAAAAACTTTTCACAGTCACATGACAAGTGCTTACTGAGAAAATGAATCTGTAGTAATTAAGTTGCCTCATGAGAAAATCACAAAGAACTGAAAGTTTTACAATATGATACTGAAACACTCAATAGATTTGTAGTGAACATGATGTGCAAATATGACAAAGTGATATCTCGCTTGCCCCCTTTAGTGAAGCAAAACATAAATGCAGGGGCACCTCC
This sequence comes from Secale cereale, assembly GCA_902687465.1. NCBI lineage: Eukaryota > Viridiplantae > Streptophyta > Magnoliopsida > Poales > Poaceae > Secale > Secale cereale. Next base: position 757,728,750 of record LR738714.1, read on the forward strand.
AAGGTTTAAGTGACGACTAGATACAATGATTTCAGAATAAACGATATCATAATCATGCAAAAGACAATGGTACTTTGGGACAATGCACATTACACTCAGAATGACAATCATGCTCTAAATAGTTGGTGCTTTAAAGAAGGTGGAGACTCTCGAACCGTGGCTTTTGTTGGCAAGGTTGAAAACCCATGGTCGGAAACAAAAACTAAACATGTACCAGAGCTCTTGGTTTTAAAAACAGAGGTAATAATTATTTTTTTTAGATATGCATGTTTCGTCAACGAAGGCTGGCAGATAACTCAATTACTTCTTGAGCTGGACAAGTTTCGAGGAACGGCTCCCGAATGAGGACGATCACATCCTCTTAATCTCCTTTGTTTATCACTGCCAAAGTTTTCTGATTTCTCATGAACAAAGCGTGAAGGAGGGTTTGTTTGTTGTATTATTTTTTTTAATGAGCCGGGCGCACTCTATGCCAGTTCCTTCTCGTATTATGGGTTTGCACATTAGACATGCAATTCCGGGGTGAAGCTTGTCCAACTTAAAAAGATCATGAATTAACTAATACTTCCTCATGAGCTAAAACAGAGGCACAAAATAGGATGCTTTTTTTGAATAATTTCGAGATGGTACATGAAAGTCTTCGTTAGGAATGGCAGGTAAATACCATGTATAGGAAGGTATGGTGGACTCATATGGCATAACTGGTTTAAAGGATTTTGGATGCACAATTAGTCAGTCCGCTTAGTACAGGCGAAGGTTAGCAAAAGACTGAGAGCGACCAACTAAAAGAGCAATGACGGTCATAATCATGCAGAGCGACAAAGCAACATTGAATCAGGCATGGAAGTTATATCGCTACTCAGAAATTAAAGATCATCAAGGCTTGATAGACTTTCTTTACACTCTTAAATATGCGCGAGCATACGCCAAGTCAATCAAAATAAATTCTTGAAGGAAGATGTTACTAAACCATACCACATCATAGGCAAACAAATCATGTTAGTACTCCAATAACACATTGGGAACCCCCAGCTATTTGAAACTAACCATAAGAAAACATGAACTACTAAGCGTCATTATGCACGTAGCATTTTTATCACAGACATATCGACCAATGCAACCGAAGCAAACTCTCTTAATAAGATAAGCATGATAACTAAAGAGAGTTCAAGCGACCAACTAAACAAAAAGCTCTTTAAAAAGATAAGCATGAAAACTAAGAGCTGAACATGATAGTAGCTATGGAAAGACCAAGAACATACACAGCAGAGATAAACATGAAAATTCTATGTTGTGTTCTAGGTTGAAGTGGAGCGTGTTTCTCTCCCACACAAAGAAGCTGAGTTCCAACTCGTTATGAAAAGCAAGCAAAGCTAAAGAAAACTAAAAAGGAAACTAAAAGCAAGATGCTCCGAGCATAGCACATAACACATGAAGTGATAAAAATATAGCGGAACGAAAGACGAACTGATAATTGTTGATGAAGAAGGGGATGGACGGGGGCATCCCCAAGCTTAGACGCTTGAGTCTTCTTGAATATTTCTTGGGGGTGCAGGGGGGCATCCCCAAGCTTGAGCGTTCGACACTCCTGAATCTTTTTATCATCTTTTCTCGCACACTTGAAAACTCCCTTCATACATAACTCATCATAATCTGATTAGCGAGGTTAGTACCCATAATAAAATAATTGTTCCTTGCTGGAAATAAGAATATTCTTGAAGGTCTACTGTTTCTCAAGATTGCCAAAAGGTTTTTGCAAAGAAAAAGCAAGCTCAAGGTTTGCAAAATGAAGAAAAGGCAAAACAGGACAGAATCTGTGAAAAACAGACCAGCAGGTAGTAAATGATTTTTTCGGGGCACTTCTGCAACTCAAATCAAAAAACTCAGAACAGACGCCCGAAAGACAATTGTATAGAGCACGCTGTCGAAAACATTCAGACCAAAAAGATGATCTGGTGATTTTATACGAATTTTTCTGTCCAAGAACAGAATCTGTTTCCTTGACAGCACGTCACAACTTTTGAACTTTCTTGCAATCAGAGGCTACACTTGGCACAAAGCTGAAAAGTAAAGATACAATGATGCTGCTACTGTAGTAACAACATCAAGACACAACAAAAGAAAAATAAAATTTTATTCATTGTGGGCTGCCTCCCAAAAGCTCTTTCTTTATAGCCATAAAGATAGGCTTAAGACTTTAATGATGCTCTCGTAGGAATAAGAGTTGAAGAACAAAAGAGAGCATCAAGAAGCAAATACCAAATACATTTAAGCCTAACATGCTTCCTATGCATAGGAATATTGCAATAGAATAATTCATTGAAGCACAAAGCAATAAGCATAGGAAGACAAAACAAGTGCAGCTTCAAAATATTCATCATAAAGAGAGGAAACTTCTTATTATTAAGATATTTAGAACCATGTCTCCCTCTCTCATTATAAATTTCAATGGCATCATGGATGAACTCAACAATATAACTATCACATAAGGCATTATTTCCATGATCCAAAAGCATAAAAGTGTCATTACTCTTCATATAAGCAAAATCTTTCTTATTAGGAATAGTGAGAGTAAGACTATCAAAATCATCATGGTAATCATCATATTTAGGAGGCATATCATAATCATAATAAATTTTATCCTCAATAGTAGGTGGACTGAAAATATCATATTCATCATTGTAATCATCATATATAGGAGGCATAGTATCATCAAAGTAAATTTTCTCCTCAAAAGTTGGGGGACTAAAAATATCATGTTCATCAAACGTGTCATCCCCAAGCTTAGAGCTTTCCATGTCATTAGCAATATTGATATTAAATAAAAACATACTAATAACATCACCACCATCATGATTGTTATGCAAATAAAGTTCCAAAGGTTTTTTAATTTTCTCTTCGAACACATCATGTCCAAGTTCAAGGTAGAGCTTATAAAGCTCTCTCATATTTTTGTTGTTTTCCATTAAGCAAAACTAGTGAAACTAAAAACAAGAAACAAAAAGATTTAATTGCAAGATCTAAAGATATACCTTCAAGCACTCACTTCCCCGGCAACGGCGCCAGAAATAGCTTGATGTCTACACACGCTTCTACTCTTGTAGACTATGTTGGGCCTCCAAGCGCAGAGGTTTGTAGGACAGCAGCAATTTCCCTCAAGTGGATGACCTAAGGTTTATCGAACTCAGGGAAGTAGAGGTTGAAGATGGTCTCTCTCAAGCAACCCTGCAACTAAGATACAAGAAGTCTCTTGTGTCCCCAACACACCTAATACACTTGTTAGATGTATAGGTGCACTAGTTCGGCGAAGAGATGTTAAATGGCAAGTGATATGGATGGCAAAACAAAGTAATATAAATCTGTAATAAAAACTGCAGCAAGCAAACAAGTGGTAAACGTGAGCACAAATGGTATTGCAATGGTGGAAACAAGGCCTAGGGTTCATACTTCCACTAGTGGCAACTCCCAACAACATTAACATAATCGAATCACATGATATTTCCCATAAAACATGCAATGGAGACGCACCCGGAGGTCATTCCTTCGTGGTCAAGAGAGGACGAGAATTATGTAGGGCTACAAAAGCACACCTCAAAGTTCGTAGTTCTCAATCTAAGGATTTCCCAATGTCACCGCGGCCATCCAAAAAGAGTCCCACAATCACCACAACATATCTAAAGGATAGTCAAAGACAAGCACCAAGAGACTCTCAATCTTCAATCAACACACAAGAGAGGAAATCACTCATGAAAATATTTTTCTAATCCATGTCCAATAGACCGCTGTCACCTTGGTCTCAGAGATTATACTAGATAAAGACAAGTGAGTACATCAATCCAATACATAGAGGAAGGGGAAATATCATGGGATCACCCTAGATTAACATAGCCTATGATCACAACGAAGATCACATCATGGGAGAGAGAGATAACCACATAGCTACACGTACGAGCCCTCGGCCCCGGAGAAGACTACTCACACATGGACATGGTGAGGAGGAGGTTGATGATGGTGTTGATGGAGAGGTGCAGCCCCGCGAGGAGACGGCGGCCGGCGGCGGCGGCGGCCCTAGGGGGCGGCGGCGGCCCTCCGGGCGGCGGCGGCCCTCCGGGCGGCGGCGGCCCTAGGGGGCAGCGGCTCCTTGGCCCCCCTTCTTCCTTGTGGATGGTGCTGCAATGGTGCTGGTCCTCCCCTCCAAGACGGCGGCTCGGGAGGAGGAAAATTCGTGGCCCTTGGTGACCTAGGTTTCCTCTCTTTATATAGACTCTCGGATTCCCGTCATCAGATTTTGGGCCTCAGTAAAACGGGCTTTACTCGGCCGTACGGACTCCGATTTGGACGAATTTTATATCCAGAAGCATCGCCTCGAAATTCCCCACAACTTTCACAACCAGACTTTTTCCGTTTGACGTCGTCTTCGGGCCGGAACGTGACCATCTTTAAAAAACGTTCTCAGACAGATTTCAGGAAAGTCAGACTCCTACTCCAATACGACTCCTTTTGCGTTTTTGTCAATTTCCAAGTAATTCCTACACAATAAAGTGTAAAACAAGAACATTGTGCACTTTTGCAACCATTAGTAGGTTAGTCCAAATATGATCAAAAGTGTATGGAAGTGCATAAATATCATAGCAATATCACACAAAAAGGGCATGGAGCAAGCAGAAATTATAGATACGTTTTGGACGTATCATCCGCTGGCTCCGTCGCTCTTCACAACACTGTGGCGGCGCGAGGGGCAAAGTTCGCCATGGGAGCTCTCCTCGCGTGTGACAGGCGGGGGAAGAGAAAGGAGTGGGGAAGAAGAACGTGTGGATGAGAAAGGGGTTGAAGAGATAAGGCTGGCTGGCGGAGCGGTGGATGGGCCCAGGGGACGCGTGTCGATCAGCGCGGGCGGCTTGCATCTGTTTGTTTTCATCTGGATGAAAGTAAACGTTTTCCTTAATTAATCAACATGTAGCCGCCTCAGAATTAATAAACATTAATGAGAACGATCTAGTATGCCTAAGGCTTTAGATAGTACCCGAATTCTCAATCGTGCAGCTGCGCTGGATCGCTGTCATCAACGCACGCGCTACCGACAAATTTGCATACACTTCTTCCACCTCCCACATCTTATCCATTCGCTCCACCTTCCATAAGTCACCTCACCGCCTGCCGCCCCGCTCCTCCTCCGGGCCAGGCCCCCCTCCGCCGCCCTCCTTCTCCTGGCGATGAGCGCCCTGCCCAGCACGTGCACGGGCGTGCCCCTCCTCTCGCCGCCTCTTGGTGATGCATGCCGCGCCAGGCAGGGCTTAATCCCCGCCCCTTTGCACCAGGAGCAGCAACAGCCGCCGTCGGCGACGAGACGCAGCTGGCCTTCGAGACGCCGTCGCAGGTGCATCCGCTGAGGGACGACTACCAGATCTGAAGGAAATATGCCCTAGAGGCAATAATAAAGATGTTATTTGTATTTCCTTATATCATGATAAATGTCTTTTATTCATGCTAGAATTGTATTTACCGGAAACTTAGTACATGTGTGAATACATAGGCAAAACAACATGTCCCTAGTATGCCTCTACTAGACTAGCTCATTGATCAAAGATGGTTATGTTTCCTGGCCATAGACATGAGTTGTCATTTGATCAACGAGATCACATCATTAGGAGAATGATGTGATGGACAAGACCCATCCGTTAGCTTAGCACTATGATCGTTTAGTTTTACTGCTATTGCTTTCTTCATGACTTATACATGTTCCTATGACTATGAGATTATGCAACTCCTGACTACCGGAGGATCACCTTATGTGCTATCAAACGTCACAACGTAACCCTTGGTGATTATAAAGATGCTCTACAGGTGTCTCCGAAAGTGTTCATGGTGTTGGCATAGATCAAGAATAGGATTTGTCACTCCGAGTGTCGGAGAGGTATCTCTGGGCCCTCTCAGTATTACACATCATAATAAGCCTTGCAAGCAAATGACTAATGAGTTAGTCACGAGATAATGTATTATCGAACGACTAAAGAGACTTGCCGGTAACGAGATTGAACTAGGTATTGAGATACCGACGATCGAATCTCGGGCAAGTAACATACCGATGACAAAAGGAACAACATATGTTGTTGTGCGGTTTGACCGATAAAAGATCTTCGTAGAATATGTAGGAGCCAATATGAGCATCCAGGTTCCGCTATTGGTTATTGATCGGAGATGAGTCTCGGTCATGTCTACATAGTTCTCGAACCCGCAGGGTCCGCACGCTTAACATTTGATGACGATCGGTATTATGAGTTTATGAGTTTTGATGTACCGAAGGTAGTTCGGAGTCCCGGATGAGATCACAGACATGACGTGGAGTCTCGGAATGTCCGAGACGGAAAGATTCATATATTGGACGACTATATTCGGACACTGGAAGTGTTCTGGATAAATTTCAGATTAAACCGGAGTGCCGGAGGGGTATCGGTACCCCCCGGGGGAACTAATGGGCCACTTGGGCCTTTAGTGGAGAGAGAGAGAGAGAGGGCCGGCCAGGGCTGGGCCGCGCGCCCCTCCCCCTTGGTCCGAATTGGACAAGGAGAGGAGGGGGCGGCGCCCCCTTCCTTCTCCCTCTCCCTCTCCTGCCTTCCCCCTCTCCCTCTTGGTGGACTCCTACTAGGAATAAGATTCCTATTCCTAGTAGGAGTGGCCCTCCTTGGGCGCGCCATAGGGGCCGGCCGGCCTCATCCCCTTGCTCCTTTATATACGGGGGCAGGGGCACCTCTAGACACACAAGTTGATCAAGTTGATCTCTCCCAACCGTGTGCGGTGCCCCCCTCCATAGAAACACACCTCGGTCATATCGTTGCAGTTCTTAGGTGAAGCCCTACGCCGGTAGCTTCATCATCTCCGTCACCACGCCGTCGTGCTGACGAAAATCTCTCGCGAAGTTCTACTGGATCAAGAGCTCGTGGGACGTCATCAAGCTGAACGTGTGCTGAACGCGGAGGCTCCGTACGTTCGGTGCTTGATCGGTTGGATCGCGAAAAAAAATCGACTACATCAACCGCGTCACTAGACGCTTCTGCTCCCGGTCTATGAGGGTACGTGGACACACTCTTCCCTCTCGTTGCTATGCATCTAGTAGATAGATCTTGCATGATCGTAGGAAAATTGTGAAATACTACGTTCCCCAACAGTGGCATCATGAGCCAGGTCTATGCGTAGATGATATGCACGAGTAGAACACAAGTGAGTTGTGGGCGATAATAGTCATGCTGCTTACCAGCATGTCATACTTTGGTTCGGCGGTATTGTGAGATAAAGCGGCCCGGACCGACATTACGCATACGCTTACGCGAGACTGGTTTCACCGTTATGAGCACTCGTTGCTTAAAGGTGACTGGCGGGTGACTGTCTCTCTCACTTTAGTTGAATCGAGTGTGGCTACGCCCGGTCCTTGTGAAGGTTAAAACAACACATACTTGACGAAAAATCGTTGTGGTTTTGTATGCGTAGGTAAGAACGGTTCTTGCTAAGCCCGTAGCAGCCACGTAAAACTTGCAACAACAAAGTAGAGGACGTCTAACTTGTTTTGCAGGTCATATTGTGATGTGATATGGTCAAGACATGATGAGTTATACGTTATTGTATGAGATGATCATGTTTTGTAAAGTTATCGGCAACTGGCAGGAGCCATATGGTTGTCTCTTTGTTGTAAGAAATACAGTCGCCATGTAATTGCTTTACTTTATCACTAAACGCTAGCGATAGTCATGGAAGTACTAGTTGGCGAGACGACAACGATGCTACGATGGAGATCAAGGTGTCCCGCCGGTGGAGATGGTGATCATGACGGTGCCTTGGAGTTGGAGATCAAAAGCACAAGATGATGATGGCCATATCATGTCACATATTTTGATTACATGTGATGTTTATCTTATTCTGCTTCTTATTTTGCTTAGTACGGCCGTAGCATTATAAGATGATCTCTCACTAAATTTCAAGGTATAAGTGTTCTCCCTGAGTATGCACCGTTGCGAAAGTTCGTCGTGCCGAGACACCACATGATGCTCGGATGTGATAAGCTCTACGTTCACATAAAACGGGTGTAAGCCAGTTTTGCACACGCAGAATACTCGGGTTAAACTTGACGAGCCTAGCATATGCAGATATGGCCTCGGAACACTGGAGATCGAAAGGTCGAGCGTGAATCATATAGTAGATATGAATAACATAAGATGTTCACCAATGAAAACTACTCCATCTTGATGGCTTCTCGCCCCTCGTTGGTTACCCCAAGTGGAAGGTTTGAGATGTAGCGTAGCGGCAAATTTCCCTTGGCAAAGATACCAAGGATCGAATCCCGTGAGACTCCGAGGGTCGACAAGTAGGTGTCAACGGCGCCAGAAACTTAGCGGTTGACAGGACCTGCACACAGATACAAATAACTTTGCTCCCAACGAGTACAGAGAGGTTGTCAATCCCTCCGGCCTTGCTGTTTACAAAGGATCAAATACAAGAGGTAATAATGATAGCTATGACTGCAACTAGGAAATAAAGACAGGAAGTAAATAGAAGGTGTGATCAGTGATGGTAATATGGACCAGGGTCCCATGATGTTCACTAGTGATGTCTCTCTCCCAAAAGACGATAAAACAGCAAAGCGAGGTAAACAAATTACAGTTGGGCAATTGACAGGATTATGTGCGCAAACCAATGCTAACTATGCTGCAAAGAAAGGTAGAGGCTCAAAAGCATGGGCGGTACGCCAAGGCAAGTAGACCGAAATCCATCTGCATCTACTACTAATCATCCACCTTGAGATATCTATCCAGAACATCTCGCTGGTATTAAGTAGCGAATCCCACCCAAAGTGTAAACTCAAAGCAACAGACAACTGCATTAAAAGAGCTTTGTGTAAAGTAAACAATCCTTGCACCCGCAAGTACAAGCATCGTTGTTTTCTCCCTTGTGGCAACAACACATCCCCTAGACTCATGTTTCTGTCACTCAAGCTAGTCATCAGGGGGCATGAACCCACAATCAAGCATAACGTTCCCTCTTGGAGTTACTACCTACTACTTGGCCAAAGCAATAAACAGCAACGGAGAACATGCTAGAATTACTCAAGAACAAAGATATAAAAGAGGTTAATCAAATATATTACTCAAACACAATCTGAACATAATCTCATAATCTATCAGATCCCAGCAAACTCAGCAGAGCAACAACATAAAGATTACATATGTGCCTCGATCATGTAGGGCAGCTCACGAGGTCTAAACCATGAAGAACAAAGGGGGGAGAAGAACATCACATAGCTACTGATCATGGACCCATGGTCCAAGGGGGACTACTCATGACTCATCCGGGAAGCGTCCATGGTGGTGGAGAAGCTCCCGGTGGTGGTTCTCCCTTCCGGCAGGGTGTCGGGAAGAGTTCTCCTAATGCTCCCGATCTTGGAAGCGCTGCGGCGGCGGAACAGAGGCGAGATCGCGAAAAAGGGTTCCGTCCTCGAGGGTTTCGGGACGAGAGGAATATATATGCGAAGGGGGTCACCAGAGGCGGAGCCGGGGCCCCAGGCGCCCCCTGGCGCGGCCAGGGGTGGGGCCGCGCCAGGTGGCCGCCTGGGCCACCCCTGGCTCCCCTCTGGCTCCGCTTTGGCTTTTCTCGAAGCCTCCTGTACGCTGATTTTCCTGTATTTTTCCCGGAATTTTTGGAGCACTTTTAATATGGGGGAAACCTGAAATAGAAAAACAGCAGAAAACAGGAACTGGCACTGTGGTGCACTGAGTTAATAGGTTAGTCCAAATATGATCAAAAGTGTATGGAAGTGCATAAATATCATAGCAATATCACACAAAAGAGGCATGGAGCAAGCATAAATTATAGATACGTTTTGGACGTATCACATCTCACGTGATGATCGGACATGGTTTAGTTGATTTGGATCACGTGATCATTTAGATGACCAGAGAGATGTCTATCTAAGTGGGAGTTCTTTAATAATATGATTAATTGAACTTTAATTTATCATGAACTTAGTCCTGATAGTTTTTGCATATCTGTGTTGTTGTAGATCAATGGCCCGTGCTACCGTTCCTTTGAATTTTAATGCATTCCTAGAGAAAGCTAAGTTGAAATATGATGGTGGCAATTACACGGACTGGGTCCGTAACTTGAGGATTATCCTCATTGCTGCACAGAATAATTATGTCCTTGAAGCACCGCTAGGTGACAAGCCTGCTGCAGGAGCAACCCCGGACGTTATGAACGTCTGGCAAGCTCGTCCTGATGACTACATGTTAGTTTAGTGTGCCATGCTTTACGGCTTAGAACCGGGACTTCAACGACGTTTTGAACGTCATGGAGCATATGAGATGTTCCAGGGGTTGAAGTTGATATTTCAAGCAAATGCCCGGATTGAGAAATATGAGATTTCCAATAACTTCTACAGCTGTAAGATGGAGGAGAACAGTTCTATCAGTGAACACTTGCTCAGGATGTCTGGGTACTACAATCATATGACTCAACTTGGTTGCAAAGTTGATGAAGATAGTGTTATTGATAGAGTTCTTTAATCACTGCCACCAAGCTATAAAGGTTTCAGGATGAACTATAACATACAAGGGATGCAGAAAACAATTCCCGGGCTCTTCGCTATGCTCAAGGCTGCGGAGGTAGAAATAAAAAAGGAGCATCAAGTGTTGATGGTTAACAAGACCACTAGTTTCAAGAAAAATGGCAAGGGAAAGAAGGGAAACTTCAATAAGAATAGATAGACAGTTGCCACTCCCACGAAGAAACCCAAGTCTGGAGCCAAGCCTGAAACTGAGTGCTTCTACTGCAAAGGGACTGGACACTAGAAGCGGAACTGCCCCAAGTATTTAGCGGATAAGAAGGATGGCAAGGTGAACAAAGGTATATGTGATATACATATTATTGATGTGTACCTTACTAATGCTCGTAGTAGTACCTGGGTATTTGAGACCGGTCCGGTTGCTAATATTTGTAACTCGAAATAGGGACTACGGATTAAACGGAGATTGGCTAAGGACGAGGTGACGATGCGCGTGGGAAATGGTTCCAGAGTCGATATGATCGCCGTCGGCACGCTACCTCTACATCTACCTTCAGGATTAGTTTTAGACCTGAATAATTGTTATTTGGTGCCAGCGTTAAGCATGAACATTATATCTGGATCTTGTTTATCGCGAGACGGTTATTCATTTAAATCTGAGAATAATGGTTGTTCTATTTATATGAGTTATATCTTTTATGGTCATGCACCCTTGAAGAGTGGTCTATTCTTGTTGGATCTCCATCGTGGTGATACACATATTCATAGTATTGAAGCCAAAAGATGTAAGGTTGATAATGATAGTGCAACTTATTTGTGGCACTGCCGTTTAGGTCATATTGGTGTAAAGTGAAGGAAATATGCCCTAGAGGCAATAATAAAGTTATTATTTATTTCTTTATATCATGATAAATATTTATTATTCATGCTAGAATTGTATTAACCGGAAACTTAATACATGTGTGAATACATAGACAAAACAGAGTGTCCCTAGTATGCCTCTACTAGACTAGCTCATTGATCAAAGATGGTTATGTTTCCTAGCCATAGACATGAGTTGTCATTTGATCAACGGGATCACATCATTAGGAGAATGATCTGATGGACAAGACCCATCCGTTAGCTTAGCACTATGATCGTTTAAGTTTTACTGCTATTGCTTTCTTCATGACTTATACATGTTCCTATGACTATGAGATTATGCAACTCCCGAATACCGGAGGAACACTTTGTGTGCTACCAAACGTCACAACGTAACTGGGTGATTATAAAGGTACTCTACAGGTGTCTCCGAAGGTACTTGTTGGGTTGGCGTATTTCAAGATTAGGATTTGTCACTCCGATTGTCGGAGAGGTATCTCTGGGCCCACTCGGTAATGCACATCACTATAAGCCTTGCAAGCATTGCAGCTAATGAGTTAGTTGCGGGATGATGTATTACGGAACGAGTAAAGAGACTTGTTGGTAACGAGATTGAACTAGGTATTGAGATACCGACGATCGAATCTCGGGCATGTAACATACCGATGACAAAGGGAACAATGTATGTTGTTATGCGGTTTGACCGATAAAGATCTTCGTAGAATATGTGGGAGCCAATATGAGCATCCAGGTTCCGCTATTGTTTATTGACCAGAGACGTGTCTCGGTCATGTCTACATAGTTCTCGAACCCGTAGGGTCCGCACGCTTAAGGTTTCGATGATAGTTTTATTATGAGTTTATGAGTTTTGATGTACCGAAGGAGTTCGGAGTCCCGGATGAGATCGGGGACATGACGAGGAGTCTCAAAATGGTCGAGACGTAAAAATCGATATATTGGACGACTATATTCGGACATCGGAAAGGTTCCGAGTGATTCGGGTATTTTCGGAGTACCGGGGAGTTACGGGAATAGAGGAGAGAGGCCAAAAGGAAGGAGGCGTGCACCCCCCCTTCTGGTCCGAATTGGACAAGGGGTGCAGCCCCCTTTTCCTTCTCCCTCTCCCCCTCTTTCCTTCTCTCCTACTCCGGAAAGGAAAGGGGAATCCTACTAGGACTTGGGAGTCCTAGTAGGACTCCCCACACTTGGTGCGCCCCCTCTAGGGCCGGCCTCTCCCTCCCTCCTTTATATACGGGGGCAGGGGGCACCTCTAGACACAACAATTGATCTCTTGATCTCTTAGCCGTGTGCGGTGTCCCCCTCCACCATAGTTCTCCTCGATAAATATTGTAGCGGTGCTTAGGCGAAGCCCTGCGACGGTAGAACATCAAGATCGTCACCACGCCGTCGTGCTGACGGAACTCTCCCTCGACACTCGGCTGGATCGGAGTTCGAGGGATGTCATCGAGCTGAACGTGTGCTAGAACTCGGAGGTGCCGTAGTTTCGGTGCTGAATCGGTCGGGCCGTGAAGACGTACGACTACATCAACTGCGTTGTTCTAACGCTTCCGCTTTCGGTCTACGAGGGTACGTAGACTCACTCTCCCCTCTCGTTGCTATGCATCTGGTAGATAGATCTTGCGTGATCGTAGGAAAATTTTAAAATACTACGTTCCCCAACAGTGGCATCATGAGCCAGGTCTATGCGTAGATGATATGCACGAGTAGAACACAAGTGAGTTGTGGACGATACTAGTCATACTGCTTACCAGCATGTCATACTTTGATTTGGCGGTATTGTTGGATGAAGCGGCCCGGACCGATATTATGCGTACGCTTACGCGAGACTGGTTCTACCGACGTGCTTCGCACACAGGTGGCTGGCGGGTGTCAGTTTCTCCAACTTTAGTTGAATCAAGTGTGGCTACGCCCGGTCCTTGTGAAGGTTAAAACAACACATACTTGACGAAATATCGTTGTGGTTTTGTATGCGTAGGTAAGAACGGTTCTTGCTAAGCCCGTAGCAGCCACGTAAAACTTGCAACAACAAAATAGAGGACGTCTAACTTGTTTTTGCAGGGCATGTTGTGATGTGATATGGTCAAGACATGATGAGTTATACGGTTTTGTATGAAATGATCATGTTTTGTAAAGTTATCGGCAACTGGCAGGAGCCATATGGTTGTCGCTTTATTGTATGAAATGCAATCGCCATGTAATTGCTTTACTTTATCACTAAGTGGTGGCGATAGTCGTAGAAGCAATAGTTGGCGAGACGACAACGATGCTACGATGGAGATCAAGGTGTCGCGCCGGTGATGAATGTGATCATGACGGTGCTTTGGAGATGGAGATCAAAAGCACAAGATGATGATGGCCATATCATGTCACATATTTTGATTGCATGTGATGTTTATCTTATTATGCTTCTTATTTTGCTTAGTTCGACGGTAGCATTATAAGATGATCCCTTACTAAATTTCAAGGTATAAGTGTTCTCCCTGAGTATTCACCATTGCGAAAGTTCGTCGTGCCGAGACACCACGTGATGATCGGGTGTGATAAGCTCTACGTTCAAATACAACGGGTGTAAGCCAGTTTTGCACACGCAGAATACTCGGGTAAAACTTGACGAGCCTAGCATATGCAGATATGGCCTCGGAACACTGGAGACCGAAAGGTCGAGCGTGAATCATATAGTAGATATGATCAACATAAGATGTTCACCATTGAAACTACTCCATCTCACGTGATGATCGGACATGGTTTAGTTGATTTGGATCACGTGATCATTTAGATGACTAGAGGGATGTCTATCTAAGTGGGAGTTCTTAAGTAATATGATTAAATTGAACTTTAATTTATCATGAACTTAGTCCTCGTAGTATTAGCATATCTATGTTGTAGATCAATAGCTCGCGATGTTGCTCCCCGTTTATTTTTTATATGTTCCTAGAGAAAACTAAGTTGAAAGATGTTAGTAGCAATGATGCGGAATTGTTCCGTGATCTGAGGATTATCCTCATAGCTGCACAGAGAATTATGTCCTTGATGCACCGCTAGGTGACATACCTATTGCAGGAGCAGATGTAGACGTTATGAACGTTTTGACAAAAGCTCGGTATGATGACTACTTGATAGTTTAAGTGCACCATGCTTTATGGCTTAGAACCGGGACTTCAAAAACGTTTTGAACGCCACGGAGCATATAAGATGTTCCAAGAGTTGAAATTAGTATTTCATACTCATGCCCGTGTCGAGAGGTATAAGACTTCTGACAGCACTTTGCCTACAAGATGGAGGAGAATAGCTCAACCAGTGAGCATGTGCTCAGATTGTCTGGGTACTACAATTACTTGAATCAAGTGGGAGTTAATCTTCCAGATAAGATAGTAATTGACAAAGTTCTCTAGTCACTATCACCAAGTTAGTAGAACTTCGTGATGAACTATAATATGCAAGGGATGACGAAAGGAATTCCGGAGCTCTTCGCAATGCTGAAGTCGGCGAAGGTAGAAATCATGAAAAAGCATCAAGTGTTGATGGTTAACAAGACCACTTGTTTCAAGTAAAGGGCAAAGGGATAGAAGGGGAACTTCAAGAAGAATGACAAGCAAGTTATCACTCCCGTGAAGAAACCCAAAGCTAAAACTCAAGCCTGAAACTAAGTGTTTCTACTGCAAAGGAAATGGTCACTGGAAGTAGAACTGCCCTAGATACTTGGCGGATAAGAAGGATGGCAAAGTGAACAAAGGTATATTTTGATATACAGATTATTGATGTGTACTTTACTAGTGTTCATAGCAACCCCTGGGTATTTGATACCGGTTCAGTTGCTAAAATTAGTAACTCGAAACGAGAATTGCAGAATGAACAGAGACTAGTTAAAGGTGAAGTGACGATGTGTGTTGGAAGTGGTTCCAAGATTGATATGATCATCATCGCACACTCCCTATACTTTCGGGATTAGTGTAAAACCTAAATAAATGTTATTTGGCATTTGCGTTGAGCATGAATATGATTTGATCATATTTGTTGCAATACGGTTATTCATTTAAAGTCATAGAATAATTGTTATTCTGTTTACATGAATAAAACCTTCGATGGTCATACACCCAATGAAAATAGTTTGTTGGATCTCGATCGTGGTGATACACATATTCATAATATTGAAGCCAAAAAATGCAAGGTTAATAATGATAGTGCAACTTATTTGTGGCACTGTTGTTTAGGTCATAATGGTGTAAAGCGAATGAAGAAACTCCATAGTGATGGACTTTTGGAATCACTTGATTATGAATCACTTGGTGCATGCAAACCATGCCTCATGGGCAAGATGACTAAAACTCCGTTCTCCGAAACAATGGAGCGAGCAACAGATTTGTTGGAGATCATACATACAGATGTATGTGGACCAATGAGTGTTGAAGCTCGCGGCGGGTATCGTTATTTTCTGACCTTCACTGATGATTTGAGCAGATATGGATATATCTACTTAATGAAGCTCAAGTCTAAAACATTTGAAAAGTTCAAAGAATTTCAGAGTGAAGTGGAGAATCATCGTAACAAGAAAATAAGACTTTCTACGATATGATCGTAGAGGTAAAATATTTGAGTTAGCGAGTTTGGCCTTCAGTAAAAACAATGTGAAATAGTTTCACTACTCACGCCACCTGGAACACCATAGTGTAATGGTGTGTCCGAACGTCATAACCGTACTTTATTAGATATGGTGCGATCGATGATGTCTCTTATCGATCTACCACTATCGCTTTTGGGGTTATGCATTAGACACAGATACATTCACGTTAAATAGGGCACCATCTAAATCCGTGGAGATGACACCGTATGAACTGTGGTTTGACGAGAAACCTAAGCTGTCATTTCTTTAAGTTTGGGACTGCGATGCTTATGTGAAAAAGTTTCAACATGATAAGCTCGAACCCAAATCGGAGAAGTAAATTTTCATAGGATACCCAAAAGAAACTGTTGGGTACACCTTCTATCACAGATCCGAAGGCAAGGTCTTTGTTCCTAAGAGTGGATCCTTTCTAGAGAAGGAGTTTCTCTCGAAAGAAGTGAGTGGGAGGAAAGTGGAACTTGATGAGGTAATTGTACCTTCTCCCGAATTGGATAGTAGTACATCACAGACATTGGTTCCAGTGATTCCTACACCAATTAGTGAGGAAGCTAATGATGTTGATCATGAAACTTCGGATCAAGTTACTGCTGAACTTCGTAGATCAACCAGAGTACGTTCCGCACCAGAGTGGTACGGCAACCCGGTTCTGGAAGTCATGTTACTGGACCATGATGAACCTACGAACTATGAGGAAGTGATGATGAGCCCAGATTCCGCAAAATGGCTTGAGACCATGAAATCTGAGATGGGATCCACGTATGAGAACAAAGTGTGGACTTTGGTTGACTTGCCCGATGGTCGGCAAGCCATCGAAAATAAATGGATCTTCAAGAGGAAGACTGAAGCTGACAGTAATGTTACTGTTTACAAAGCTCGACTTGTTGCGAAAGTTTTTCAACAAGTTCAAGGAGTTGACTACGATGAGACTTTCTCACCCGTAGCGATGCTTAAGTCTGTCCGAATCATGTTGGCAATTGCCGCATTTTATGAAATCTGGCAAATGGATAACAAAACTGCATTCTTTAATGGATTTATTAAAGAAGACTTGTATATGATGCAACCAGAAGGTTTTGTCAATCCTAAAGGTGCTAACAAAATGTGCAAGCTCCAGCGATCCATCTATGGACTGGTGCAAGCATCTCGGAGTTGGAATATACGCTTTGATAAGTTGATCAAAGCATATAGATTTATACAGACTTGCGGTGAAGCCTGTATTTACAAGAAGTGAGTGGGAGCACTACAACCTTTCTGATAAGTATATGTGAATGACATATTGTCGATCGGAAATGATGTAGAATTTTCTGGAAAGCATAAAGGAGTGTTTGAAAGGAGTTTTTCAAAGAAAGACCTTGGTGAAGCTGCTTACATATTGGGCATCAAGATCTATAGAGATAGATCAAGACGCTTGATAAGACTTTCGATGAGTACATACCTTGATATGATTTTGAAGTAGTTCACAATGGATCAGTCAAAGAAGGAGTTCTTACCTGACTTGTAAGGTGTGAAGTTGAGTAAGACTCAAAGCCAGACCACGGCAGAAAAATATAGAGAGAATGAAAGTCATTCCCTATGCCTCAGCCATAGGTTCTATAAAGTATGCCATGCTGTGTACCAAACATGTTGTGTACCTTGCCATGAGTTTGTCAAGAGGGTACAATAGTGATCCAGGAGTAGATCACTGTACAGCGGTCAAATTATCCTTAGTAACTGGATCACTAAGGAAATGTTTCTCGATTATGGAGGTGATAAAGAGTTCGTCATAAAGGGTTACGCCGATGCAAGCTTTGACACTAAATCCAGCTGACTCTAAGTATCAATCTGGATGCGTATTGAAAGTGGGAGCAATTAGCTAGAGTAGCTCCATGCAGAGCATTGTAGACACATAGACATTTGCGAAATACATACGGATCTGAATGTGACAGACCCGTTGACTAAACTTCTCTCACGAAGCAAAACATGATCACACCTTAGTACTCTTTGGGCGTTAATCACATAGCGATGTGAACTAGATTATTGACTCTAGTAAACCCTTTGGGTGTTAATCACATGACGATGTGAACTATCGGTGTTAAATCACATGGCGATGTGAACTAGATTATTGACTCTAGTGCAAGTGGGAGACTGAAGGAAATATGCCCTAGAGGCAATAATAAAGTTATTATTTATTTCCTTATATCATGATAAATGTTTATTATTCATGCTAGAATTGTATTAACCGGAAACTTAATACATGTGTGAATACATAGACAAAACAGAGTGTCCCTAGTATGCCTCTACTAGACTAGCTCATTGATCAAAGATGGTTATGTTTCCTAGCCATAGACATGAGTTGTCATTTGATCAACGGGATCACATCATTAGAAGAATGATCTGATGGACAAGACCCATCCGTTAGCTTAGCACTATAATCGTTTAAGTTTTACTGCTATTGCTTTCTTCATGACTTATACATGTTCCTATGACTATGAGATTATGCAACTCCCGAATACCGGAGGAACACTTTGTGTGCTACCAAACGTCACAACGTAACTGGGTGATTATAAAGGTACTCTACAGGTGTCTCCGAAGGTACTTGTTGGGTTGGCGTATTTCGAGATTAGGATTTGTCACTCCGATTGTCGGAGAGGTATCTCTGGGCTCACTCGGTAATGCACATCACTATAAGCCTTGCAAGCATTGCAGCTAATGAGTTAGTTGCGGGATGATGTATTACGGAACGAGTAAAGAGACTTGTTGGTAACGAGATTGAACTAGGTATTGAGATACCGACGATCGAATCTCGGGCATGTAACATACCGATGACAAAGGGAACAATGTATGTTGTTATGCGGTTTGACCGATAAAGATCTTCGTAGAATATGTGGGAGCCAATATGAGCATCCAGGTTCCGCTATTGGTTATTGACCAGAGACGTGTCTCGGTCATGTCTACATAGTTCTCGAACCCGTAGGGTCCGCACGCTTAAGGTTTCGATGATAGTTTTATTATGAGTTTATGAGTTTTGATGTACCGAAGGAGTTCGGAGTCCCAGATGAGATCGGGGACATGACGAGGAGTCTCAAAATGGTCGAGACGTAAAAATCGATATATTGGACGACTATATTCAGACATCGGAAAGGTTCCGAGTGATTCGGGTATTTTCGGAGTACCGGGGAGTTACGGGAATAGAGGAGAGAGGCCAAAAGGAAGGAGGCGTGCACCCCCCCTTCTGGTCCGAATTGGACAAGGGGTGCAGCCCCCTTTTCCTTCTCCCTCTCCCCCTCTTTCCTTCTCTCCTACTCCGGAAAGGAAAGGGGAATCCTACTAGGACTTGGGAGTCCTAGTAGGACTCCCCACACTTGGTGCGCCCCCTCTAGGGCCGGCCTCTCCCTCCCTCCTTTATATACGGGGGCAGGGGGCACCTCTAGACACAACAATTGATCTCTTGATCTCTTAGCCGTGTGCGGTGTCCCCCTCCACCATAGTTCTCCTTGATAAATATTGTAGCGGTGCTTAGGCGAAGCCCTGCGACGGTAGAACATCAAGATCGTCACCACGCCGTCGTGCTGACGGAACTCTCCCTCGACACTCGGCTGGATCGGAGTTCGAGGGATGTCATCGAGCTGAACGTGTGCTAGAACTCGGAGGTGCCGTAGTTTCGGTGCTGAATCGGTCAGGCCGTGAAGACGTACGACTACATCAACTGCGTTGTTCTAACGCTTCCGCTTTCGGTCTACGAGGGTACGTAGACTCACTCTCCCCTCTCGTTGCTATGCATCTGGTAGATAGATCTTGCGTGATCGTAGGAAAATTTTAAAATACTACGTTCCCCAACATAAAGCGCATGAAGAAACTCCATAGTGATGGAGTTTTGGAATCACTTGATTATGAATCACTTGGTGCTTGCGAACCATGCCTCATGGGCAAGATGAATAAAACTCCGTTCTCCGGAACAATGGAGCGAGAAACAGATTTGTTGGAAATCATACATACTGATGTATGTGGACCGAAGTGTGTTGAAGCTCGCGGCAGGTATCGTTATTTTCTGACCTTCACTGATGATTTGAGCAGATATATCTACTTGATGAAGCACAAGTCTGAAACATTTGAAAAGTTCAAAGAATTTCAGAGTGAAGTAGAGAATCATCGTAACAAGAAAATAAAGTTTCTACGATCTGATTGTGGAGGTGAATATTTGAGTTATGAGTTTGGTCTTCATTTAAAACAATATGGAATAGTTTCACAACTCACGCCACCCGGAGCACCACAGCGTAATGGTGTGTCCGAACGTCGTAACCGTACTTTATGAGATATGGTGCGTTCTATGATGTCTCTTACCAATTTACCACTATCGTTTTGGAGTTATGCTTTAGAGACAGCTGCATTCACGTTAAATAGGACACCATCTAAATCCGTTGAGATGACGCCTTATGAACTGTGGTTTGGCAAGAAACCAAAGTTGGCGTTTCTTAAAGTTTGGGGCTGCGATGCTTATGTGAAAAAGCTTCAACCTGATAAGCTCGAACCCAAGTCGGAGAAATGTGTCTTCATAGGATACCCAATGGAGACTGTTGGGTACACCATCTATCACAGATCCGAAGGCAAAATATTTGTTGCTAAGAATGAATCCTTTCTAGAGAAGGAGTTTCTCTCGAAAGAAGTGAGTGAGGGGAAAGTGGAACTTGATGAGGTAATTGTACCTTCTCCCAAATTTGAAAGTAGTACATCACAGAAACTGGTTCCAGTGATTCCTACACCAATCAGTGAGGAAGCTAATGATGATGATCATGAAACTTCAGATCAAAATTCTGTTGAACTTCGTAGATCAACCAGAGTACGTTCCACACCAGAGTTGTACGACAGCCCAGTTCTAGAAGTCATGTTACTAGACCATGATGAAACTACGAACTATGAGGAAGCGATGATGAGGCCAGATTCCGCAAAATGGCTTGAGGCCATGAAATATGAGATGGGATCCACGTATGAGAACAAAGTGTGGACTTTGGTTGACTTGTCCGATGATCGGCAAGCCATCGAAAATAAATGGATCTTCAAGAGGAAGACCGACTCTGACGGTAATGTTACTATTTACAAAGCTCGACTTGTTACGAAAGGTTTTCGACAAGTTCAAGGAGTTGACTACGATGAGACTTTCTCACCCGTAGCGATACTTAAGTCTGTCTGAATCATGTTAGCAATTGCCGCATTTTATGATTATGAAATCTGGCAAATGGATGTCAAAACTGCATTCCTAAATGGATATCTCAAAGAAGAGTTGTATATGATGCAACCAGAAGGTTTTGTCGATCCTAAATGTGCTAACAAAGTGTGCAAGCTCTAGCGATCCATCTATGGACTGGTGCAAGCATCTCGAAGTTGGAATATACGCTTTGATGAGGTGATGAAAGCATATGGTTTTATACAGACTTTTGGAGAAGTCTGTATTTACAAGTAAGTGAGTGGGAGCTCTGTAGCATTTCTAATATTATATGTGGATGACATATTGTTGATTGCAAATGATATAGAATTTCTGGATGGCATAAAAGGATACTTGAATAAGATTTTTTCAATGAAAGGCCTCGGTGAAGCTGCTTACATATTAGGCATCAAGATCTATAGAGATAGATTAAGACGCTTAATTGGACTTTCACAAAGCACATACCTTGATAAAGTTTTGAAGAAGTTCAAAATGGATAGTCAAAGAAATGGTTCTTGCCTGTGTTAGAAGGTGTGAAATTGAGTAAGACTCAATGCCCGACCACTGCAGAAGATAGAGAGAAAATGAAAGTCATTTCCTATGCCTCAGCCATAGGATCTATCATGTATGCAATGTTGTGTACCAGACTTGATGTGTGCCTTGTTATAAGTTTAGCAGGGAGGTACCAAAGTAATCCAGGAGTGGATCACTGGACAGCGGTCAAGAACATCCTGAAGTACCTGAAAAGGACAAAGGATATGTTTCTCGTATATGGAGGTGACAAAGAGCTCGTCGTAAACGGTTACGTCGATTCAAGCTGTGACACTGATCCGGATGACTCTAAGTCACAAACCGGATATGTATTTTTATTAAACGGTGGAGCTTCAGTTGGTGCAGTTCCAAGCAAAGCGTCGTGTCGGGATCTACGTGTGAAGCGGAATACATAGCTGCTTTGAAAGCAGCAAATAAAGGAGTCTGGAGTTCATATCCGATCTAGATGTGATAGCTAATGCATCGGGTCCAATGAAAATCTTTTTGACAACACTAGAGCAATAGCCTTGGCGAAGGAATCCTGGTTTCACAAGAGAACAAAGCACATCAAAAGACGTTTCAATTCCATCCGTGATCAAGTCAACGAGGGAGACATAGAAATTTGCAAGATACCTACTTTACATAATGTATCATACTTTACAAACCATTTTTGTGGAATATGATAGCATAAAAGGGTTATTGTCTTCATGTGAAAATTTAAAAAATAAAGATTGAGATATGTTGTGCCTAGAGATTTGAGTGGGTGTTTTCTGCCAATTTTATTTCCAATCGATCTGCTGCTAGCATGCCGTGGACCATCTAGTGTGGCAGATTAATTTGTATCGACATGACGTGCATTCTTCCCACATGTTATGCTGCCAAAATTTGTAGGAATTTTTTTGGCCTTATTTGTAAGAAAATGAAAGATTTAGGGTGTTGGCCGCAAAATATTAGAGTTCTAGATGCAAGGTTGTGTTAGTTTGCACCCTGGGGATGTTGAAGGAAAAAGTCCCGTGTGCATGCGTGAAGCCAACTAGCTACCTTATTTTTTTGAAGTAACACGTACGCATCATTGATTTTCTCCCTCGTACACAGGCACGGCCGGTCAGGATCGACGCAATTGACGTACGCGCGGGTGCATTGTTGCACCAATCAAAGGAAGATCACCGACCACGTAACACATATTGTACGTGTACGTGTGTATCACAACTGACTAGTCCTAGTCCTTAGAGCATCTCCAACAGGCGCGCTAAGCGGCGCGCCCAAAAAAACCATATAGCGCGCGCGCAACGCCTGTTTTGCCGCGGCGCGCAGTGCTGGCTCCAGCAGCAGCGCTATTTTGCAGCGCGCGCGTGCTGCTCCAGCGGTGCCCAAAAAATACAGCGCGCGCACACTTTTTTTTTCATACTAATTGCATTAAAATAAAAAGATACAAAGATAGATAGTTCAAACATTGATAAAAAACATAGTTCTAAAACATAGATAAAACATAGATAGATAGTTCTAGATAGATAGATATATAGTTCGAAAACATAAAAAAACTAATCGCTCCAGTCATCATCATCGCCTTCGTTGTTGTCGTCGGAGGAGGTCGACAGCCAAATGTCGAACCAGCGGTCATCCTGATCAGTGAAGATGGATTGGCCGCCGGCATCGCGGATGGCGGCCTGCTGACACGCCAACTCCCTCCGACGACGCCTGTCCTCGCGGCGACGTTCCCAGAATTGATGCTCGGCGACGACATCCTCCGGGTGGAGGCGGCGCCACTCCGCCATGCGTCGCGCGTCCTCCTGGGCGACGAGGAGGCGGTTCTGCGCCGCCGTGTGCTCCGCACGATCTCGCGTGGTGTGCAGACGAGGCGGCGGGGCGAGCTCCAACGCCTGCTCGAGGGTGCGGGCGTCGTCGAAGTTCATCTGACGACGCGGCCGGCCTAGGCGCCACGCCGCCGCGTCGTACGCCCGGGCGGCCTCGTGCGCCGTCTCGTACGTGCCGAGGGGGAGCCGGAGATCGCCGGAGCGTATCTCGGCGTAGAAACCGCCGCCGTTCGGGCGCTCGCGACGCCGCGGTAGCCGGAGGAAGAACGGCGGCGCGGCGGCATGGTGGCGCGTCGGGGGCGGCGGCGGTGCTCCGGTGCGGCGGCGGTGCGCCGGTGCGGCGGTAGGGATCGGCGGGCGAGAGAGAGAGGAGCAGAGAGGGAGAGGGAGAGGTGCAGCGAGGCGATCGGGCGCGCGGCGTTTTATAGCGCGCGCGGGGCGCGCCGCCGCAAAAAAGGCGCGCGGGAGGCCGCCGTTTCGCGCGCGCGCGCAAGCGGTTCCCGCGCGCGCGTCTTTCCCGCCGCCGCTGGAGCGCGGTTTTTTTCCCGCGCGCGCGAAAACGCCGATTTAGCGCGCGCGCGCCTTTTTCAGCGCCCGTTGAAGATGCTCTTAGACTTGTTCTGTTAGTGGCGTTGCATGTACCTGCGTGTGCCTTTGCATGCCCCCCTTTCTCTCGCTCAACTCCTCTATATATAATCCCTATGTGAGTAATACAAACTATGTTGCGTGCGGCTTCTCATCTCATTCAACTTGGTATGCGAGCCTACCATGGCCGGCACTGTGGCTAACGCCGCGTCGGCCAGCAACTCCTCCACTACTTCCTCCACTAGGTCTTTCACCTCCAGCTTCACCTCGCCGACTCCCTCCTCCACCGTCGCCGGTTCTCTCTCAACCTTTGCCCCACACATGGTTTCCCTCCCTCCTCTCACTGTTCACAACTGCAACGTAACCAACTACATCCGCTTCGTCCTTGATCCCGCTCAAGACAATTACCACCGATGGCGCACCATCTTCTGGTCCGTCGCCACCAAGTACAACGGCCTTCCTCACCTTGACGCGATGCTCGCTCCAGCGGACAAAACTGACCCGGAATGGCGCCGGGTCGGTGTTTCCGTCCTGCTGTGGTATCATGCCACCGTCGTCGATTCGCTGCTGGACGTGGTGATGCCCGACGATGCCACCGCCCTCGACGTCTGGAACCGGTTGGAGCGCTACTTCGTCTCCAATCGCGCCTCTCGCCACATGCACCTCAGCCACCAGTTCCGCAACATGCAGCAGGGTGATCTGTCCATCGGGAAGTACGCGTGGCGCCTGAAGAACATCACCACCGCCCTCAAAGACTTCGGCAAGCCTGCCCCGGAGGATGAACTCACGGGTCAGCTGCTCCACGGCCTTGGCAAGCCGTCCCACGCCCTCGCGGACACCATCGGCGAGGATGACGAGCTCCCGGACATCGAGACTGTCGTTTCTCGTCTGCTCACCGCCGAGGAGAAATTTCGCCTCCGTGCCTAGGCCGAGGGCTCCTCCGCCCGTGTGATCCACGGCGGCGGCTCCTCCAACAACTCCTCTCCATCCAACGGGCAGCACGGGCCCTCTACTCAAGGTGTTAGCCGTGGCGCTCCTCCCGATCCAGGTCATGGTGCCCATGCCGATCTGGGGCGAGGGCGTGGTCGCGGGGGCGACAAAGGGCGCAGTGGTGGCAACCGCATCGATGGCGACCGTGGTCCTTCACAGCCGGCGGCTCAGACCCCTTGGATGGGGTATTTTGCTCCCTATGGTGTCGCCTTCCCCCGTGGCCCCGTCCCCCAAGGGTTCCGCCGAACGCCGCCGGCGTCCTTGGCCCTCGGCCTGCTGCTCCGACCCAGGCATATCCGGTGATGTACTCGTCCACGCCGTCCTACAACCACCCCGCACCTCCGCCGTCGTACACTGTGGCCCCACCACCACCGCTCGGCCACGCCGGATGGGATCACCAGGCGCTCTTCAATTCGGCCTACAGCAACATCGCCCTTCAGCATCCCGACAGCGCCGGCAGCTGGATCCTGGACTCAGGCGCGTCATCACATATCACTGGACAACATGGTAACTTATCCATCTGTCATTCTCCTTCAGCGCATCATTCTTCTAGCATTGTCGTTGGTAATGGCCATAAGCTGCCCGTAGTTGCTGCTGGTTCCGCCGTTCTTGCACCACATCCTTTTCGTTTATATGATGTTCTTGTTTCCCTTTCCATCGTTACAAATCGCATTGGTGTTAGAAAGTTTACTACAGACAACTTATGTTCCGTGGAATTTGATCCATTTGGCATTGATGTGAAGGACCTCGCAACCCGGAAGGCCGGAAAATCCTGGACTCAGGCGCGTCATCACATATCACATAGAGATCAGGTGACATGCACGTTTGCATGTTACCGCGTGCCTTGCGGCCGAAATTCAAATTTAAACATTGCGAAAAAATCTGAAAAAATTCATACATGTTCATAGCACATATTAAGATAACCCCTAAAAAATCAGATCAAAATTCGAAACGTATCGAAAAACAAAAAAAGAGAAACTCAGATGTGAATAGTCTACACTAAACATTCGCGTACTATTCATGACATATTTCTCTTTTTTGTTTTTCGATGTACGTTTTGAATTTTGATCTGAATTTTTTAGAGGTTATCTTAATATGTGCTGTGAACATGCATGATTTATTTCAGATTTTTTCGCAATGTTTAAATTTGAATTTCGGCCACAAGGCACGCGGTAACATGCAAACATGCATGTCACCTGATCTCTCTCCGTCCAATTTACCCTCTGCATGGAAGTTCACCTGTCGGGGCGGCTGATCTCTCCATCATCGTTGACGGCGACATCTAGCACAAACGGCTGGGTCATCCATACCGGGCTGCGTTATCTAGGCTTTCCCGTGATTTTACTCTCCAATAAAAATACTATGTCTTCTGTCTCCTTTACTTGCCAATTAGGTCCGCAACCACGCCTTTCTTTTCCCACTTCTAAGAGTTGTACCACCGCACCATTTCAAGTTATACATTGCGATCTTTGGACATCACCCGTGCCTTGTTTTTCTGGTTATGAATATTACCTTATTGTGCTAGATGGTTTTTCTCACTATTCATGGACTTTTCAATTGCGTCGTAAATCTGACATCTCTTCCACGCTCCAACGATTCTTTCAGTACATCTTCACCCAGTTTCATGTCTTAATAAAATGCTCACAATGTGATAATGGTGACGAATTCATCAACTCTTCCCTACGCACATACTTCTCCAACAACGGCATTATTTCTCGACTCTCGTGCCACTACACTTCACCGCAAAATGGCAAAGCAGAACGCCTCATCCGATCCACAAATGACATTGTTGGTACACTTCTAGTTCAAGCAAATTTTCCGCCATCCTTTTGGGTTGAAGCCCTTCACACCGCCACCTACCTGTTGAACCGCTGTCCATGCAGCCCCATCAATTTTCTCACCCCTACTATCTTCTCTTTGGTGTTCATCCCACTTACGATCATCTTCGTGCGTTTGGTTGTCTTTGTTTCCCGAACACCCTTTCCACATCACCTCACAAATTAGCCCCACGCTCGGTATGCTATGTATTCCTCGGCTACCCTCTCGAACACAAAGGGTACAGATGCCTCGACCTTTCCTCACGTCGTGTCCTTATTTCTAGACATGTTATCTTTGACAAAACTTATACAGCTCCCATATGCCCTTCCACACCCCCTCAGCCGCACTAGATCCGGCGCCATATCAGTCTCACCTGATCCCGACTACCTTAGCCGCCCCGAGCGCATCTCCGTCGGGATCCCCTTCCCAGTTCCAGCCCGCCACGCCCGAGACTATTGTTTCCGCCAGCCCCACCTCGACTCATTCCCCAGCCGACACGAGCGGGCCAGCCGCACCCACCCGATCCACCACGGATCGCCCATCCGACTACCTGTCTGCAACGAACCCATCTGCTTCCGCAACGCCCGCCTCCCGCATCAGGCGTCCCTCGAGTCCCGCGTCACTAACGGCCCACCCCACCTCATCGCTGTTACCGCCTCTAATGCCGAGGCGATCTGCCTCCCCTTCCTCCCCGTCAGCGCCTCCTGGTGCACGTGTTCCCACATCTGCTTCCACGGCAGCCCATATTCCTTCGCCACGTTTTCCCAAGCTCCCACCCAAATCTGTCTCGGTACAACCACCCCAGAATACTCACACCATGCGCACTCGTGGTAAAGCTGGGTTTTCCATGCCCAAGCAAGATCATGCACTCACCTTATCTTCCCACCTTTCACCACTTCCCCAGTCCTACAAAGCAGCACTTAAGGACACTAATTGGTACAACGCAATGTTAGACGATTTTAATGCATTGATGCAGAATGACACTTGGTCTTTGGTTCCATGTCCTGCAGGTGTGAATGTCGTCACTGGCAAATGGATCTTTCATCATAAACTAAATCCGGATGTCTCCTTAGCTCGGTACAGGGCTCGTTGGGTTCTTCGTGGATTCACCCAACGTGAAGGTGTGGATTATGGTGACAAATCCAGTCTTGTGGTCAAGCCCGCCACCGTTCGCGTCGTTCTCAGCCTTGCCACTTCCAAAGCATGGCCCATGCATCAGTTGGACGTAAAAAATGCCTTCCTCCACGGTCATCTCAAAGAAACGGTATATTACCAACAACCTTCTGGTTTTGTTGATTCCACTCACCCCACTCATATTTGTCGCCTACACAAATCACTATATGGTCTTAAACGAGCACCCCGTACATGGTTTTATCGGTTCACCACCTTCCTTCACACTCTAGGGTTTGTGGCATCCAAGTGTGATTCCTCACTATTCATCCTCCACCATGGCACTAGCATTGCTTATTTACTCCTATATGCCGATGATATTATTCTCACCGCCAACAGCACCACCTTACTGAAGGAAATATGCCCTAGAGGCAATAATAAAGATGTTATTTGTATTTCCTTATATCATGATAAATGTCTTTTATTCATGCTAGAATTGTATTAACCGGAAACTTAGTACATGTGTGGATACATAGACAAAACAGTACGTCCCTAGTATGCCTCTACTAAACTAGCTCATTGATCAAAGATGGTTATGTTTCCTAGCCATAGACATGAGTTGTCATTTGATCAACGGGATCACATCATTAGGAGAATGATGTGATGGACAAGACCCATCCGTTAGCATAGCACTATGATCGTTTAGTTTTACTGCTATTGCTTTCTTCATGACTTATACATGTTCCTATGACTATGAGATTATGCAACTCCCGAATACCGTAGGAACACCTTGTGTGCTATCAAACGTCATAACGTAACTGGGTGATCATAAAGATGCTCTACAGGTGTCTCCAAAAGTATTCATGGTGTTGGCATAGATCAAGATTAGGATTTGTCACTCCGAGTGTCGGAGAGGTATCTCTGGGCCCTCTCGGTAACACACATCATAATAAGCCTTGCAAGCAAAAGACTAATGAGTTAGTCACGAGATGATGTGTTACGGAATGAGTAAAGAGACTTGCCGGTAAAGAGATTGAACTAGGTATAGAGATACCGACGATCGAATCTCGGGCAAGTAACATACCGATGACAAAAGGAACAACGTATGTTGTTATGCGGTTTGACCGATAAAAGATCTTCGTAGAATATGTAGGAGCCAATATGAACATCCAGGTTCCGCTATTGGTTATAGACCGGAGATGAGTCTCGGTCATGTCTACATAGTTCTCGAACCCGTAGGGTCCGCACGCTTAACGTTTGATGACGATCGGTATTATGAGTTTATGAGTTTTGATGTACCGAAGGTAGTTCGGAGTCCCGGATGAGATCACGGACATGACGTGGAGTCTCGGAATGTCCGAGACATAAAGATTGATATATTGGACGACTATATTCGGACACCGGAAGTGTTCCGGAAAAGTTTCGGATTTAACTGGATTACCGGAGGGGGTTACCGGAACCCCCTACGAGGGGGGATGGTCCATAGTGGGCCTTGAGGAAAGGAGAGAGGCAGCCCATAGAGGCTGGCCGGCGCCCCACCTAGGGATCCTAGTTGGACTAGGATTGGGGGGCGCCACCTCACCCTCTTTTCCTTTCCCTCTCTTCCTTCTTGATGGACTCCTACTAGGAATAGGATTGCAATCCTATTCCTAGTAGGATTGCCCTAGCCACACCATAGGAGGCCGGCCGGCCCTCTCCTCTTGCTCCTTTATATATGGGGGCAGGGGGGCACCCAAAGACACACAAGTTGAATTGTTCCAGCCGTGTGCGGTGCCCCCCTCCACAGAAACACACCTCGGTCATACCGTCGCAGTGCTTAGGCGAAGCCCTGCGCCAGTAGATACATCATATCCGTCACCACGCCGTTGTGCTGACGAAACTCTCTCGTGAAGCTCAACTGGATCAAGAGCTCATGGGACGTCATCAAGCTGAACGTGTGCTGAACGCGGAGGTGCCGTACGTTCGGTGCTTGATCGGTTGAATCGCGAAGAAGTTCGACTACATCAACCGCGTCACTTGACGCTTCCGCTTCCGGTCTACGAGGGTACGTAGACACACTCTTCCCTCTCGTTGCTATGCATCTGGTAGATAGATCTTGCGTGATCGTAGGAAAATTTTAAAATACTACGTTCCCCAACAGTGGCATCATGAGCCAGGTCTATGCGTAGATGATATGCACGAGTAGAACACAATGAGTTGTGGGCGATACTAGTCATACTGCTTACCAGCATGTCATACTTTGCGTCGGCGGTATTATGAGATGAAGCGGCCCGGACCGACATTACGCGTACGCTTACGCGAGACTGGTTTCACCGTTAAGAGCACTCGTTGCTTAAAGGTGACTGGCGGGTGTCTGTCTCTCTCACTTTAGCTGAATCAAGTGTGGCTACGCCCGGTCCTTGTGAAGGTTAAAACAGCACATACTTGACGAAACATCGTTGTGGTTTTGTATGCGTAGGTAAGAACGGTTCTTGCTAAGCCCGTAGCAGCCACTTAAAACTTGCAACAACAAAGTAGAAGACGTCTAACTTGTTTTTGCAGGGCATGTTGTGATGTGATATGGTCAAGACATGATGAGTTATACGGTTTTGTATGTGATGATCATGCTTTGTAATGTTATCGGCAACTGGCAGGAGCCATATGGTTGTCGCTTTATTGTATGAAATGCAATCGCCATGTAATTGCTTTACTTTATCACTAAGCGGTAGCGATAGTCGTAGAAGCAATAGTTGGCGAGACGACAACGATACTACGATGGAGATCAAGGTGTCGCGCCGGTGACGAAGGTGATCATGACGGTGCTTTGGAGATGGAGATCAAAAGCACAAGATGATGATGGCCATATCATGTCACATATTTTGATTGCATGTGATGTTTATCTTATTCTGCTTCTTATTTTGCTTAGAACGACGGTAGCATTATAAGATGATCCCTTACTAAATTTCAAGGTATAAGTGTTCTCCCTGAGTATGCACCGTTGCGAAAATTCGTCGTGCCGAGACACCACGTGATGATCGGGTGTGATAAGCTCTACATTCAAATACAACGGGTGTAAGCCAGTTTTGCACACGCAGAATACTCGGGTTAAACTTGACGAGCCTAGCATATGCAGATATGGCCTCGGAACACTGGAGACCGAAAGGTCGAGCGTGAATCATATAGTAGATATGATCAACATAAGATGTTCACCGTTGAAACTACTCCATCTCACGTGATGATCGGACATGGTTTAGTTGATTTGGATCACGTGATCATTTGGATGACCGGAGGGATGTCTATCTAAGTGGGAGTTCTTTAATTAATATGATTAAATTGAACTTTAACTTATCATGAACTTAGTCCTGATAGTTTTTGCATATCTATGTTGTTGTAGATCAATGGCCCGTGCTACAGTTCCTTTGAATTTTAATGCATTCCTAGAGAAAGCTAAGTTGAAAGATGATGGTAGCAATTACACGGACTGGGTCCGTAACTTGAGGATTATCCTCATTGATGCATAGAAGAATTATGTCCTTGAAGCACCGCTAGGTGACAAGCCCCCTCCCGCTAATGTAGACGCTTTGAACGTCTGGCAGTCGCGGTCTGATGACTACACGATAGTTCAGTGTGCCATGCTTTACGGCTTAGAACCGGGACTTCAACGACGTTTTGAACGTCATGGACCATATGAGATTCCAGGAGTTGAAGTTAATATTTCAAGCAAATGCCCGGATTGAGAAATATGAGATTTCCAATAAGTTCTACAGCTGCAAGATGGAGGAGAATAGTTCTATCAGTGAACACTTACTCAGAATGTCTGGGTACTACAATCATATGACTCAACTTTGTTGCAAAGTTGACGAGGATAGTGTTATTGATAGAGTTCTTCAATCACTGCCACCAAGCTATAAAGGCTTCGTGATGAACTATAATATGCAAGGGATGCAAAAGACAATTCTCGAGCTCTTCGCTATGCTTAAGGCTGTGGAGGTAGAAATCAAAAAGGAGCATCAAGTGTTGATGGTTAACAAGACCACTAGTTTTAAGAAAAAGGGCAAGGGAAAGAAGGGGAACTTCAAGAAGAATAGCAAGACAGTTGCTACTCCCACGAAGAAACCCAAGTCTGGAGCCAAGCCTGAAACTGAGTGCTTCTACTGCAAGGGGACTGGACACTGAAGCGGAACTGCCCCAAGTATTTGGCGGATAAGAAGGATGGCAAGGTGAACAAAGGTATATGTGATATACATGTTATTGATGTGTAGCTTACTAATGCTCGTAGTAGTACCTGGGTATTTGATACCGGTTCGGTTGCTAATATTTGTAACTCGAAACAGGGACTACGGATTAAATGAAGATTGGCTAAGGACGAGGTGACGATGCGTGTGGGAAATGGTTCCAAAGTCGATGTGATCGCCATCGGCACGCTACCTCTACATCTACCTTCGGGATTAATTTTAGACCTAAATAATTGTTATTTGGTGCCAGCGTTGAGCATGAACATTATATCTGGATCTTGTTTGTTGCGAGACGGTTATTCATTTAAATCAGAGAATAATGGTTGTTCTATTTTTATGAATAATATCTTTTATGGTCATGCACCCTTGAAGAGTGGTCTATTCTTATTGGATCTCGATTGTAGTGATACACATATTCATAATATTGAAACCAAAAGATGCAAGGTTAATAATGATAGTGCAACTTATTTGTGGCACTGCCGTTTAGGTCATATTGGTGTAAAACGCATGAAGAAACTCCATAGTGATGGACTTTTAGAATCACTTGATTATGAATCACTTGGTGCTTGCGAACCATGCCTCATGGGCAAGATGACTAAAACTCCGTTCTCCGGAACTATGAAGCGAGCAACAGATTTATTGGAAATCATACATACTGATGTATGTGGGCCAATGAGTGTTGAAGCTCGCGGCGGGTATCGTTATTTTCTGACATTCACTGATGATTTAAGCAGATATTGGTATATCTACTTAATGAAGCACAAGTCTGAAACATTTGAAATGTTCAAAGAATTTCATAGTGAAGTAGAGAATCATGGTAACAAGAAAATAAAGTTTCTACGATCTGATCGTGGAGGAGAATATTTGAGTTACGAGTTTGGTCTTCATTTGAAACAATGTGGAATAGTTTCACAACTCAAGCCACCCGGAACACCACAGCGTAATGGTGTGTCCGAACGTCGTAACCGTACTTTATTGGATATGGTGCGATCTATGATGTCTCTTACCGATTTACCACTATCGTTTTGGGGTTATGCTTTAGAGACAGCTGCATTCACGTTAAATAGGGCACCATCTAAATCCGTTGATACTACACCTTATGAACTATGGTTTGGCAAGAAATCAAAGTTGTCATTTCTTAAAGTTTGGGGCTGCGATGCTTATGTGAAAAAGCTTCAACCTGATAAGCTCGAACCCAAGTCGGAGAAATGTGTCTTCATAGGATACCCAAAAGAGACTGTTGGGTACACCTTCTATCACAGATCCGAAGGCAAGATATTCGTTGCTAAGAATGGATCCTTTCTAGAGAAGAAGTTTCTCTCGAAAGAAGTGAGTGGGAGGAAAGTAGAACTTGATGAGGTAATTGTACCTTCTCCTGAATTGGAAAGTAGTACATCACAGAAAATTGTTCCAGTGATTCCTACACCAATCATTGAGGAAGTTAATGATGATGATCATGAAACTTCAGATCAAGTTTCTGCTGAACGTCGTAGATCAACCAGTGTACGTTCCGCACCAGAGTGGTACGGCAACCCAGTTCTGGAAATCATGTTACTAGACCATGATGAACCTACGAACTATGAGGAAGCGATGATGAGCCCAGATTCCGCAAAATGGCTTGAGGCCATGAAATCTGAGATGGGATCCATGTATGAGAACAAAGTATGGACTTTGGTTGACTTGCCCGATGATCGGCAGGCCATCGAAAATAAATGGATCTTCAAGAGGAAGACCGACGCAGACGGTAATGTTACTGTTTACAAAGCTCGACTTGTTGCGAAAGGGTTTCGACAAGTTCAAGGAGTTGACTACGATGAGACTTTCTCATCTGTAGCGATTCTTAAGTCTGTCCGAATCATGTTAGCAATTGCCGCATTTTATGATTATGAAATCTGGCAAATGGATGTCAAAACTGCATTCCTGAATGGATATCTCAAAGAAGAGTTGTATATGATGCAACCAGAAGGTTTTGTCGATCCGAAAGATGCTAACAAAATGTGCAAGCTCCAACGATCCATCTACGAACTGGTGCAAGCATCTCGGAGTTGGAATATACTCTTTGATGAGGTGATCAAAGCTTATGGTTTTATACAAACTTTTGGAGAAGCCTGTATTTACAAGAAAGTGAGTGGGAGCTCTGTAGCATTCTAATATTATATGTGGATGATATATTGCTGATTGGAAATGATATAGAATTTCTGGATAGCATAAAAGGATACTTGAATAAGAGTTTTTCAATGAAAGACCTCGGTGAAGCTGCTTATATATTAGGCATCTAGATCTATAGAGATAGATCAAGACGCTTAATTGGACTTTCACAAAGCACATACCTTGATAAGATTTTGAAGAAGTTCAAAATGGATCAGTCAAAGAAAGGGTTCTTGCCTGTATTACAAGGTATGAAGTTGAGTAAGACTCAATGCCCGACCACTGCAGAAGATAGAGAGAAAATGAAAGTCATTCCCTATGCCTCAGCCATAGGATCTATCATGTATGCAATGCTGTGTACCAGACCTGATGTGTGCCTTGCTATAAGTTTAGCAGGGAGGTACCAAAGTAATCCAGGAGTGGATCACTGGACAGCGGTCAAGAACATCCTGAAATATCTGAAAAGGACTAAGGATATGTTTCTCGTGTATGGAGGTGACAAAGAGCTCGTCGTAAACGGTTACGTCGATTCTAGCTTTGACACTGATCCGGATGACTCTAAGTCACAAACCGGATATGTATTTTTATTGAACGGTGGAGCTGTCAGTTGGTGCAGTTCCAAGCAGAGCGTCGTGGCGGGATCTACGTGTGAAGCGGAATACATAGCTGCTTCGGAAGCAGCAAATGAAGGAGTCTGGATGAAGGAGTTCATATCCGATCTAGTTGTAATACCTAGTGCATCGGGTCCAATGAAAATCTTTTGTGACAACACTGGAGCAATAGCCTTGGCGAAGGAATCCAGGTTTCACAAGAGAACAAAACACATCAAAAAACGCTTCAATTCCATCCGCGATCTAGTCAAGGAGGGAGACATAGAGATTTGCAAAATACATACGGATCTGAATGTTGCAGACCCGTTGACTAAGCCTCTTCCACGGGCAAAACATGATCAACACCAGGACTCCATGGGTGTGTGGATCATCACTTTGTAATCTAGATTATTGATTCTAGTTCAAGTGGGAGACTGAAGGAAATATGCCCTAAAGGCAATAATAAAGATGTTATTTGTATATCCTTATATCATAATAAATGTCTTTTATTCATGCTAGAATTGTATTAACCGGAAACTTAGTACATGTGTGGATACATAGACAAAACAATACGTCCCTAGTATGCCTCTACTAGACTAGCTCATTAATCAAAGATGGTTATGTTTCCTAGCCATAGACATGAGTTGTCATTTGATCAACGGGATCACATCATTAGGAAAATGATGTGATGGACAAGACCCATCCGTTAGCATAGCACTATGATCGTTTAGTTTTACTGCTATTGCTTTCTTCATGACTTATACATGTTCCTATGACTATGAGATTATGCAACTCCCGAATACCGTAGGAACACCTTGTGTGCTATCAAACGTCACAACGTAACTGGGTGATCATAAAGATGCTCTACAGGTGTCTCCAAAAGTATTCGTGGTGTTGGCATAGATCAAGATTAGGATTTGTCACTCCGAGTGTCGGAGAGGTATCTCTGGGCCCTCTCGGTAACACACATCATAATAAGCCTTGCAAGCAAAAGACTAATGAGTTAGTCACGAGATGATGTGTTACGGAACGAGTAAAGAGACTTGCCGGTAACGAGATTGAACTAGGTATAGAGATACCGACGATCGAATCTCGGGCAAGTAACATACCGATGACAAAAGGAACAACGTATGTTGTTATGCGGTTTCACCGATAAAAGATCTTCGTAGAATATGTAGGAGCCAATAAGAACATCCAGGTTCCACTATTGGTTATTGACCGGAGATGAGTCTCGGTCATGTCTACATAGTTCTCGAACCCGTAGGGTCCGCACGCTTAACGTTTGATGACGATCGGTATTATGAGTTTATGAGTTTTGATGTACCGAAGGTAGTTTGGAGTCTCGGATGAGATCACGGACATGACGAGGAGTCTCGGAATGTCCGAGACATAAAGATTGTTATATTGGACGACTATATTCGGACACCGGAAGTGTTCCGGAAAAGTTTCGGATTTAACTGGATTGCCGGAGGGGGTTACCGGAACCCCCTACGAGGGGGGATGGTCCATAGTGGGCCTTGAGGAAAGGAGAGAGGCAGCCCATAGGGGCTGGCCGGCGCCCCACCTAGGGATCCTAGTTGGACTAGGATTGGGGGACGCCACCTCTCCCTCTTTTCCTTTCCCTCTCTTCCTTCTTGATGGACTCCTACCAGGAATAGGATTGCAATCCTATTCCTAGTAGGATTGCCCTAGCCGCACCATAGGAGGCCGGCCGGCCCTCCCCTCTTGATCCTTTATATACGGGGGCAGGGGGGCACCCAAAGACACACAAGTTGAATTGTTCCAGCCGTGTGCGGTGCCCCCCTCCACAGAAACACACCTCGGTCATACCGTCGCAGTGCTTAGGTGAAGCCCTGCGCCAGTAGATACATCATATCCGTCACCACGCCGTCGTGCTGACGAAACTCTCCCATGAAGCTCAACTGGATCAAGAGCTCGTGGGACGTCATCAAGCTAAACGTGTGCTGAACGCGGAGGTGCCGTACATTCGGTGCTTGATCGGCTGAATCGTGAAGAAGTTCGACTACATCAACCGCGTCACTTGACGCTTCCGCTTCCGGTCTACGAGGGTACGTAGACACACTCTTCCCTCTCGTTTCTATGCATCTGGTAGATAGATCTTGCGTGATCGTAGGAAAATTTTAAAATACTACGTTCCCCAACACTTACTGGATTCCATCATCACTTCACTCAAACATGAGTTCTCCATGAGTGACCTTGGCGATATTCACCACTTTCTATGCATCAATGTACACCGCAATAAAGATGGTCTCTTTTTGTCTCAACAACAGTATGCCCTGGAAATCTTAGACCGTGCAAATATGCTCAATTGCAACCCTATCTCCACTCCCATAGACACTCGCTCCAAGTTGTCTTCCAGTGATGGTCCCCCATATGCCGATCCTTCACACTATAGGAGCTTAGCTGGGGCACTCCAGTACCTTAGTTTGACACGACCAGACCTTTCATATGCTATCCAGCAAGTTTGCTTATTTATGCATGATCCTCGGGACTCCCACTTCTAGTTGATTAAGCGCATCCTACGCTATCTCCGCGGCACCACTCATCTTGGCTTGCAACTCTACCGTTCATCCTCGCATGACTTGATAGCATATTATGACGTCTATTGGGCGGTTTGCCCCGATACTCGCAAATCCACCTCTGGTTTTTGCATTTTCTTGGGCGATAATGTTGTATCTTGGTCTTCCAAGCAACAACATACGGTCTCTCGATCCAACGCCGAGGCTGAATACCGGGCAGTCGCCAACTGCGTGGCAGAGTCATGTTGGCTTCGTCAGCTCATGACCGAGCTACATCACCCACCATTCTGGGCTACTGTGGTCTATTGTGATAATGTCAGTGACATGCATTTATCTTCGAATCCGGCCGAACATCAACGCACGAAACATTTCGAGATAGATCTTCATTTTGTTCGGATCACGTCAACCTCGGTGAAGCCCGGGTGCTCCATGTGCCCACGACATCTCAATTTGCTGACATTTTTACAAAGGGATTACCATCAGCTGTCTACACTGAATTTTGAACCAGTCTCAACATCACATCTGGCAAAGTTGGTACTGCGGGGGGTGTTAAACAAATGTACGTGTACATGTGTATCACAACTGACTAGTCCTAGTCCTTAGGTTTGTTTTGTTAGTGGCGTTGCATGCAACTTCGTGTGCCTCTGCGGCTCTGCATGCCCCCCTTTCTCTGGCTCAACTTCTCTATATGTGATCCCTATGTGAGTAATACAAATTGTGTTGTGTGCGGCTTCTCATCTCATTCAACTTTCATGCGTCCCCAAGCCAACACCTGCCGCTGCCACGTCCAAACTGGTGTGGGCCTCTTGTTGTGCGTCAACTCAACTCAAATTAGGGTCGGTCTCTTTCTTTCTTTCTATTGGCCTGGCAGGTCCAAAATTAACGAACGTACTACAAAGTAGGAGTACAAAGGGATTCGTATAGATCACGGTAGCTGTATGTGATAAAAGTGAACAAACCGGGGAAACATAGCAGAAGCTCGATTCATCGGCGGCACGACACAAAATCGGGCAGGGTTCAAGGCGATGGTGTTCGCTGTGCCCACGGACGTCTTGGCGGATATCATGGCGCGGCTGCCCACCAACGCCCGCCGTCGTGTCCGCCTCGTCTGCCGTCTCTGGCGAGTATTTAGCCAAAAACTACCACATTTCACGGAACCGTGACGAAAAACTACCACTCTACGATTTTGTGTGGAAAACTACCACTTTTTTACTAAACCGTGGCAAAAAACTACCAAGTCGCATAAGCGCTCGGTTCGGCCGCGCTAAACCCGTTTCTGACGTGTTGGGCCCACGAATCAGTTGCCATGCGGGCAAACTGACGCCCGCCGCGCGCTAACGGCTGTTAACGGCCCGTCCGCTGTCGGAACGGCGGCTGTCGGTCGTGTGGGCGTCAAGATCTGATTCGTTCCCCTCTCGCTTCACTCTCTCCCTCCTCTCGATCTCTCTGAACTAGGTGGCGGCCGCCATGTCGTCGTTGATTCCGGAGGGTGGCGGCGCCGACGCCGGCGACGCTGGCGGCGGTGGCAGAAGTTTGGAAGCAGCTGGCTCAGTCGATAATTGGTTGGGAAGCACCAGTTTCTCGACGCAGGCTGGCTCGCAGCAGCGGGAGGCACCAGTCGCCCAGTCATCGCCAATGGGTTGCAGGTATGGAAATATCATCTGCTGGTCCTTTTGTAGCCGCTTCAATCTGTCAAATTAGTAAGATGTGTTTGTTTCTGTTAGTTGGACATGTGTAGTAAACTGTATTGCACTTTTAGCTCAGTCAATTTCATGAGCACTTATTTGTGCAGTTTGGCTGACCAGAAGTGGGATATATGGTTTCATTTAGAAGGAAGAAACCCTGTGAAAAGGGGTATATATGAGTCAGATATTTCTTTTCTTACTCTACAATCACTCATAGCTAGTGAAGGGTATGGGGACAGTGATTACATGTACTATGTGAAGGAGGAGGAAATTGGATCTGAAAGAGTAAAGTATTTAGGTAATGAAGCTAGTGTTCATGAAATGTTGGAGTTTTTTCATCATGTCAAGCTAGTGAACATAAAGGTTGTGAGAAATGTTGAACCTGGAATTAGTACACAGGCTAATGAGAATTACATTAACACTCAAGAGAGCTGATGTGTGAAAAAGGTTTTGGAGCTATCTGAGCTTCAGAATCAGATGGATGATAGAAAGGCTCGGCTTGAGAGGAGCAGGATTGAAAGAGAGGCAGATTTGAACCACTTTGAAGGAGACACTGAAGTGTCTGAATTTTGCTCTGATGATTCAGTTCATTCAGATGGGAGTGCTGAAGCTGTTCAACAAATGGAAATAGAGTGTGCCTATGAAGAGGATACATCAGCCTTAGTGAGGTTTTCAACAAGATGATCCTTGATGTTAGGGCCAAACCAATTAGGACTATGTTTGAAGGAATTAGGACTAAGCAGATGATCAAAAGGCAGAAGACTAGGGAAAAAACAGAGAACAGCAGGTGGATGATCACACCCAACTATTCTGAGAAACTAGAGGAGAATAAGAAGTATGCCAAATTTTGTGAGGCACATAAGGCTGGTCCTGACATTTGGCAAGTGTCTAGTAAAGAAAATCAGTACTGTGTGAACCTAGCTGCTAAATCATGTGACTGCAGGAGGTGGGACATGACAGGTGTGACATGCAGTCATGCAATTGCAGCAATGAGCAAGATTCACATGCACCCAGAGGACTATGTGCATGCATTTTTTTAAAAACCACTATATATTGAAGCATACAAAGACATAGTGTACCCTGTCCCTGGTCCTCAATTCTGGCCTGACACCCATACTCAAGATATTGAGCCCCCAGTGTTTAAAGAAAAACCAGGCAAGAAACAAACAACAAGGAGAAAGGGCCAGTTTGAGGTGCCTGCACCAAAGGACACAAGCAGGATGGGAACAATTACATGCAGCAATTGTGGTCTACAAGGTCACAGATATACAAACTGTGGGAAAGCTCTAAAACCTACTCTTCAGATGAGAAAGAACTTACACCAGGTCTTGAGATATACAAACCAATTTTTTTTTAATTATTTTAGGTGGTACATTTACTAACTGGATCCTCTTAAAACTTAATTCTTTCATGCAGGAGAATAGAGAAATATTCATGGGTTCCTCTAGTGCTCCACAACCAGCACATCAACAGCAAACTTCACAGATGCCTGCCTCATCTGCTCCACCTCCTAAAGCAATGAGGAACAGAAAAACAGCACCAACTAAGAGAGGTTCATCATCAACACTGACAGCAGGAGCAGCCAGGTCTTCACCAGCAACTCCAAGAGGATCAGCATCAACAAGAGCTCCAAGACCATTCAATGCACCAAGAACATCCACTGGAGAAACTGGGATAATAACAGGCAAGAGGAAGAGGAAACCTCCTGGGAAATTTGCAGCATATTTCAATGCTAGTGGAAACCATTGAAACTCTTGAAGTTTGTGTGCACCTACAAATTTGTGTTCTACAACTTTAGTTGGATTGTATGCTACTATGTTTGTGTTGTGCTACCTGAATGTTGAATGTATGCTACTATGTCTGTGTTGTGCACCAACCTGAATGTTATGCTACTATGCCATTTCAATTCAGAAAAGCTTCTATTTGTTTTGTTTGTTTTAATTTTCCATTTGTACAATTCAGAAATAGTAATATGAAGAAGAAGTTATTGACATAATATTTTTACTAAACAAAAAAATTTTGCACAAAAATAGTTTGGCCTGGGGCTCAAAGCCAGGACCAGTGGTTGTAACCAAGCGTCTCATGCCAATGTGATACTGCTAGTGATCTTGTTTGAGTAGCATCCACAATCAACTTATATTTAGTTAAGCACGCACTGTGTTGAGCGTGCGTTGCGGCCGCTACCGTGGTGGACGTGCGTTTAGTTCAGCTCGTCGTTTCGGTTTCTCAGCCTTAACTACGTGTCCACCCACCGGCTCACTCGCCCACTCGCCGCCCGCACCGTCCACTCCACTTCCCACTCTCCCTTGTCGAAACCGCCGCTGACAGCCACCCCCGCCGCCGTCGCCATGGACTGGCAGCTGGCCATCGAAGAGCTCGGCGGCAACAACAAGGAGCTGCGCGCTCAGTACAGGGAGATCACGCACTGGTTCCCTAGTCTGGCGATGCTGAGGAACCATGCGCGCGGCCTGGTGAAGGTGATGACAGCTGCTGAAAGGCAGCGTGCCTTCCCTGCCGGCCGCACCGTCCCGCCGGCGACCATTCTCCTGTGGGCGATGCGCGAGGTGCAGCGGTCCCCCGACCCCAGGCAGCGCGCCCGTTGGTGGATGTACCGCTCATCCACCACGCCGCCGGCCGCCGCGGATGACATCACCGACGCCGTCCTTGCTCTCCCAGCCCCCATAAACAACACCTACTGGGAGAGGCGGAATCCGTGGGTCATCGGTCCAGACGACGACTCCTCCGACTCCTCCGACGCCGATTCTGAAGACTCCTCATCTGACGACGATTCTGAAGATTCCCAGTCCTCTGACGATTCTGAAGACTCCTCATCTGAAGACGATGTGGACGAGGTCGTCGTGCTCACCTCCGACTCCTCCGACGACGAGCCTGATCTGCAGCTCCTGGCGCCCGTCGTCGACGCCGTGGAGGGGCAGAAGAACAGCCCGATTGATGTCGATAAGCTGCCGGAGGTCGTCGACAAACCGCAGCTCGTTGTCGTGAAGCAAGAAGAAGAGGGTGGCGGTGAAGATGTGGTGGAGCCAACGTCGGCCAAGAAGAAGAGGGCGGCGGTGAACCACAATGACGTTCGGCGCTCCCAACGCCTGAAGATGCTGAAGAAGGAGGAGTGACATGTTGTCTTCAGTTTCGTCAGTAGCAGAAAAAGTTCAGTTTCGTCAGTATGTTAGTTCTATCTATTGTCAGTTTTATCAATGTCAGACTATCTATGCAGGTACTATCTATGTCAGTTCTATCTATGCACTTGCACTTGCTATCTATGTTCAGTTGTGCTTGCTATCTACTACTGTTAGTGTATTCATTTGTGCAGTATGTCACTACTGTCAGTCAGCTAGAAAAACAGACCCATCATAAAAGGATAGTAGGTCTTACTAAACTTAGCATGATTACTCTCTTAGGATAGTAGGTCTTAACATAAAAGTAGTTACATCATAGATAAACCACCTACTTCTTAAAGCATGACACTTCTGAAAGCACTTGAAACTTACCCAAAATATACACCTAAAATGCATCACATTCCAAGGCCAGCTACATATATAGGCCTACTAATTACTTAACCAACA
This sequence comes from Secale cereale, assembly GCA_902687465.1. NCBI lineage: Eukaryota > Viridiplantae > Streptophyta > Magnoliopsida > Poales > Poaceae > Secale > Secale cereale. The sequence continues at coordinate 757,771,584 of LR738714.1, forward strand.
CAGCAACCACTTCACTCATTCATTATTGCCTTGATCCTCTCCAACTTATCTTTGCTGGCTTGCCCAGCATTGAGCAGATCAGCAATAAGATACTCCAGTTTCTTCTTCTCTTGCTTCAGTAGGTCCATGTCCCCCTCAACTTCCTTCATGTCCTTCCTCATGTTCTGAATGATATCTGCTTGGCTTTGAAGAATGCACCTTTGCTCCTTGGCAAGCTTCAGCTTTTCCATACTTAACTCAATCTTTGCCTGATCCTCAAGTTGCTTCTTCTTCTCATTTAAATCATTGATTGCCTGACTGGTATAGTCCATGTCATGAGACATCTTGCCATCTTGATAGTCAAAAAGCTTGGACACATCTTCCACCAACTGACTGTAGTTTTTTGACAGGAAATCAATTTCCTTCTTTAACTTGCCCACCTCTTTCTCATGAGCTTGTTTGTCCTTCAACCTACCCAAGTTCTGCTCATGGTACATCTCCCAAATCCTTCCTAGGCACCTTTGTAGAATTTCTGGCCAAGGACCATCTACCCACTCCACCACCCCACAGTTGACACCTTCATCCTACAGAAGGAATTATTTAAAATTAGGCACAAAGAACCTTGCTAACAAACTTAGTACATATAACTCAATTCATTTAAGTGAATCCTATGCTTACTTAAATGCTCTCTCAATTCACCTAACATTATTCTTTCAAACTAAGCACACATCACCTAGTTTACCATCAGTCATTTATATTCAATTACCTCTGTTATTTTCAGTTAACAGATATATTCAGTTAACAGCTATCAGAATTTCAGTTAACATGTGTTCTCATGTTCAGTCATTTATATTCAGTTAACTCTGTTCTTTTCAGTTAACAGATATATTCAGTTATATGCTGCACTTTTCAGTTTAAGTTCTAAACACAACACACATCCACACCAGCAAAGTAAATTAGGGTTCAAATACCTGGCTGACAGGACAACCCAGGAATCGCCTCCCTGTCAAAGCACCTTCAAAAGCTACCATCTTCTTTGGCCTCTGATGATGCATCATGCACGTCGGCTCAGATTCAGTGTAAGAACCACAGAAAGATGGTTCCACCACACTGTCAGGGGTTTCCTGCAAAAGAAACTTCGAATCAATCCAAAAGCAACTTCAAATCTCCAATTTGGATGAACTAACCCTAACTCTATTCCACCATTATGAACTTACAAAGAGCTGAGGATCCATTGAAACCATGCAGATGTCCTCGTTCGAGCTATCCTCGTCATTCTAGGAAGGCATCCTCAGCTTCGACCAGCAGCAATGGCGGCGGCGGCGACGGTGATATGCTCATAGCACCAGAAGAGGGAGAGGATGAGGAGGAGTGAGTGAGCGAGCGAGGAGGAAGAGGATGAGCGAGTGGCTGAGGTTGATTCACTTATTGGACCACCGACAGCCGCCGTTCCGACAGCGGACGGGCCGTTAATGGCCGTTAGCGCGCGGCGGGCGTCAGTTTGCCCGCGTGGCAACTGATTCGTGGGCCCAACATGTCAGAAACGGGTTTAGCGCGGCCGAACCGAGCGCTTATGCGACTTGGTAGTTTTTTTGCCACGGTTTAGTAAAAAAGTGGTAGTTTTCCGCACAAAATCGTAGAGTGGTAGTTTTTCGTCACGGTTCCGTGAAATGTGGTAGTTTTTGGCTAAATACTCCGGCTCTGGCGCAACCTAGTCGACGAGTGGGCGCCCGTGGACATGCGGAGGCGGGACAAGATCCTCGTCGTGGAGAGCCTGGGGTCCAAGGACGTCGTCCACGTCCTGTCACCGGAGGCGAGCCGCGGAGCTGTGGCGCGAGCTCGATGACAACACGGCCTGCCTCTACAGACGCATGAACGTGGTCGGCACCTGCAACGGCCTCGTCTGCCTCTGCGATGACAGGGAGCCAGGCGGCGCCATCACGCTGGTTAACCCGTCGACGGGCGATGAGCTCTGCCTCCCGCCGCTGCCGACGACAAGCTCTTCCATGGAGTTGCGCCCAAGCTTTGTCCGCAAAAGCTGGCACCTGCAGTACGCCTTTTGGCGCCACCCGGAAACGGGGCGGTACATGGTCGTGCACGTCCCATGGAGCTACGAGCGGTTCTGGGAGCCAGGCACGTGCACACCGGCCCCGACGCAAAGTGCAGCCTCGGCCTCTCTAGCCTCGCCATCATCGACGCCACGCTTTACTGGCTCACGGAGAACGCCGACGGGAAGATCAGGTCGTTCGACCTGGACCACGACCGCGTCACGTGCATCGGGCCCCTGCCAGTCCCAGCGAAATCGTCCTGCTGCCGCCTGGCAAAAGTGCACGGGATGCTGGGCGTTGCAGTCGCCGGTGCCGGCGGCTCGACGGCGGTGTGGGTGCTGGAGGTGGACGCGAGGTGGAGGCTCCGGTTCCTCATGGAGGCGCATGGGCCACGCCAGCTAGCGATGCCGCACTTCGCGCACGACGACTACATCATGACACACGGACGACGGGATCAAAACTGTTACTTGCACCGGCACAAGACGCAGACCGGCGTGGAGCAGCTCCTTCAGATCGGGCAGCAGGACAGAGAGGAGGTGACTCGTATCGAGCACGATATCTACCGAACGTTTGCCTACGTCGAGACGAAGGAGCAGCTCAGTGTTTACAGCGCGGCTCTGGTGACCAAGCGCCGTAGAAGTCAATGTACTATTGTATGAGCATCGCTATAGGAAGTTAGGAACGACAGCTTAGAGCATGTCCAACAGCCGTGCTTAGCGCCGCGCCCAAAAAAAGCATATGCCGCGCGCGCAAGGTCTGCTTTGCCGCGCCGCGCAGTGCTGGCTCCAGCAGCAGCGCTATAATGCAGCGCGCGCGTGCTGCTCCAGCGGTGCCCAAAAATACAGCGCGCGCACACTATTTTTTTTCAGACTTTAAAATTGCATTAAAATAAAAGGATATAAAGTTATTTTACATATCGCAACTAGATAGGTAGTTCGAAAACATAGATAGATAGTTCTAAAATATAGATAGATAGATAGATAGATAGTTCGAAAACATAAAAAAAAACTAATCGCTCCAGTCATCTCCATCATCACCGGCTTCGTTGTTGCTGTCGGAGGAGGTTGACAACCAGATGTCGAACCAACGGTCATCTTCTGCGGTGAAGATCGTTCTCCCGCCTGCATCGCGGATGGCGCACTGCTGACACGCCAATTCCCTCCGACGACGCCTGTCCTCGCGGCGATGTTCCCAGTACTGCTGCTCGGCGGCGACGTCCTCCGGGTGGAGCCGGCGCCACTCCGCCATGCGCCGCTCGTCCTCCTGGGCGACGAGGAGGCGGTTCTGCGACGCCGTGTGCTCCGCACGGTCTCGTGCGGTGTGTAGACGAGGCGGCGGGGCGAACTCCAACGCCTGCTCGAGCGTGCGGGCGTCGTCGAAATTCATCTGACGGCGCGGCCTGCCTAGGCGCCACGCCGCCGCGTCGTACGCGCGGGCGGCCTCGTCCGCCGTCTCGTAGGTGCCGAGGGGAAGCCGGAGATCGCCGGAGCGTATCTCGGCGTAAAAGCCGCCGCCGTTCGGGCGCTCGCGGACGCCGCGGTAGCCCGACGAAGAACGGCGGCGCGGCGGCATGGTGGCGCGTCGGGGGCGGCGGCGGTGCTCCGGTGCGGCGGCGGGCGCAAGCGGTGGCGCGAGAGGCAGGGAGAGAGAGGGAGAGAGAGTGCGGTGGAGCGAGCAGCGCGCGCGCTGCGTTTTATAGGCGCGCGGGAGGAGCCGCCGCAAAAAAGGCGCGCGAGAGGCCGCCGTTTCACGCGCGCGCGCAAGCGGTTTCCGCGCGCGCAAGCGGTTTCCGCGCGCGCGTTTTCCCGCCGTCGCTGGAGCGCGGAATTCCGCCCCGCGCGCGCGAAATCGCCAGTTTAGCGCGCGCGCGCCTCTTTGCGCGCCTGTTGGAAATGCTCTTATGCGCGATATCTTATCTACAGGATGGCGTCAGGCAAAAGGAATGCAAGCTAGGATGATAGTGCGCATGCTCGGTCTTCATACTTGAGTTGTCTTTGAGTTGGGGAGAGTCTTTTATCACAGTTGACTGATTTTAGCTCTTGTTTCAGTCACAGCTATTGAACTAGATGATACGTCAGACATCAAATAGCTTCGATTTGCATTATCCGTAGGACACCTTATATGTATCAAAATCGATATCGAAATCAAAAAGATGAAAAAAGATGTACAATCCAATTTCTCGATTCAATAGAAGCCCAAAGAGATGCATATGGTACCGAAATAAGAATATGATAGATATGTCAAAAGCAGGTCTGATTACACCTATTCTTAATCCTAAATGGAATGTAAGGATGTAGGGATTTCCCTTCTCATAATAAGAATGTGCCCGGTCTGGTTCAGTATGGAATGAACTTATAATCTGATGATCGAGTCGATTCTATGATTATAAGTTCATAACCCTAGCGCCCATTTCCATTTTGGGCAGAACAGATCTACTAATTCTTTTATTCCAGTTAGTAAGAGGGATCTTGAACTAAGAAATAGACCTAGCAGCTAAACGAGGGTATCCTGAGCAATTGCAAGAATGGGGTTCATTGATATTCCTAGTACAGTAGATGCTATCACATATACAGTCATACTCAATTTGATGGAATTGTTTGATCTTAAAGGGGATCTTCTATAATTTCGCACATAAGGGATTATTTCTTGGTTTCGTCCAGTCATTAATAACTTGATTATTTCTAGATAATAGTAGATAGAAAGAACGCTCGTAAGGAGTCCTATTGAAACCAAGAAATATAGGCCTGCTAGTACGTAGTAGAGTAATACATATGGATTTTCTATGTCACGGTTACCTGATTTTAGCTGTTTTATTAATTAAGTTATATAATAAATATAAAAACGGTGGTACGTTATGGAGGTTCATGGATATTTGCTACGTGAGACACGGGATGAGAACGAAATTCATTTATGCACGTAGTAGACAATTGTCCATGCGTTGCAATGAGATATAAACATTTCAGTGCGCTAGCTCATGATTTATGTCCTCGTTATATTAAAAGTCTTATGTGTTGGAACTGCCACGGAATAGCAAAGCCGCGACAGTTTGAGAGCTTCGTGATCTAGCGAGGTAATTTGCCCCCTCCATCCTTTGCATCCTGGAAACACAATTAGAGGGTTCGAGAGTTGAGAACATGGTGGAAACCCAAGGTTACAATAAAAGTTATGATGTAAGCATGGTTTCGGTATTTTTTAGAATGATGAAATAGAAGTTGAAGTTATTGGTTACTCCAAGCATGGTTTTGGGTACCGAGCGAGATATTCGGATACCGGGCGGTATCACCGTTTCTCGTTACCCCACGAGAAATCTATGTACCGAGGAAAAAATCGAAATATTTTGAAAATTTTGAATTTGAATGTAAAGTATATGGTTAAATAAACCTGAAACTCATACAGATCACATAGGCAACGTTGGTATACTGGTTTGCGCTGGCTTTCCGTGGATTCATGCGAGCGCGGGATATATGAGCAAAGTATGGCCCCGGTGGGATTCAAAACCTCGAACTGAAGGTAAAGAGTTGGATAGATACGACCTAATCAATGCGCCACAACGTGATTGGTGATAAAATAGATTTCGTTTTTAACATATACTCCCTCTGTTCCTAAACATTTGTCCTTTTAGAGATTTCAAATGGACTATCACATACGGATGTATATAGACATATTTTAGAGTGTAGATTCACTCATTTTGCTCCGTATGTAGTCACTTGTTGAAATCTCCAAAAAGACAAATATTTAGGAACGGAGGGAGTAGTACGGTAAAAAGGATTTGAATTCAAATTTAAATTTCATATTTCGTATGAATTTTTTACGGTATTTCGGTAACCGCAATTCTCTGTGCCCCAAGAGAAAAAATGACTGCTCGGGATCAAAATCCTTGACTCCAAGTATCACATTGGTGTTTTGATTGATGATTTAGTGAATATTCTGGTCAGATTGACTTTTGTGTACGGTGAACTACGCCTTTGCGCGGCACCCAGAGATGGTGTGGTACACGGTGGTGCACGTCCCAGGGAGGTACGTGTTGTTCTTGGACAGCGCCGGTCCTGAGATTTTAGGGGCCCGGGTGAAATTAAAGCTCGGGAGCCCTTAGTATATATAGTTTGTGTGGGGATATAAGGGCCTTAATATAAGCAACATAGCAATTACAGTAATATTGCTGTCTATATTTTTATCATAAATTTAAAAGCAATATTGATATGAAATACAGTTTTTACAAACAATGCTGAAAATAAACAAATCTGCATGAAAAGTTTAACAGTAAAAGCCATGCAGCATGTTGACGAAGATAAATTACTTAATTAGCAATGAACAATTAGTGATAATGATCACCTATTAAAATTGCCGGAGAAAGAAATTGCGGCAGCCAAATTTGCACCAAAATATAGCCTAGATCAGCATGATCTACTGCAATCGCCGGTGATATCCCGCGATTTTGACCTGCATGCAAATCATCGCAGGCAATTTTTCAGCGGCAATTGTGCCGCAACCGCTACCGTTTCTGCTGCTGTTTAAAACCGTAAATATGATCACTTCTTCTTCGGTACAACCCCCCTGAACACATCAACGGTCAAGATCTGTCCATACCCCTTCATAATAAAGGGTAGGATGGTCTTTCTAGAAAATACGACGTAGAGATCTGTCACGTTCTGAGTCCATCTTGGGCCAGCCCATTAGTGAGTATGTACGATAGCACTGATAGAAAGTCCAAAAAAATAGTGAGCCTATCAGGCATCAAACACAAGACCTGCAGGGGTTGTGAAATTGCTGATAGCCACCCGAACCATCATAATTAGGTGATACTTATGGAGCGCAGTTATTTATCACCTAGAATGGATGTATTGTAGGTGTTTTTTTAATTAGAATTACAGTAGCAGATCAAAATGGTATTGTACAACCGGGCCGGACATTCTATCTAAAGCATTTTTATAGCTAAAAAAACATAATGTGTTTTTCATCCTTTGGAGTATTTTTCGAAAACATAAATATTTTTAAAGATACGAAAAATCAAAATTTGAACTTCTTTTGGAAACACGAATTTTCTTCAAATTTCTGATCCACTTTTATGAAAATTACTTTGATTTTGTGAATATTTTTCAAATTCTATGAACAGTTTTTCTGAATTGACCACATTTTTTTGAAAATATGAATAATTTATCAAATTTGTGAAGATTTTTTTGAAAACATGAACAATTTTTAAAATTCTGAACATTTAAAAAAAATGCAAACAGTTTAAAAATTTTACGAGCATTATTCTAAAACACAAACATTTTTAAAATTTATAAATATTTTTTCAACATTTTCTGAAAACATTTCTTATTTTCTAGGGCCTAAATATTATTGCAATTATTTTTGTTTTTCTTCTCTTTTTTTAATCTATTTTTCTACTTTTGAACTTTATTATTCTTTGTGAAACTTGTTAAAAAAATTGGAAAATTGTTTGGCATAACATAAAATGTTCTTGTTTTCAAATATTGTTTAAAATTGTAAAAACTATTCTGGAATTTCATAAAATGTTCTAATTTTTTATTTTTTTTGTTCACAAATTTAAGACATGTATGCGTTTCAAAAAAGTTGATAATTGTTTTTTAAAAAGAAAGTGGTTTGCAATATGTGTTCAAAATTTTCATCATTTTTTCGTAGTTTGTTAACAATTTTGGGAAAAAGTGTTCAAGTTAGTAAAATTTTCATACACACTTTGAAATTCCAAAATTGTTGACAAATTTCAATAAATTGTTAGGGAAAAATAAAATGTTTATGTTGAGTGATGATGACGGGAATTATAAATACACTCATCAAACTGGTATACTTTAGGCTATGGATAAATGATCGCAGCTTCTGGTAAGAGTCTGTCATGGCCATATGAGGCATCCACGCCTGGTTTCAATGACTTCCGACACCGTATGCACGTTTTGATACATATTGCCATTAATCGGCTTTTTTCACTGAGAAAACTAAAAAAAATGCAAAACTTGGCAAAAAGTCAAACAATTTGGAATGGTGCCTTGAATTGGTCATACAAAACCATGAACAAATAGGGTCATTTAAGGAATGTCGAAAAATGAAGTGCTCCCAAACATATCCTTCTGGCCTATTCGAACACTCTCCATTGAACATGGCATTTCTTTGGAAATATCAGACTTGTCCTCAACTTTTGGAAGCAAGTGGGCATGCCCATGTTAGGCATCCATGCCTGGTCTGAATGACTTCCGACACCGTATGCACGTTGCAACATGTTCTATCATTAATTGTCATTTTTTTTTCACCGAGAAAACTCCAGGAAATGCAAAACTTGTCAAAAACCCAAACAACTTGTCATGATGCCTTTAATTGGTTATACGAGGCCCTTCAAAAAAAATTGGAGTAATTTCAAGGATGTCAAGAAATAACATGCTCTCAGACGGAGCCTTCTGCCCCCAGAACACACTTCGTTCAACATGGTCTATTTTGTACATCCTTAAAATGATCCCAACTTTTTCTACTAGGTGGGCATGCCCCTCATAGGCATCCATGCCAGGTTTGAACAATTTGCAACACCGTATGCAAGTTGCGATACATCCAGCCTTTTTTCTGCATTTTCTTACCGAGAAAAGTCTAGAAAAAAATACAAAACTTGTCGGAAACCAAAACAACTTGTCATGCTGCCTTGAATTTGTCATACGAGGCCATGAAAAAAATTAGGGCCATTTCAAGGATGTCGAAAAACAACGTGCTCTCTGACATACCCTTCTGGCCAACCTGAACACCCTCCGTTGAACATGGTGTTTTCGTGGACATCCTTGAAATTACCATAACTTTTGTCACTAGGTGGGCATGCCCATGGTAGGCATCCATGGCAGGTTTGAACTACTTCCGACACCATATGCAAGTTGCGATACATCTAGCCATTTATCGACATTTTTGATAGAGTAAACTTTAGAAATGAAAAACATGTCGAAACCCAAGCAACTTGGATTGGTGTCTTGAATTGGTCATATAAGTCCATTGAAAAAAAATTGGGGCATGGGTGCCTACCATGGGTATGCCACCTGCTGGCAAATGTTGGGGTCATTTCAAGAATGTAAAAAAAAACACCATGTCCAACATAGCGTGTTCGAGTAGTCATCCACGCCATGTTTGAAGGAAAAACGTATTTAAATCATAATTTATGTAGATACTTAAAACTGTCATTTTAAGTTTCTAACATAGCTAACAAATACAAAATGATAGAATTGAAAACAACGATTTTTTAAAGCATTTAATAAATATTTAAACAAAAAAGATTGAAATCCTAATTTAAAATAGTTACTTAAAACTGCTATTTTGGTATTTCAATTTTTTGAATATGTTTCAAAAAATAATAAAGCTTAAAGAGGAGAAAAGACAAATTTTATAAAAAGATAGAGAAATGAAAAATATAGAACTGTAAAAAAGAAAATCTTAGGCCTTATCCAACTAAGCGACGGCATTTGTCCTGTTGGACGACTATTGGAATTTGTTCGGAATTTAAAAATTATTCTCATTTTCAAAAAATTATTCACAAATTGGAAAAATGTTCGGGCAAATTTAGAACACTTTTTTATATCACTTATTTAGTCTCATTTCTGAAAAAGGTTTTGAAATTTAATTTTTTGTCCGTGCTCTCAGAATATGTTTGTTTTCACAATTTGTTTGTGCTTTTCAAAAAATTATTCGCATTTTGACATTCTGAACAATTTTTTAAAGAAAGTTTTTTTTGAAATTACCTTACAATTTTCGAAAATGCAAATATTTTTTAATTTACGATTTGTTTTTTCGATATAACAAACCTTTTCAAATTTTGAACAACATTTTGAAACCACGGGCATTTTTTGAATAGGAAAGAAGAAACATAACAGGAAAAGGAAAATAAATAAATAAATAAAAAGAAATAATGGAAAAAAGACCAGTTCACAAAGTTTTTCTAAAATCTTTTTGAAATTCCCAGCCCATCCATTACTTAATGTGTCTAGCTTTATATCCCTCACAAAAGCTATCCTGGTGCAGTGGTTCTGGACGCAGTTATGTTTTAAGTGATCATGGGTTCCAAATGGGCCGGCCCAAGTAAGCTGCCGTACGTATACGTTTTTATAGAAGTAGATACACATTGTGAAAAGTCCATACTACCCTTTATATAGAAGTAGATACACATTGTGAAAAGTCCATACTACCCTTTATACATATTGCAAGGGGGTTGTACCGAAGCGGGATCCAAATATGATAATGCCTTGGATCGGTTGAATCGCTGCCGGTGATTGTTCAATCCGGCACTTGGCGATGAGGCGATCTGTATATGCGTCTGCGGGATGCGCAATCTGGCGCTGGCCTGGAGTAGAGATGGAAGAACAGAGTTCATCTGTGAAACAGCGACTCGCATTCGCGCCCAGAGATCATGATGGTGGCTGGGATACTCGAAGACATGAACTCACAATCGGATCACGGATCTTGGAGGCCGGCATGATGCATGTGTTCACGCTAGGGGAGGCGTTGTGGCGGGTCGTGCATGTGGGCCTCGGCGCAAAGTGCAGCACCAGCCTCTCCAGCCTCGCGATCATCGATGAAACGCTTCACTGTCTCAGGGAGGACGACGACTCTCGCAAAAACAAAAATAATGCATTGCTATTATACTAGAATTTTCTTTTGAATAGTTTGATTGCTTGGAGAATATGAAGCAGCCAAAGAAGGATGGTAGGCTTCGGATCAGTGACCAGCACTCGCTCAATCTCGCCATGCTGGCAAGACAAGCCTGCAGGTGGTCCCCACCAGCTCCGTTGTGCCCTGTGCACATCTGTTGCAAGCGAAATATTTCACGCTAGAGGATATTCTTGCTGCTGCCCATAAGGCTGGCATGTACTACAAATGGCTTATTGTATGTTAAAGGACATTGACATTGTTAAAGAGGCATGATTTGGTGAATTGGATCAGGTGAGCACATAAACATTCGTCACCTGACACTTCGACTCAAAGGGTCTGTTCTTGATGAAGTCGGCCTACTAGGTAGGGATGTCAACCGGCTCCTGTTTAATCCCGTTTAAATCCATTATATAATCAAACAGTTCAAAAGTTTGTTTTTTTTCTGGAAAAATGAACTATGGAGCTAGGAAAAGCTAACTAAACGGGACTTGTGGACACCATTTATTTGCCACTTACATCCCTACTACTCCCTCCGTTCACTTTTGTAAGTCGTTTCAGACATAAAAAAATAGACTGGTTTACACACTCTCTGAAATGTCTTCAAGGACTTATAAAAGTGAACAGAGGGAGTACTAGGTACACACTAATACTCCCTCCGTTTCCTTTTACTTCACATGTTAGATTCGTACACTAATACTCGATGAACATTAGTTTTTGTACAAGAATTTGCTTTCTTATGCTCGATGAATATTTTTGCAAATACATGTGAACTTTTTGTATATGCAGTTCACATACTTTGGATAAATGTTGAACATTTTTTATTGCATGGTACTCCCTCCGTTCCTAAATATTTGTCTTTGTAGACATTCAAATGGATGCAATATACGGATGTATGTAGACATATTTTAGAGTGTAGATTCACTCATTTTGCTTCGTATGTAGTCACTTATTGAAATATCTAGAAAGACAAATATTTAGGAACAGAGGGAGTATATATTTTAAAATTAATGATAAATATTTTTAAATTTTTGTTGGTTCAAAGTTTTTAAAAATTTATGGATTTTTCTAAAAAAAATCGTACATTTTTCCAAAGCTCACATTTATTTTTTTTAAAAAGATCACGTATTTTTAAGGTACTTATATAATTGAGAATGTGTAAGCACATTTATGAAAAAATAATCTTATAATGTTAAATAATTATTTGAGCATTATTATGTAGTAAAAACGAAGTTAAAAAACTGAGCGGGCGAAGTGAACTACATGCGTCAAATTAGGGGCGGAGTCCCCGGGTCGGTCTCTGTCTTTGTTCTAATATTTTTTTTTGCATGGTAATATGTGTCTCATTCATATCATAAAGATCAAAGTACAAGTCACATAAAAACCGACATGACAAAATTGAAAAGATAGCAAAACATGTCTGAGCTTGACACCAACGCCCGTCACCTGCCTTCGGCACCACCACAGCAGCCACCGAAGAAAATAATGACGGATTACCTCCTCGGGAATGTATCTGGTGCACCGGGGCAATTGGTGCTACCGGTGCACCGGACTCGGTTGCATATTAAAAAATGTTCGAAAAAATCCGGACAAAAAATTAGTGCATTGACACAACATCAATGTAAGTTGTCACAAAAATTCAAGTCAAAATTCGAAACATTGCTCGAGATACAAAAATGACAAATTCGACATCAATGTGCTAATGGGCCAAAACTAAAGCCCAACTTGTGTTATGTACTATTCAGTGTCAAATTTGTCATTTTTGTATCTCGAGCAATGTTTCGAATTTTGATTTGAATTTTTGTGACAACTTACATTGATGTTGTGTCAATCCACTAAATTTTTGTCCGGATTTTTTCGAACAATTTTGAGTGTTGCAACATGAGGCCGGTGCACCGGTAGCACCAATTGACCCGGTGTACCAGATACATTCCCTTACCTCCTCACCCCGAGCTCGATGCGGCTCCATCACTGATATGCAGCTTGAGGTCTCTGTCTTTGTTCTATTTGCAGGTCCCATATCGAACGTACTACAAACGGATCCGTATACGTATAGATCACGGTAGCTATAGACAATAATAAAAGTCTACAAAATAATGATTCTAATGGAGCAGTTAGTAGGATTGCGTCCAGGTTTTTTTTCCCACCACTTTCATCCTGTCTTTTTTCGACCGGTTATTTTTCGTCCCACCTCCCACCACCCCTTCCACTGATTTTTTCCTCCGGATCTTTTCCAGAGATGCAAAGCCACCCCGCTCGATCAAATCTGGATCTCGGCGGCGGCGCCTCCTCCCTCTCCCCGCACACTGACGCATCCTTCGGAGCCCTCCCCGCCACCTCCCTTCCCAGCGCCCACGCAACTGTCTCTCCTGGCCACATCGCGGACGTGAGAGCCCTAAAGAGGCTGGGCATGGAGGACTGCTTCAAGGGGATGATCTGCTTCGAGACTTTGAACCTACCGTGCCTGCTGCTGTCGTGCAACCAGGCGTCCGAGATCTTCGCATCGCCGGTCACTTCGCTGGGTCAGGCAGCGCCAACGACCCGCCCAGTATCCCCGTCATATGCAAGCCCAACATCGGCGCCGTCGAGCCGGCCCTCAAAATCGCCAACGTCAACCCAGATACATGTGTTACCTCCGTTCGCCGCCGGCAACCCCTTCGAGTAGATCTAATCTTGTGGCTCGCGTCAACGAAGTCCTAGAGGACGCAGTGCGGCCTTCATTGCGGCCTGGTCACCGTCGGGACACACCGCCGAGGTCTGCAATCGCCGCCGAGGCGGTCCTAGAGGAGGCGCCGCTGCCTTCTCGCATCGGAGGATTTGATTGACTTCTCCTCTCCTCTCTTCCACCTCTCGTCGTCAGCGGATCCCCGCGAGGCATGCCAAGATCCGTCCGCAAACCGCCGGTGACGAGGTGTACGACGCCGCCATGGTTGTGCTCGAGCGCCTCCAGGAACCCGCAGAGGAGAATCAAGGCGTGGCACCTCCTGGACTCCGTCCGTCGCCGCTTTGGCGACAACGCCCCACCGCCGGGTAGGAAGAGTGTCTCCACGCCTTCAACCTCCATGTCCACGATGTCGTACTCGATGCCCACCTGCAAGGTCAGCCCGCCCATGCCGATGCCCACGATGGCGAGTATGTTGGGTTCCCGGCAGGACAAAGGAAGGAAGAGAAGCAAATCATAACCTTTAGGTTCATGGTCTAGGAGCAGGAAAGTACATGTCCATCTTTGTGATATTCTCATACGAATAAGCATAATACTATGTGCAGAATCTCTCAATTGTCTAGACAGGTCATCAAGTAATGGTTAGTAATTCATAATTCCGCTTCACCTTTCAGTTAATGATCCGCTTTTAATTGTTTGTTGCCAAAGTGCGCATCAAATTGCAGGAATCTCAATCTTTTTTTTATATTTCTCGCGAGGCTCTTGTACGGTAGATATTTTTCCTTGGTCATAAATGAATTAGTTCCATGCTCTGACAGTAAGAGAATGGATCTAGGTGGGCGAACATTGGCATTGATGCCAAGATAATCTGACATCTTGTTGTAGTAGTGTCTTAATTGGATATGTTTACAGTTCTAAAATCAATGTTCATCAGCACCCAACCTTCTAACTAACAAGTATTTTCGGAAGGGCTTCTCTGCACTGGTACGCTCTCTCACGATTTTTGAGGCATAGGGGCGAGGGGCACGTTGTGAGGTCGTCTTTGGTCATGGCTACATCTTATGATGAGAAGGGGATTTATGCTTGGTAGGCTGCCCTGTGGTTAGCAAGTCATTGTCGCCGCCTCCGCCTCCCAGGTTGCCTCGGCTTGCTGTTGGTGAGTGCTGCTGCAACAGCCCCTGCCGGCCGCCTCAAAGGTTGGGCAATGTGGCCACTGATATCAAAGGCGTCGCCATCTTACTTGCAAGGCAAAAATTGCACCGCAGGCAACATCTTGCTATGCATGGCCACTGATGCCAAAGGTGGATTCCAGTTAGACGACCTCTCTACCAAGTCTTCATGTATGATCTGCTTCTTTCATGTGCTTTCTCCATCTGCTGTTATACTATCTTGCAAGTATGGCTTATCCTTCTTGATGTCATGTTGCTTCGACACTTGTTTATTGCTCCTAATACACCACGTGAGCTAAGAGTTTTCAAGAAAAGACTCGGCAGACCGATAGTCAACCCGTGATGGATAATAATGATATAATTTAGTTTTTGCAGTACATATTTTTGAATTATATGAGAGTTTAATCAATAAATTATATTAACCTAGGCAATGTCGTCATCGGAGGACGAAAGTCTCCCGGGAGAGTCCGACTGGTGCAACGACGACCGGGGTCTTTGCGACAGGCCTCACCTGGACGAAGATCGGTGCTTCAGCATTAAGCTCAAGGAGACCTTCGATGTTGAAACGGTACGCAACGACGACACATTTTTTTTTCGTATTTAAGCACGGCTTCTACTACTTCAACATGTAATTTTCGTCTTTTGCAATTCGACTAGCTTATCCCATGCCATGCAAGACGATATGTCTTGGAGAGGTTTGATTTTGAAGGACCCGTCATGATATAAATTTTGAAGTAAATCTGTACAATTCTGAGAGCGTAACCCATTTTGGTTGCAAGAATTGGGAAGCACTTTGTAAGATGTATGGTTTTTATGAGGGTATGCTTGTCACCATGGATCTTGGTTATCCTGACATCGCCGAAGACAATTTGGACCTTTGGATCCTTGTTCATACGCTTTCCATTCTACCACTATGTGAGTTTCTCAAACATAGTTATTACGAGCGCTACCCATTTATATTGTTTATTTCAAAATAGTTGACATCTTATTTTCATTGACAACTTATTTTAATTCTTCAAAGAATGTGCGGAAGATGTTAGACAGAACCTATTACACTGATGGCTCGGAATTAACTTATCAGGAGAAAAATCATATGATCGCATTTTGTACTGATATTGAGAATTACAATATCTATTATCATACTCCTCCACATTATGGTCAATACGTGCCACTAGTGCACGTGTTGAACCACGGTAACATCGATGGAGATGCCATGGTAAGATTTTTTACTATTACGACATCCGTGCATCTTTTGCATCCTTCTAAAACTGAACTACATTGCTAACTACGAAGTTATTACTATGTTTTTCAACAAAAAATCCCGAAGGATTGTGTGCCTCATCTGATGTTTCAGAATGGTCGCCGTGATGTTTTGAACATACAGCCAGGTCATCTTACGAATCTCACCTGTCCATATCGGATTTTAAAACCGGTGAACACATGGTAATCAAAGAATGAAAATATGTATGGACAGTCGTAAGGAGTTTCTTGGAATCAACATTGTGTGAAAGGCAAGAATTGGAGACAGGATAATCTCCATTCTCCACAATGGAGAGTCAGGGGCTATCTTGTTTTATGCTATTTTACGTAAGAGAAGGTAGTAGGTCCTACCTAATACTCATGATCATGTGCTAAGAATAACTGAGTAGGATTGGTTAGATGATTATGATGATGAAGTGGTATCGAATAGAAGTTGTATGATCGATGATGATGAGTAGGACTTGTTATTATGATATCAATGATGAGTTATTTATTATTATGATAGATAATGCATGATGCTAAGTTGTTATATGAGCACGATGAGTTATTATATATATCAATAGGTGAAATGAATATGAATTAGATTCAAGTGGAGGCAACATGTGGTGCACATCGAAACTACTACTAATCCAAACTAGATCAAGTTTGGATTAGTAGTATTTTTGACAAGCATCACATGTTGCCTCCACTTGAATCTCTACTCCACGTTCATTTCACCGACTGTTATATATAATAACTAATAATGGTCATAAAATCATATGATTAAAGTACTGTATATAAAACCACAACGAAAATAAGTTGTATTTTCAAAAATACAGGAAAGGTTAGCAGCAGCACTTTTCTAAAGAAACGCTACTGCTACTTAATCTTATCTGTAGCGCTTTCCTAAAGAAGGAAAGCGCTACTGCTAAGTAGGTATAGCAGTAGCGCTGGCATTCCAGCGCTACTGCTAAAAGTTAGCAGTAGCGCCTTAATGGTAGCGCTCGTACAAGCACTACTGATAGCTACAAAACAAGCACTACTATTAGGATTTTCCCTAGTAGTGTAAAGGAGAGGGCTCCAACGAGAAATGACCCACTACGTTGAGAAACCAAGCGGGAAGGGTACGGTCTGGCAGGAAAACGGAAGGATGCATCATGAGGTTGGCTTTTTGTGTTGGGACCGCATGTTGTAGATAATATTGGCGAATAGTCTGGATAATCACATTTCTCACCACACATGGGTTAGATTTGGAGAGCTCGTACTGTCGAGATAATTGAATTTTGGGGAGCCTACTGGATTTGATATCCGGACACAGACGTATGAGGCAGAAATGAGCTTCGCCCTTGAAAACGACCTTAATTATTTGTTTAATTCATTTATATCCATTTATAGCCAGTAGCAACGCACGGGCATTCTACTAGTCAGGTAAACATACCAGAAGCTCGATTCATCAGCGGAAGGATACATAATCTTGAAGGGTTCAGGGTGATGGTGTTTGACATGCCCACGGACGTCTTGGCTAACATTCTGCCGCTGTTGCCGACAAACGCCCGCCGTCGTATCCGCTTCGTCAGCCGGTTCTGGCGCGATATGGTTGATGATCGCGCGGCGGTGGATATGCGGAGGCGCGACAGGATCCTTGTCGTCGAGAGCCCAGGTTTGTTGGACGGCGTACACGTCCTGTCGCCGGAGGGGAGCCGCACAGAGCTGTGGCGAGCTCGACGACACCAGAGCCTGGCGCTACAGACGGATGAACGTGGTCGGCACCTGCAACGGACTCGTATGCCTCTGCGACGATAGGGAGCCAGGCAGTGCGATCAGCTGGCTAACCCGTCGACTGGCGAGGAGCTCAGCCTCCTGCTGCTGGCGACGGCAAGCTCCTCCGTCGAGCTGTACACGAGGTTAGGCGGCAAAAGCTGTCACCTGAAGTACGCCTTCGCGCGCCACCCAGAAACGGGGCAGTACAAGGTCGTGCACGTCCCAGGGCGCTACGAGAGCTTCTGGGAGCCCGGCACAGTGCACGTGTTCATGCTGGGGGAGGCGTCGTGGCGGGTCTTGCACGCCGGCCCGGGCTTAAAGTGCAGTCCCGGCCTCTCCAGCCTCGCCATCATCGACGCCACGCTATACTGGCTCACGGAGGGGGAAGACGATGCGAAGATCATGTCATTTGACCTCGAATATGAGCGTGTTACGCACACGGCACACCGAGCCACTGCCCGTGCGGGCGAAGTTATCCCGCTGCCGCCTGACGAAGGTGCACGGGATGCTTGGCGTCGCGGTTGGAAGCGACGACGCGTCCACAGCGGTTTGGGTCCTGGAGGAGGGCGAAAGGTGGAACCTCCGATTCGTCATCGAGGCACACGGAGTACGGCAGCTCGCCATACCACAATTCGTGCACGGCGACTGCATCCTGACACACGGACACGGACGTCATGATCAAATTAATTACTCGCATCTGCACAAGATGCATGCCGGCGTGGTGCAGATCAGCCGGAAGGACGGAGAGGAGGTGACGCGTCTCTGGAAAGATATCTACCGAACATTCGCCTACATGGAGACAAAGGAGCAGTTGAGTGTTTACAGTGCGACCCTCGTGCAAGTGCCCTAGCTAGAAACTTATGATATGCCCCCATGTTGTTGCGAAATGTTTTGCAATACATTTTTAATGCAACCTGATTGCATGGAACATAAATATTTGAAGTATTAATATGAGAACTATACATGAAAATACATATGATTTATAGTCTTTGATAATTCTATATAATTGTAAATTATATAGTACTCCCTCCGTTCCTAAATAGGACTACATACGGAGCAAAATGAGTGAATATATATATATCCGTATGTGGTTAATGGTGGAATCTCTATAAAGACTTATATTTAGGCACTAGTAGAAAAAGGGCCATTTGTCCCGGTTGGGGAACCGAGACTAAATGATCGATACAAATGCCCTAGACCAATTAGTCCCGGTTCTTATACCAACCGGGACAGATGCGGTTCTACGTGGCCACTGCGGCTTGCCCAGGCAGGGGGGGGGGGCTTTTGTCCCGGTTGGTAGCACCAACCGGGACAAATAAGCTTCCACGCGTCAGCAGTTCAGTGGCTTGGATTTTTGTTTTTTTTTCTGGAAGGGGGAGGGGGTTTGGGGGTTTTGTAGGGTTAATTTAGGGGTTTCATATATTATGTTAGCCTGCTAATAGAGAGAAGTGTCATCTCTTATCTCCGTGCTTGGTCGACGCTACGTACTATATTGAGAAACAGTATAACAGAGCCACCTACGAGCCCTCTCAGCGACTTGAGATGGTCAACCATTGGATCCTTGTACGAACGAACCAGATCTGCAGGTCATCCCACAAACGTTCACTTGTGCCTCGCTTGCCACGTGATCCCCGCTCGGCTCACCCTAATCGGGCTGCTGCTCCGCAGAGCGACCAGGGAATTCGCTCCTTAAGCGGACTAACTCGCCGTGATAGCCCTATATAGGCCCAATAAGGGTGGTCTAAGCCCGTGCGTGTTTTCCCTGCATATTCATCTCTCGCAACGCCCGTGTCTTGCCTTCGTTCCTTCCCGCGGCGGCAGCATGCGGTAGGATGTCGGCACAGTACCTGCAGCTTCGTCAATTCTCCTACGACCTGGCTCGCGTCAATGAAATGATCTTATCGCACAGCCTCTCTTCTTCCCGTCGCCACCGCCCCATCCCCCCAATGTCTGGTTACTCTGAGCCACAGTTTGCTGCTTCTTATAATCTGCGGGTCAGCAGAGCAGGTATAAACTCAACATTTCCTGCCATGCTCCCTATCCTTCTTTAGATTAGATTAAAACCACTCTCTGTCCTCCCTAAACTCGAATCATCCATGGGCCATGATGCCCGCTGTTGTATTTAGGTACGTAGACTCGATCCCAACCCCTCCGCTTCTTGAGCTGCATGATGTGTGCTGACTGCTGGCCTTCAATGGTGGGTGAATCGTGTGTTACTTTGTGATTTTGTTGGCTCTAGAATGTGCCGGTAGATTGGCTCGAGCATGGAGCGGGCTTAGAGCATCCCCAACTAGTGCTAAAAAACGGCTCCGCGTGCTAAAATCATCTTTTTTGGCACCAGAGATGCTCAGCAGATGCTATAAAATAGGGCGCTCGCAAAAGAGTTTAGTGCACGAACTTAAAAGCGCTATCGCACGCTGTAATATTGGACGCCGGATCACGCACGCTTCATAATTTGCACTGCGTGTTTCTTTGCCGCGCGTTTTGAGCATGTGAAAAATCAATGTTGGCCGCGGCGCGCTAAAAGTGCTACAAGTGGCACTGTAAAACTATTTTAGCACTCCGTCTCTGTTGGAGATGCTCTTAGGTATTCAAGAGTTGCGATTGCGGCTGTGACATCATGGATCCATGCTCAATTTTATCCAGAGCTCCTGTATACCGGAAAATAACTGTAGAACCATTTTTCTTCAGTTTACTCTGCGAGGCTAAACACAAAGATAGAACCATTTTTCTCTCCAGTTTACTATGCGAGCTGAACACAATTTGCAGATATATGTACTCATGCTCATCAGTTTCTTGCAGCCGTGAGAGCCCAAGATCATTCAATGTTTGGCGGTTTGGTAGAATACTTCTACATATATCTTGTTTCTATAATCAACATGTTTCTTTGCTCAA
Source organism: Secale cereale (assembly GCA_902687465.1). NCBI lineage: Eukaryota > Viridiplantae > Streptophyta > Magnoliopsida > Poales > Poaceae > Secale > Secale cereale. The sequence continues at coordinate 757,791,965 of LR738714.1, forward strand.
CAAAATAATTGTTTCTGCTTGTGCAGGTGAATTTTGACCCTTTTTAAAATGTTCATATATGATGGTAATAGTTCTTCCTGAACTAATGGTTTGATTTATCACAAACCATTTTGTAGTTCTTTGGTGAGGCTTGTGATGTGTGCTGCCAATCTTGAGTTTAAATCTCATATGAACTCTCTCATTTTTTTACTGAATATGTGTGCTGCAATCATATAGCTAAGAACAAACCTAGAACTATGAACATCTATGTTGAGGAATTATCAGTCGAATTTATATTGATGCATCATGAGTTGATTCTCGAATTATTGTACTCTTCAGTTTTGTTATCAAATACTTTTATCATAATTTTGTTAAGATGGACGTGCGCGGCAACGCGCGTCTTTATGTTCTAGTATATACGTATAGACCGGAGGACTCGACACGCTAGGTAGTAAGCAAATGAAGGAAACCATTAAGTACAGAAGATCGACCTCTCTCCTTCTCCGAGAAAGATAGGTCGAACAACAAGTTTTTGTATATCTATCCGATGCTACTGGCTACATACATACAATATATGATCTCTTACTACAATTCCCTAACATCTTAACTCAATTTCCAGATGGTATTCTCCGGCTTTATTGATGACGTGATCAAGAAAGAATGCCGCCAATTCCTTTTGAATTGCCCGTATGCGATCTTGTGGTAGGAGTTCATCCCGCATCTACCACATCTAATTTGAAGAAGGGGGGTCATACATATATATATGAATTAAACTCAACGGAAATGATGGTAATAAAATAAAATTGTGAATATTTTTTCTTACGCACCTCAAATTGTCTTTTAGAGTAGCCCCGCCTATTCTTGGCCATTGCGTTATAGATGAACTCGCAGACGTAGTATATCCACAATAATTATTTCCGGCTTCCTGCCACAAGCACTTTACAAGAAATAGAGGTCAATCAAACTGATAATGAAGCATTATAAATGCATTGATGAAAGTATAGCTAGAGTCAACGGGAAATGCGTGGAACTAGCTAGCTAGAAGTACTTACTTTCGGGTAAATTCATCGCAGTTGTCGCGGCCTTGCCGGAACTTTTTTGGCGAATTCTTTCCAAACCCTGCGAGACAAAGAAAACAATTACTTTATATCAGGAAATGAATAAAGTTGCCGATATGGTGCGGTAATGATCGATTGAACTTACTTGTTTTCTACTAGTGAGGAATGGAGGGAGTATAATAGAACAAAAATTCTCATGCATGTATGCATTTTGAAGCATGTTGTGGCAGGCTTTTTCCTATACGTGTTGTGATTTAAAACCTACCTAGAATGCACTAATGCATATTGCATGATAGAGGATTGTTATGCACACATTGGACGGATGCTAGTGAACCAAGCTAGTAAATCTAAGAGCTACAATAATTTTGAGGGAGAAGTATATTTTTCGGCCCCTCAACTTTTTAAACCGGATACTTTTCGTCCCTTGCCATGCTTAAAGTGGTTTTGGTATGACGTGGACCCTGTTTTGACTAAAACTGTCCACGTGGCCTGGTTTGTCCAGTTTGGTAACATCAAATTTCAAGGCCGGCAGGGAGAATTCCTGTTTGTGGTTATGTCAGACTATTTTTCATTTACTTAGTTAGACTTCAAGAATTCATGTTTGTGGTTTTCTTGTAAGACTAATCAGCACTTTGTGGATATGTCAGAGTATGTTTTTATGCAATCTATTGAGTTCAGTACTCTGTCCAATCATCTATGAACAAGTGAACAATCTGCCATGCATTAAGTATACACAACAGTCTAAAATCATGTAAACAATCTGCTATGAATCCCATTCAGTTAGGTCAGATTACATAGCACATACAATTCTGGACATAAAATTTGATGTTACCAAAGTGGACAAACTACGCCACTTGGGCGGTTTTAGTGAAAACCGGGTCCATGTGATACCAAAACCACTTTAAGCGTCGCGAGGGACGAAAAGTATCTGGTTTAAATTGTTGAGGGACTGAGTTTTAGTGGTTTCGGAATTGAGGGACGATTTCTATACTATCATCAGAGTTCGAGGACGAAAAATACACTTATCCCTAATTTTGATGACATGAAAGCATGCATGTTGACATAATTAAAAGTAGTGGGTATCACTCTCTTAAATCGTAATCATTTCAAAAAGCATTCATATGCTGACAAAACTTCATATCAAACCATCAAAGAGTATGAATCACTCTTCTTTGTGACAACAAGTTATCAAAAATTTCAGTATAAGTATGTGATTCAAGCATCAAATGGATTGGTGCACCACACGGACCGCTATGCTATGCTCACCGAGAGACAGTGGCAGATCTAGAATTTGATAAATGAGGGGGCATCATTATAAAAGGTAGCAATATTTTTGTGAAAAAACATTACAGATAATTAATAAAGTACTAAATATGCATATAAATGTACTAATAGAAAATGTTCTGTAAATTGTATGCGGGGGCCATGGCCCCCACCACCCCACTCCTAGATCCGCCGCTGCCGAGAGACTACGGCCGGTCATCACACTTTGCTTATGGGAACTATGGAAACATCGAAATGACATTGTGTTTGTCGGTGAGTCACCATCAGCCCAACTAGTCTGGCGAAGCATTGACTTTAAAGGAAGAGCATATAAAACGACAGGCCTACTAATTAAAGGGTGATCTTGAGTTTTTCTTTGGTGAACTAAGTAGGCAGTCTAGCGACGAGTAATCATATATGTTGTAACTCTCGTGTGGCGGCTTAGAATAGCCATGCAAAGCGGTTGTAAATAACCTTGTGGATGGTTTCATCATCCATTTCCTTCTATAATCATATATGTTATGCACACTCGTGCATATTCTAGAAAGCATCAAAAGTTTTCTTTAAAAATATATTCAATACATGAATTAAAAGAATTCTTCTTTAGACCAAAATACATACAAAAATAAAATGATCATTTTTTTGACGAAAAGCAATCAACGTTGCACTTCATTCATTAGGACCATGACTACTTCTTACGCTCCACGTCTCGGAATGGATGAACTGCGTCTAGAGGAAAACACAGGCGCTTCTGATTTTGCATGTAATGTTTTGTTATTTGTTTGTAGTAGTGATGGATCCACTCCATTGCACAAAAAAATACTTCTGATTTTGTTCGGTAGTAGTGATGGATCCACTCCATTGAATGATTTTGAATGGACGGCTCATATTGTTTCGATGTACCGTAGAAGATCTCGCAAGGCTGAAAATATTAGTATCTAGAAGTAGTAGGTTGAAAACTCGACTCATATGTACTCCCTCCGTCCCAAAATAAGTGACTCAAAAATAAGTCAACTTTGTACTAACTTTAGTACAAAGTTGAGTCACTTATTTTGGGACGGAGGGAGTAAAAGGTTATGGATCCATGGTTAACAGAACCATGGCCCTTTGTTCCACTCAAAGGAAGAAAAACAGAAACATGTGCTAATCTCAACGAGGAACGTGGCCCTTGAGCAGTTCGAGCGGCGGGAGGGTGCCGAAGATCAGGAGATACGCCACCTTGTACGACGTAAGGTTTAGTCGGTTTAGACTGGCCACTTCCTCGTCGTAGTTGTCGTCCACGACGTAGCCCTCGTCTTCCAGCTCCTTCCTGATCCGCTGCTGTTGCACGGCGCGTGCATGGTCCAGTTGGTTGAAGAAGCCGGCGGAGTCCCCCTCCTGGGGGTCGTGTGGGGCGGGCTTCTCCCAGGACAGGTACTAGTAGTGGACATCCTCAGGCCAGCCACATCATATTCATCGCCGGAGGGAAAGGAGCCCCATACTCGCCGTCGTCACCACCAGCCGTTGGGTGGGTCGAGAATAGGCTCCGAATCGAGCTTGCTCCTGCGGGATGGTCGCCGCCACTTGGTCCTCCTCCGCAGCCGTAAACGAAACTTCCTCGTCGGACCTGCCATCGCTCGATCGATCTGAACAATTCTGGATTTACGGTGTCGCCGTGCGTATTATAGTCTGGGTCGGACCCAGCAATGGTGTCCGTCTCGTGTCGGTCCAGGACTCCTCTCCAGGGTACCTACTGGGCTCCTCGCGTAGGCCACGCCCGCACGGTTAGGACGAGCGACGGGATGATGAGGTTGCAGCTCGTGCGTGCCTCGTCGCAGGCTGCTGCTGCATGCTGGCGAGCACGCACGCATGTGCCTTTATTGTTGTTGATGAGGGGAGCACAAGGGCCATTGTTCTGTTCACCATCCCGCGGCGACTCGTTTTTTTCTTCTTCGCCGGCTCGCCGCACACACGCAACTGAAAAAATTGAAACGGAAATAGAAACGGATCGCATGCACTCGTGATATTTGATCCAGGCTCGCGCAACAGAAAAGAATAAAGAGGGAGAAGAAGAAAACAGTTGGCCTTCGCACGCACTCCTTGAAATGGCCCTGTCGACTCTTTTAGCCATATAGTAAATGTGCACGTGCAACGCACGTCTCCGTCTATAAAAATTGACACCGGCGGACTCGAGAACATTAAAGAAAAAGAACATACAAAAAGTTCAAATCGACGAGCTAAGATACTAATGCGAGAACAAGTCATTTATGCCAAAGAGCATGCCATGGCTTTGATATCATCCACACTGAAACCAACCAACGATTGGTCGATAGTGGAGGAATTAGTGCGCTCAACCACGAAGAGACAATCACAAGCCAATTGATGTTTTACAAGCCCTCTCAAGGGTCAATGCACACCTGATTGTAAGTGCTTATGTGATTGGTGATGTCATAAGCCTCATCAAGTAGTCGACTACAAGCAGATAATCAATTGCCCATGTCGTCCCCGGTCATGACGCTCAACCCCATCTAAGAAGAGTAATGTTGCCTCGACATTAATATAGACTGCACCTTCCGGGGGACCAACATGAAATATAGCATACCAAAAAAACATAAACCAAAATATAAACCCTCACAGACTTGAGTACAATTAGGAAATATTTAAGTTTTTGGTAGGAAACTTTCAAGATAAATTATGAAATGAGAAATTCAGGGCAAATTATAAGACACCATGAGATTGTTAACATGCCTCCCAAGAAATGACACAATACATAGCACCTAATTATATGTGGCATTTTCCTAATGCATACTTCGTACTTAATAGACAACTTAAAAATGAGATCAGAATCTGATGACGGTTTTTGAAAAGAAAAAGGAAATTATCTCAAACACTTGAGAGAATATTTTTTCAACATACAATTGGAAACTTGAATAATGAAACAATGCATCAAATCTGAAAAAACTGGGCATCACACCTCATGATTAACATTCATATAGCTTACCCTCAAGATGTTACTCAACATTGTGGTAGACATATTAGTCTCCGTATGTTACACCTAACTATCATTTGCGCAACCTCCTCGGCAATCATTTCTTTCCAAGAAAGATTATCATTGTCCCAATGTGCACACATGTACAAGAGGTTAGTAGTGCCTGGAAAAGTAGTGGGTAGTAACAAAAAAAGTTCTAGAGTTTCAACTTCTGACAAAATAATATAAGATCACTATTAGTGTTGTGTGCCATTAATTTGGAAAGAATCATTACTCTCGAAGGAAGATTTAAAAACTTGAATGATTTTATATGTATCAAATAGACTATTTGGAGACTAAATAATGTAACACCAAAATTAGGATCTGGTTTTCATCTGCACTGTTTTAATTTAAGGCTAAATAATTTTATATTTGTCTTCCTTTTCATATGATCTGGTTTTTCATTTTTGTTATTATGCATATAGATCACTGACTCAGACTGTGCATGCCGAGGCGTGAGAAATATAGCTCATTGCTTGTGTAGATCAAACAAGACTACAACTGTTGGCGGTATGAAAGTGCCGCTTGGCTGCAAGAACGGATGACCGAAATTCATGAAAATAAAGTAGCAGGCAATGGACTTACCTTAAACAATCCGTCATAGTCCTCTCAAAAAAGGAAAAACAATCCGTCATAGAGGTGAAGGACAATAAGTCTACAGTCAAGGTCAGTGTTCCAATCTGTATGAAAAGTAAAAACGCCACCAGCATTATTGCTCTGTCTTAAATTAAGAGACAGGTAGAATGCATCACTCTCTTTAGTACTCCCTCCGTTCGGATTTACTCGTCGTGGTTTTAGTTCAAATTTGAACTAAAACCACGACAAGTAAATCGGAACGGAGGGAGTACATACATAATGCTATAAACTGATATAGAAAAAAATAAGGCATAATTTAATACGTATCATATTGCAAACCAGAAGTAGAGTTGAAACTTGAAGCTTTGAGTACAGTACCTGTCCATTTTCAGTAGGGCCACAAATGCGATCAGAAACATCTCCCACGGATCTACATAATCCAAACAAATAATACCTCCATAGGAAAGCATGTTAATAACTCCGAGAAGGTAACATACAAGAGGTGTTTGTTTCGATGAGTGGTAACATAAACGTAAAGGGGAACTGATTACACACTGTAACAACACTGGAATGGACAAACCTCATTCTGTTTGGTTCTGTAGTGTAAAGGAAACAGATCAAGAACATATCAAATCGAGATCTGCAGGAGGAGCTTGATGGAGGAGGAAGAGATTGATCCCGAGATGGGCCTTGTTGCTCCTCGTCGGCGGCTTCGGCGGTACATCCTCGTCGGCGGCTGCGGCGGCGGCTGGCTGGCGTGGTCGTTCCCAACGACTGGATCAGGAGGAGAGGACCGAGGGAAGGCAGCGGCGCTGGACTCGAAGTGGGTCGATCGAGGGGTGGTGGCAGCGCTGGACTTGAAGGGAGGAGGCGGCGGCGGCGCTGGACTTGAAGGGAGGCGGCGGCGGTGCATGCAGATCGAGGGGAGGAAGGAGTCGCGGGGGAGGAGGAGGGCTGGGGGTGAGGAGCGCTCGAGGGTAGGAAGGAATCCTTTACCGGTCGGGGGTGGGGGGTATCGATCGATCATTGTCCCGGACCTGATTACAGAGGGACCTGATTACACAAGGTCGCCACCAAACGCACGTAAGGTTATCCGTTTACGACGTAAACAGGTGACAGACGAAAATTGCTTAAACAAAGGCTAATGCTAGGCGCCGGTGCAATTTCGGCCGGTCGCGCCAGACCCACCCGATGTGCTGCAATGAAACATTTTTATAAACGGTTGTAGCATTTTATGTCAATGGTTGTAGCATTCCGACTGTTATGTCAATGGTTGTAGCATTTTATGTCAATGGTTGTAGCATTTTGCTGCAGAAAAAGCTTCGACCGTGGACGAAAAAAGCTTCAACCGTGTATGAAAAACAGCTTCAACCGTTGGAAAAAAAGCTCCCAATCAGACACTGCAAACCAGAGTAAGTAGCAAAAAGCTCCAACGATAGTAGCAAAATCCTACTACGGTTGCAGCAAAATCGTCGTTGTCGTCGTCGTGAGGTCGCAGCTCCACCTGATGGATGTAGCAAAAAGCTTCGCTGGTAGTAGCAAAAAGCTTCGCTGGTAGTAGCAAAATCCAACTACGGTTGCAACTTCCCATTGTTGTGCAGTGCCATTGAAACTTCTGTGTCTATGGTTGAAGCTTTTTTAAACAGCTGTTGAAGCTTTTTTAGGTGACAGTTGCAACACTTGTATACGCGGGGGTGGAAACGAGCATGGCGGCAGGCAACCATGGCGGCCGGCGAGGGGAGCTCCTGGCCTCCGGCGATGGAGTGAGGGGAGCTCCTGGCCTCCAACGATGGAGCTTGTGGTGGCCCATCGCAGCCCGGGAGGAGGGGGGTGGACATGGTCATGGCAGCAGGCAGCCATGGCGGCCGGCGAGGGAGGCGTGGT